>CAWUFW010003282.1:1456012-1868763 GCA_963921515.1 Calotriton arnoldi | reverse complement strand
ACCACCCTCACCCAGGGGGGCAGGATGCCCACCACTACTACCCCCTTAGCCAGGGGTGCCAGATGCCCACCACTACCACCCTTAGCCAGGGGGCAGGATGCCCACCACTACTACCACCCTTAGCCAGGGGGCTGGATGCCTACCACCACCCTTAGCCAGGGGGCTGGATGCCAACCACCACAACCACCCTTAGCCAGGGGGTGCCAGATGCCCACCACCACTACCACCCTTAGCCAGGGGGCAGGATGCCTACCTCTACTACCACCCTTAGCCAGGGGGCAGGATGCCCACCACTACTACCACCCTCACCCAGGGGGGCAGGATGCCCACCACTACTACCACCCTTAGCCAGGGGGCAGGATGCCCACCACTGCTACCACCCTCACCCAGGGGGGCAGGATGCCCACCACTACTACCACCCTCACCCAGGGGGGCAGGATGCCTACCACTACTACCACCCTTAGCCAGGGGGCAGGATGCCTACCACTACTACCACCCTTAGCCAGGGGGCAGGATGCCTACCTCTACTACCACCCTCACCCAGGGGGGCAGGATGCCCACCACTACTACCACCCTCACCCAGGGGGGCAGGATGCCCACCACTACTACCACCCTTAGCCAGGGGGCAGGATGCCTACCACTACTACCACCCTTAGCCAGGGGGCAGGATGCCCACCTCTACTACCACCCTCACCCAGGGGGGCAGGATGCCCACCACTACTACCACCCTCACCCAGGGGGGCAGGATGCCCACCACTACTACCACCCTTAGCCAGGGGGCAGGATGCCTACCTCTACTACCACCCTTAGCCAGGGGGCAGGATGCCTACCTCTACTACCACCCTCACCCAGGGGGGCAGGATGCCCACCACTACTACCACCCTCACCCAGGGGGGCAGGATGCCCACCACCACTACCACCCTTAGCCAGGGGGCAGGATGCCCACCACTACTACCACCCTCACCCAGGGGGGCAGGATGCCTACCACTACTACCACCCTTAGCCAGGGGGCAGGATGCCCACCACTACTACCACCCTTAGCCAGGGGGCAGGATGCCCACCACTACTACCACCCTCACCCAGGGGGGCAGGATGCCTACCACTACTACCACCCTTAGCCAGGGGGCAGGATGCCCACCACTACTACCACCCTTAGCCAGGGGGGCTGGATGCCTACCACTACTACCACCCTCAACCAGGGGGGCAGGATGCCTACCACTACTACCACCCTTAGCCAGGGGGCAGGATGCCTACCACTACTACCACCCTTAGCCAGGGGGCAGGATGCCTACCTCTACTACCACCCTTAGCCAGGGGGCAGGATGCCCACCACTACTACCACCCTCACCCAGGGGGGCAGGATGCCCACCACTACTACCACCCTTAGCCAGGGGGCAGGATGCCTACCACTACTACCACCCTTAGCCAGGGGGCAGGATGCCCACCACTACTACCACCCTTAGCCAGGGGGGCTGGATGCCTACCACTACTACCACCCTCAACCAGGGGGGCAGGATGCCTACCACTACTACCACCCTTAGCCAGGGGGCAGGATGCCTACCTCTACTACCACCCTCACCCAGGGGGCAGGATGCCCACCACTACTACCACCCTCACCCAGGGGGGCAGGATGCCCACCACTACTACCACCCTTAGCCAGGGGGCAGGATGCCCACCACTACTACCACCCTCACCCAGGGGGCAGGATGCCTACCACTACTACCACCCTTAGCCAGGGGGCAGGATGCCCACCACTACTACCACCCTTAGCCAGGGGGGCTGGATGCCTACCACTACTACCACCCTCAACCAGGGGGGGCAGGATGCCTACCACTACTACCACCCTTAGCCAGGGGGCAGGATGCCTACCACTACTACCACCCTTAGCCAGGGGGCTGGATGCCTACCACTACTACCACCCCCACTCATAGGATGGACAATGCATGACACAACAAGCACACCACAACCTAGGGAATGCAAGATTAAGACATCCCCCACCACCATGACAAGCGTGTGAGCAGGCTGTGTCAAATGCCTACAACACCGAACATGACATTGAACATACAATGTGACCCCTAGCACATGTGCCACACATATATGTGTGTGGCACCCACAATGCAAGCAGCCCATGACCATTGTGGCAATGGGGCCTAAACCCCCATCATCACAGTGACCAAAAGGCAAGTGTGGGGTCCATAGCTGAAGCACATTTTGACCATTGTGGCAATGGGGTCTAAACCCCCATCATCACAGTGACCAAAAGGCAAGTGTGGGGTCCATAGCTGAAGCACATTTTGACCATTGTGGCAATGGGGTCTAAACCCCCATCATCACAGTGACCAAAAGGGAAGTGTGGGGTCCATAGCTGAAGCACATTTTGACCATTGTGGCAATGGGGTCTACACCCTCATCATCACAGTGACCAAAAGGTAATTGTTGACAAAGAAAGAGCTGCAACTGCCAAACTGCATGGATCATTCCTGGTCACAGAACCAAAAACTCATCTGTGGCAAAGTAGTGTATGTGTCCCATTGCAACATAAATTGGGGGAGCCAAATACTGCAGTGCAAATGAGACATTCCTTTGGCCATGTGCAGACAAACAACACCCATGGGGGCTGAGACCGTCAACAGTCATCAATGACACAATGACAGAAGTGACCATCAGAATGCAGACCCACATATTTGCACCAATGGGCACACAAATGCAGATACCCTGTGGAGACAGCAGATGTGAGGTGAACAGATACCATACCATGGCAGCAATGGGACACACAAACCATGATCACTGTGCTGACCGATGACCTAGGAGTCCCAGGGACAGCAGGGGAAACACACCAAACAACATACAGCCAATGGCACACCCAAGATATGCCAATGCAGTGGTGCAGATGCACAAACACAAACAGGCAGACCAACACTGTCATCATACACAGCAGGTGAGGGGGTGGGGGTGCCAGTGTCCCCAGGCAACAACACAACACATGAGGAGAGCTGAATACCAATCATACAGATGTGCATACACTGCCACACTAAGGTAACTCATGGATCCAAATCCCCTATGTGGGCAAGCAGGCATTGACAGGTGAGAGGGAGCACAAAACACACATGTCACACAGGCACGTAGGAACAACAACTGACACAGCAAGTCACAGACACACCACAGCACCACCCCCAGGGCCCCCACAATGTGGTGACCCTGGGCTGAAGAAAAATACCACTGTGATGACAAAGCTAAATGTCGTTCACACTGTGAACCACAGTCAGGTGTCCTGAGCAACAAACTACCATCACACCTACACAAGCACAAATCAATCAGCATGGCCAGTAAGCCAAGGCCAACATGGAGGCAGGGGACTAGCTGGGCAACGACTCTCATCTGCACACACTCAAGACCACACCCCTCGACCTCCAACAATGTGCAGCAGTGAAGTACACATGCACTGGTGACATTGCACATGCACCCATGACTATTCCAGGGTGGTGGGTGGGAACCAAGGTGTAGAAACACATCACACATGGACACTCAACAAGACTCCTGAATGTCTGACACACTGCACACTACGCTGTACATGGACATGACGGCAATACCACACCGACCAATGGGATCCCAGCCACAGTCACACACCAATGAAGAAGCCAAGGTCACCCACAAAGAACACACATAGACAACAACCAACATTGCAGCCCGGACCCTAAGGAGTGCCAGCAGTCACACACACAACGTGTCACAATCACTGAAAGATAACACAAACTGGAAATCACATGACAGGGGCAAACAACAAGTGCCAAAGGGAAACCTGACTGTGACCCATCTGCGTCAGCACACAAACTCTGCCCTGACAGCAAACACACCTATGGGTGACACCCTGATGACCAGTAATGTGCCATGCACCCACATCACAGAGAACACAGGGAGAAGACTTTGGGGGAACATAGCTCAAGTCAGCAAGCATCACAAACAGGTACAACACTAGGGATCACAGCATGCGCAGATGAATGGAAGTGAACACACAGACATGCACATACAACACACACCTTGGGCGCAGGCAATGTCACACGTGTACACACTGCCATGAGGGGACTCCACTCCTGTGTGAGGAAAGCTGTGCCATATGTTGCCTCAGTAGGGCCCCATCATGTCAGCTGAGCACTTGGTCACACAATCAACAATTAGCACCAAATGAGGGCTCCCATCACATCAGCCTGGTCATGGATGTGCCAACGGAATCATCAGCACAGATCCAACACACTTGTATAGCAATGTTGCACTGACTACACGGATGAGTCCCTCCCCATTGATGCCCAAACCTGCATGTCCACTGGAGATGGCAACACGGTCAGGGAAGTAGACAAATGCAACGATGGCAGGCACAACAGATGTGCAGGGGTGGAAGCCACAGATATGAAATTGCCAATGTAAGTAGGAAACCCATTGCCAAATACTGAACACATGACACCCTCAGATGCTGCTATTGATGACATGGATACACCACATGATAGGACACATTCCCCCTGGACCACATGGGTTCCTGCACAGTAACACTTCATAATCATGAGACCAGATATCACCATCACTGCAGCAAGGGCATGGTTAGCTGCACCAACAACATGTACATCTGAAGCATGAGCACTAGAGAAAAGAAAGTTGCTTTATTCAGCATATGTGTTGAGGCCAAACGAAGTCCTGAAAAAGAGCAAAGGCCAATGGCCAGTCCATTGTCAAAGTTCAAACAGGGTGACACTGGCAGATGTCACCCTACGCATGCCTGCACAATACCAGGGACAATCCACTAGGAGGGGCAACCGGGGGGCAGGCCAGGCACCGCAGGGACAGGATCAGGGCTCACCAGGGGAGTCAGGGAAGGGGTGGTGGGTGCTGGAGAGCCACTGACAACTGCAGTGGAGGTGTCTGACATGGTGTGTGCCGGCACAACTGGGGGGCATGACACAGATGTCGTGGGTGCCGGCACAACTGCAGTGGACCCTGCAGATGGGGTGGACAGGTCCGCCACTGCAGTGCCCAAGTCAGACAGGGCGGTAGTGGACTCCACTGCAGTGCCTACCTCCAGGGGAGGAGAATGGGGAACAGGCAAGGTGGGTTGGACAGAGGGGGGGACACCCTCACCACATCAGTGGCACAGACAAGCGCAGCGGGGGTGTGGTGCTGGGAGAGCAAGTGGCAGGGGGAGAAGGCCGGAGCATCTTGGGGATGGTATATCTGTGGGTGGGGGAACCTGGGGCAGGGTGTGGTGGGGGCACCTGTGCAGTGGGGGCCTGAGGGATGGAGGACGGAGACCTTGTGCCTGAGCTGCAGGGCGGTGGCGGGGTCTTGCTCTTAGCACTCCGGGGGACTTGCGGGTGGGGGCCTCAGTCCGTCTGCGCCTGGGGGAGGGTGTCCGGGGGCGAGGGGCACTCTGCTCCGTGTGGGTGGGCTTCCTCTTCCCCCGGGATGCTGGAGCAGCTTCATCGGTGGGGAAGAGGCCGAGGTCACAGAGGAAGAGCTGCTGTGACTTTGGGGTTGCAGGTGAGGCAAGGGAGGGTGCTTTGGAGGGAGAGGGAACTGAGGACTGCGCAGTGCATGTGGATGCGTGTGTGTGTTCCAGGGCCCCATCCCCTGTGAGTCTGGCTTCAGTCCCCTGAATGTGCGTGCGTGTGCGTTTTGTCATTGGCGTGTGTGTCAGTGTGCTGGATGTGTGTGTGCTGGTGTGTGCCAGTGTGTGTGTGCCTGGGATGGGTAAGGTGCTGGGGAGTGTGGATGGAGCAGAGGCAGGAGGGGTGAGGGACCGTTTGAGGAGGGACACTGCTGCCGTCAGGGAGGAGTCCATGGACCTATTGCCCCTCTGTAGGTCAGACATGCCCGATGAGATGCCCTCCATGAACGACACCAGCTGAGTCAACAGCGCGGTGTGCGCATGGAGGACACTCAGCATGGCTGTCTGCCCTACATGGAGCTGGCGAAGGAGGTACACAGACTCCTCACTCAGGGCAGCAGGGGACACAGGGGCAGGGGGTGCGGTGCCTGGCCCAAAGGAGACACGCTCCCGGACATGGGAGCCTCCACGGACCTGGGGAATGGGAGCCGATGGGAGGGCGGTGGTGGTGCTGGTGGTGGCGGGGACAGCAACACTAGCTGGGGTGTGGTGGCTGCTGACACCCGCCTCCACAAGGGAGTCATCCTCCGAGTTGCTCTGGTCCTCAGCTGAGGTGGATGCTGCTGAGGACTCCTCGGTGTGGCTCCCCTCGCCCTCCGTGCCACTGGGTCCCTCCGACCACTCCTCGGCTGCTGACCCAGTCTGGCTCTCCGGCTCCTCCTGGTCCGTGGAGCTGTCCCCTTCCGTGGCCGTGGATGTATCTGCAAACAATGGGGAAACAGACAGACATCAGTCACCTGCACATAACGCACACACCACTGTGAGCACAGCACATCACAGAGCAAGCCCTGGCATCATTAGTTGTGCATTGCTAAAAGTGCACTAATTGAACAGGAGAAGTCAATTGTCAGTCTGATGCCAAGCATGGCACTCACATCCCACATGGCCTTGCACCCATCTGTCTGGTGTCTGTTGGATTGCAACACCCCAGTGTTGACACATGCACCAAGTACACAGTAGTTGGACAGTGCAGAGGACACGGTGTGGACACATCACAGCTCTTGCCACTGAGTCAGTACAGGTTTACGGATGTAAGGGATGCCCAGAGTCAAATAGGAAATGCATGTGATGCATACCAGCGACAGACACCATGATGCACCCATGTCCTGATAGCCAGCGCCACTATGGTGTGCATGTAGCACATGTCACTCCCCTGCAGGATCACCAATCAGTAGACACATGCCATGGCGGAGGCATGACTGCAAAGTCATACATCACTGTCTCAGTGATGTATGACTTTGCAGCCAGACAACAACACTCTGCACTGTGTCACAATAGTAGGTCATGGGGAATGCAAGTCCTGGAGCTGCACAAGTGCACATGTACATCCCCCCACAACACATCCTCTTAACCCTCATCTGTCCAGGTCATACCTATTGGACATATGGGAGACCTGTGACACTACCCTCGGAACCTGAGCCCCTCACACTCTGCTGTGCATGGGGAACAGCTGCCTGAACTTCACATTTACATGCCCCAGTCTGCATGGGCAGCTGATCAGACACCTATGTGTCACACAAGTATCGTCTCCTATGGTCACATCTCCAGTGGCATGCTGAGCCCCTACCAAGAAACTCCACAGCAGTCCTGGCGACTAATCCACAGCACACTGACACAGAGGCAGACACCTGAGGGGCAAATCACTGTGCACAATGTGTCCTCTGATACACGGGAGTGGGAGTACAGAGTGTATTGTATGGCCTGGAGTAGGCATGACTGTCCAGCCCCACATGAATGAGGGATGAGCCCTGGACTGTAGGCAGCTGGCTAAGTATGTGTGACACACGTCATATACATACTCCTGGGGCCCAAACATTGTTCCCACCCGCAGCATGGGTGTGTGCCAGGTACCCCAGCCACATGTGGTGGATCAGCTCAGCAATTGGACCACAGATCAAAGTAACACGCTGAATACATGTCAGAATACAGGCATTGTGTAAGCAATGGACCCACCCATGATGCCCACCACAGAGTCAGGGAAACAGATGCTGTCTCCCACCTTGAGTCAAGCAAACTGCAAGGACACAGTCCTAAGTGACAGAATTCCCTGCATGTAAGGGCCACACCTGGGTATCAGATGAGGAGTGGGCAGTGCACAATAGAGGGACATGGCTCCTGGACAACATGACTGCTGTACTGTGGCAGTTCAACCTGGCCCGAGGAGGGCACATAACATGTTAGACAGAGTACACAGTGCAGTCTTTGACTCACCCCCTCCTTGCTGCTCTCTGGCCTTCAGCTGCCCATCCAGGTCTGGAAAGACCACCGCCAGGATCCTGAGCATGTGGGGGGTCAGGGTCCGTGTTCCGCCCCTCCTGCGAGGAGGCGACAGCTTCAGCTGGACCCGTGCAATCCTCCGGGTCCAGCCCCGAAGGTCCTGCCACCTCTTTTGGCAGTTGCGGATCCGGCGCTTGTAGACCCCCACGGACCGGACAGCCCGGACGATGTCCTTCCAGATCTCATGCTTCCGATGGGCAGAAGCCTGTCAGGATGACAAAGTGATAAGGACATTACTACACATGCAACATATCCGTGCATGACACAGTTGCATATACATGTCGCAATCACAGGGGCACATGGTGTACCCAGGCAGTGCACGGCTGCCCATGGACAGTTTTCCAGAAGTCACTACATGGTATCATAGCATGGGGAGTAAAACCCTGTTCAGAAGCACTGTCACTGCACCATACCTGTCCAGTGCAAGTCACTACACACTATGGGGGGTGACAACTACTCAGTGAGCCTGCTAGCCAGTGGTGTGCTGACTCTCAGCCTTGCTAGTCAGACAAAATGCACATTCAGAAAGGCAGTGCACAGAACACTCACCTGCTCCCCTGGTGTCCCATACAGCTTGCTGTACTGTGGAAGTAGGCTGTCCAGCAGGGCCTGGTTCTCTTCAAGGCTGAAGGCTGGGGCTCTCTCCACAGTACGTGCCATTGCAGGGTCCAGAGGGGCAGAGACAGCAGCAGTGCAGTGGCAGATGTCGTCCTGGAGCATGTAGTGCAGGCAAGTGGGCTCTCAGGGGAACATGCAGCAATATATATGTGCTGGAGAGGCAGATACTGTCCCTTGTGTCCAAAGTGATAGGTCCAAGTCGTTTGCATCTTCTGAATCTGGCCAATCCATGGAATAGCAGCACCAAAACACGCCCACAGCATCCTTCAAATCTTCAACTTCATGACATACATGATTTTGCAACATTGTTGTGGGTGACCAACTGATTTTCCAGCAACCGACTCGTTCGAATATTCGAAAACGCGTCCGTTGCCAGGCAAGCCCATTGTCAATGGGTGCGCACCGATCGGTCCATTGAGGTACAACGCGCACAGGGGTACAACGCGTACCCGCACACATTGAAAGCAATGGGCCGGCCGGAGGCACCGATCGGTCCATTGCAGTACAACGCGCACAGGGGTACAACGCGTACCCGCACACATTGAATGCAATGGGCCGGCCGGAGGCACCGATCGGTCCATTGAGGTACAACGCGCACAGGGGTACAACGCGTACCCGCACACATTGAAAGCAATGGGCCGGCCGGAGGCACCGATCGGTCCATTGCTGTTCAACGCGCACAGGGGTACAACGCGTACCCGCACACATTGAAAGCAATGGGCCGGCCGGAGGCACCGATCGGTCCATTGCTGTTCAACGCGCACAGGGGTACAACGCGTACCCGCACACATTGAATGCAATGGGCCGGCCGGAGGCACCGATCGGTCCATTGCAGTACAACGCATCACTGTACATGTGACTGGCATATGTCAGCATGCCTGTCTCAGATGGACATATGCCAGCCACAGATAGCTCCCAGGGAGTGAGGGGCACACCTACATCATGACAGCCTGTCCAAACCTTATCATAAGGCATGTAAGGCTGCATTTCCTATTGTGTGTATGTTGGTGTACATGTTGTCCTGTGGGTGTCACCTGTGGGCAGCCACCCCCAGGCTGTGCACGTGTTAATGGGGACAGGATCCTGGGTGTTACGTGTACGTGACCACTGTGATGTGCAACTGTTCATATCTGTGCATGTGCCATGGTCACATTTCACAGTGGTGTTTGTGTATGTCATGTCACATACCCCGTGAGTCCCATGTGGGACGGTATGTTTGAGCCAGGGTGTCCCAGTGGCACAATAGTGATGGCCCTCCACAGTCTTTGTGCATGTAGTGTTTACAATGTCTCTGATTTCATGTGCACAATGGGAGACAGTCTCCACATCCACGTTGTGTGTGCATGGACTCTGATGTTGTGCGTGTGTGTCACAGACGTCCATGGCTCTCCTGCCATGGCAAGTGTGGCCACTACCTGTGGGGGTCATGTTTGTTTTGTTGTGGTGTACACATGATACTCCAGGTGATGCCAGTGTCCATGTGGCATTACAGGGTCCCTGGGAATGTGCCTGTCGTTGAGCTGTGGTGCCTGGGGCACATCTGTCCTCACATGTCACTGGGGGGTGACTGTGACACAGCATCATGATATCCAATGGGCCAACCTGGGACAAATTGATGCCACCTGTAGGACCGTGTTGACAGATGTTGGCCATGTATGTACCATAAATGTCGTTCCGGTACTGCACACTTCATGTAGTTGTGCCTCATGATGATGTATGTTGGGATCTTGAGTGTGTTCAATGCCGCATATGTGGGGTGACTGACGATCTTGCTTACTTCTCCTCTGCACTGCAGGGCTCCTGCTGTCCATCGGCCATTCCCAGACCTGGCAACGATGGTGGAACGGGACAGCATCCGACGGTACCGCTTCACCAGGCAGCTGATTGAGGATTTTGCAGTGCAGTTGTCCCCACATTTGCAGCCTGGCCGGCCGTATCCTACAGCGCTGACCCCCAAGGTGAAGGTGATGGCAGCCCTACACTTCTTTGCCACCGGTACCTTCCAACATACTGTGGCGTCTGCTGGTGGGATGTCACAGACCATGTTCAGCCGTGTGCTCCGCGATGTTTTGGCGGCAATGTTGCTCTTCCTGAACCGGTACATCTATTTCCCTAGACTGCGACGACTCACTGACGTGAAGAGTGACTTTTATGCCCTGGGGAGGATGCCGCATGTAATTGGCTCCATTGATGGGACACATGTGGCTTTGGTACCACCACAGGCCCAGGAGCAGGCCTACAGGAACCGCAAGCACTACCACTCGGTCAATGCACTGGTGGTGTGTCTTGCAGACATGACCATCACACACGTGTGTGCCCGTTTCCCTGGTTCAGCACACGATGCCTTTGTGATGAGGAGTAGTCGCATCCCCAGGTTGATGGCACAGATGCAGAACCAGCGTGCCTGGCTTGTCGGTGTGTACTGACTTTGTGCCATTGTGTGTGATCTGATCTGTAGTATTCCGCCCACTTTTCCAAGTCAGCTGATGTGCACTTGTCTGTCCGTAGGTGACTCGGGATACCCCAACATGCCGTGGTTGCTGACACCCCTCAGGAACCCTGTGACACCTGCCCAGATGCGCTACAATGAGGCACATGGTCGGACCAGGAGAGTGATTGAGCGGACCTTTGGTCTCCTGAAGAGCCGCTTCCGCTGCCTGGACAAGACCGGAGGGTCCCTCCCATATGCCCCTGCGAAAGTGTGCAAGATTATCATCGTCTGCTGCATGCTCCACAACCTGGCAGTGCGGAAGGAGTTGCCTCTCATCCAGGATGACGATGACCAACATCCGCCACCTGTGGAGGATCCTGGCCTGGACCACGATGCCAGTGACGATGATGATGATGATGGTGATGGTGATGTCCGCACACAGCTCATCACCAACTTCTTTAGCTGAATGTGAGTATCCTGAGGTGTCATGTGAATGATGTGAGTTGGCATGATGTGTGGGTGGTGCTCTGGTGCTGTTGGAGTGTGTCCATGGGCTACTTGACAGGATGTGTGTTGCGATGTGTGGTGACAGGTGGGCTGTACTCCCCAACAGTGTTGACATGCTAACTTGGTTCTGGGTGGGTATCTTGTAACATGTATTGTGCATGAGTTTTGCTGTTCTGTCCTGTACTGCATTGCTTTTGACTGTGTGTCATTTCTGTCCTTCACAGGGTACTTTCAGATTCGTTTGGTCAACTGTGTCCACCGACGACGTGATTGCACATCCAGGCTGGTAGCTGTTGTGTCCCTACAGGTGATGTGCGCCACACCCATGGACTTCCTTCTGTCTACAGTTGTTGACTGTGTGCCCGCTACCAGGTGGGGTTACCTTGCATCTGTAGTGGTTACGGCATGTTGCTACTGTGTAATAAACCTGTGCTTCACTTAGTGATGTGCGTTGTCTGTGGTCACACATTTGACTGCCATTTGCTTACTGCACCTGTGGGCTACTTGACTACAACTGGGAATGGGTGTGGTGTCTGTGCATTGCACCGTCTTCCCTGGCAACATCAGTGTAGGCAATGAGTCAGATGGCCTAGGTGTGTATGTGTTGTGTAGCCCTGGTGGTGTGTCTCCCTCATATGTGTCACGTTGCCTGTACTCACATGCCTGTGTTGTCCTTGCTGTTGCAGTTCGCATACACTGTGTAATTTTGCAGTTCATCATCCCCATAACAGCACCCACGTTGGAATCACGACAGAGGCAAGTATGGTGTATTAGTGTGTTTATTGTGATAATAGTGCATAGGATGGATTGTGCTGTACATGAATCTTGCAATCCCAAGTTCCTAGATGAATAGAAAGTCCAGGTAGACAGGATCCCCAGTATCGGGGCCACAGTTGTCTGACACATTGTTCCAACTTGTACTCCCCATGCTATGTGTGGGAGTAGTGTTGCCATCAACAGGGTGAACAGTCTGTGCACAAAGGCGAAAATCCAGAACAGGTTCAGGCTTCCTGGGAGTTGCGCTTGGCCATCAGCCTCTCACTTTCCCCTCCTCGGACGACCCCTCTTCTTGGGGGGGGCCCTCAAGTGCAGGCTGCTGCGGTGCAGGGGACTCTCCGCCAGAGTCCTCCTCCCTCCCTGTGGCAGTTGCTGTTTGTTCGGTACCAGATGTTGTTGGCACACAGGGAGGTGTGGACTGGTTGCTGTTCATCTGGCGGAGGCATTGTAAAATGTCCCTGTGCACCGCCGTCATCTCATGTAGTACATCCCACTTGGACTCCACGCGGGTCATGTGGGAGTCCACACGTGACATGTGGGAGTCCACACGTGACATGTGTGACTCCACTTGGGACATGTGGGAGTCCAAGCGGGCATGATGGGCAGCCTGCTGCTGTTTGATGTCTCTGAGGAGCCCCACTACCTGGCTGAGCTCTCCGGTGCTGGACTGGTACGCATCAGCTATGCGTACCAGTTGTGGGTCTTCATGCACACCAGCAACGTCTGCAAGCAGCGACCTCTGTCTCCCACCCCTCCCACCACCCCTGCTGACATGTGCAGTGTGTGCAGTTGCACGCACAGATAACCCTGGTCCACCTTGGGGGTTGGTGGTGGTGGTGGTGTCCATGGCCCCAGGTTGGTCCAGGGTCACTGCGCTGGTGTTGTTCCTTATTCTGTCCATGTCGGCAGGGATGGTATTCGTGGTGACAGTCGTTGGAGGGGTGGGTGCAGGGGGTGCAGCTGGTGGACCTGCTGGTGCTGCAGCTGGTGGTCCTGCTGGTGCAGCATGTTGACTTGCACCGGATGTGCCAGGTTGTTCTTCATCGTCCGAGGAGGACAGAGGCTGTACGACGCCAGTGAGCTCGGCATCCTCTTGAGCCTGGGACTGGGACTCCTCAGCGTCTGCTGCTGTGTCCCTATCATCACCTGTTTTTGGGAGACACAAACAATGTATGTCATGTTTCTGCAGGCATCAGTGGTTGACACACCTGACAGTTGTGACTGTGCCTCGGGGTGCGGGCCTGTACATTGTATTGTCCTAAGTCGTCACAGTCAGGGGTTGATATTGGTGTGGCACATTGTCCTGCATTATTTGGGCATTTCTATGTATTCTCTGGGGTGTGAACATGGTCTGCATTGATTGTGTTTGGTTGTCAGCCAGACCTCCTTCCCACCCACCCACCCACCCAGTCAGTTATCCCACCATGGAACGTGCTTGCATTGCAGGGAGTGTAAGTTGTCTCTCAGGATGTCAGTCAGTGGTGTCCTGCTGTTTGTTGGTGCACAGTTGGCAGCAGGGCCTTGTGCTCCCCACAGCAGTAGCCAGTGTCAGCCATCTTGTGAGTCCTTCTCCACTCCCTGTGATGTGAGCATGGTTCAGGGTGGTGTTGATGGGACAGTTGTGGGGGTGAGCTATGTCTGTGACTACGACTCCCATCATGCTATTGCCTCCACCCCCCTTCCCAGCATGCCCATGCTTCCTTCCTTTTGACTCTGCTTCCCTGTGGGGTGGGCTGGCTGTGCTGACAGGATGGCTGGGAGTGTTGTCCTGGCAGTTGTTTGGCTAAGAGTCCCAAGAGTGTCCCTGTGCTTCACACAACATAACCCAGGGTGGTGGTGCTTTGTGGGATCTTGTGTTAGGATGGAGGGCATTGCATTCTACCAGGTGGGTACTGTGGAGTTTGTGTTGGGGGGGTGAGGGGAGGTGCTGGTGACTATAGTCAGTGCTGCAAGTCCCCCTTCCCACCCAGCCAGCCAGATATCCCACCATGGAACGTGCTTGCATTGCAGGGAGTGGAAGTTGTCTCTCAGGATGTCAGTCAGTGGTGTCCTGCTGTTTGTTGGTGCACAGTTGCCAGCAGGGCCTTGTGCTCCCCACAGCAGTAGCCAGTGTCAGCCATCTTGTGAGTCCTTCTCCACTCCCTGTGATGTGAGCATGGTTCAGGGTGGTGTTGATGGGACAGTTGTGGGGGTGAGCTATGTCTGTGACTACGACTCCCATCATGCTATTGCCTCCACCCCCTTCCCAGCATGCCCATGCTTCCTTCCTTTTGACTCTGCTTCCCTGTGGGGTGGGCTGGCTGTGCTGACAGGATGGCTGGGAGTGTTGTCCTGGCAGTTGTTTGGCTAAGAGTCCCAAGAGTGTCCCTGTGCTTCACACAACATAACCCAGGGTGGTGGTGCTTTGTGGGATCTTGTGTTAGGATGGAGGGCATTGCATTCTACCAGGTGGGTACTGTGGAGTTTGTGTTGGGGGGGTGAGGGGAGGTGCTGGTGACTATAGTCAGTGCTGCAAGTCCCCCTTCCCACCCAGCCAGCCAGATATCCCACCATGGAACGTGCTTGCATTGCAGGGAGTGGAAGTTGTCTCTCAGGATGTCAGTCAGTGGTGTCCTGCTGTTTGTTGGTGCACAGTTGCCAGCAGGGCCTTGTGCTCCCCACAGCAGTAGCCAGTGTCAGCCATCTTGTGAGTCCTTCTCCACTCCCTGTGATGTGAGCATGGTTCAGGGTGGTGTTGATGGGACAGTTGTGGGGGTGAGCTATGTCTGTGACTACGACTCCCATCATGCTATTGCCTCCACCCCCTTCCCAGCATGCCCATGCTTCCTTCCTTTTGACTCTGCTTCCCTGTGGGGTGGGCTGGCTGTGCTGACAGGATGGCTGGGAGTGTTGTCCTGGCAGTTGTTTGGCTAAGAGTCCCAAGAGTGTCCCTGTGCTTCACACAACATAACCCAGGGTGGTGGTGCTTTGTGGGATCTTGTGTTAGGATGGAGGGCATTGCATTCTACCAGGTGGGTACTGTGGAGTTTGTGTTGGGGGGGTGAGGGGAGGTGCTGGTGACTATAGTCAGTGCTGCAAGTCCCCCTTCCCACCCAGCCAGCCAGATATCCCACCATGGAACGTGCTTGCATTGCAGGGAGTGGAAGTTGTCTCTCAGGATGTCAGTCAGTGGTGTCCTGCTGTTTGTTGGTGCACAGTTGCCAGCAGGGCCTTGTGCTCCCCACAGCAGTAGCCAGTGTCAGCCATCTTGTGAGTCCTTCTCCACTCCCTGTGATGTGAGCATGGTTCAGGGTGGTGTTGATGGGACAGTTGTGGGGGGGCAATATGTGTGACTGCGACTCCCATGATGCTATTGGCTACACTGACTTGGCCAGCATACACAGAATTCCTTCCTTTGAGTGGTCTTCACTGTGTGTTGGTGTTGTTGTGGTGGCTACATGTGTGGATGTGTGTGTTAGTTCTATTTGTGCCACTGCCTAGCTGTAGTTGTGGTTGTGTTTGTGCATGTGTTGGCACAGTTGGATGTGACTTTTTTGATGGCATGTGTTGTGTTTATCTGACTGACATACACATTTTGGGATGATTCTGTTCTAGTTGCTGTGTAATTGCTATGTGTGCATGGTTTGACTCTCCCCTTGACAGTGATGTGTGTGTTTTGTGGCAGTATATTGTGTACATTTGTTGTGTACTCACCAGGCTCTGGGATGTCCTCTAGTCCATATATGCTCACTGGCGGTAGGATGGCCCGCACCTTCTCCTCCCAGGGCCTGAGGTATATTGGCTTGGCAGGAGGGCCACTGCCGGTGTGTTGGCTGTTGATGTAGTCTTGCTTCAGCAGTTTCCGTACCCTCCTGCGCACGTCATACCACCTGTTCTGGATGTCGGTCTTTGTGCGCCGACATGGTGATTGGGCGTTCACCCTGTTGATGATCCTCTCCCACATCTTGGTTTTCTGCGACATGGGGGTCTGTTGGACCAATGTGCCAAACAGCTGTGGCTCTACCCTGAGGATCTCGTCTACCAGGACTTCCAATTCACAATCTAGGAACTTGTGATTCTTCTTGGGGGCATGGTGATGGGTGGTGATGGTGGGTGATGTGTGTGTTGGTGTGCAGGTGAGGGTGTGTGGGTGTGTGTTGTGCTGGGTGTATGTGAGGTAGGTATTTGTTGGTGTGCTGCTGGTGTGTGGCTTGTGTGAGGGATGAGCTGTGGGTGTGTGGTTGCTTTCTCTTGGGTGCTGGCAGTGGAATGGCATTTGCAAAGGCTCATGGTAGTGATTTGTGTCCTTTATATAGGTGGAGTTGTGGGTGTGTCTTTGTTCTCTGTCCCCACCCCCCAGTATTTATTGGCTTGGTAATTGCTTGTTTGGCCTTTTTTGGGTGATTTTTCCTTTGTGCTGTTTGTGTATGTTGGAAACGTTCTTGTGACCGAGTCGGACCCTGCATTGGTCTCGTACGGTGTTTTCCGTTTCGTTCACGCTGTGTTTGTGCAGTTTTGTATGCTGCGTACGCGTCGGTCGCGGTGTATTGTGTTGCTTCGGCTCGGTTTTGTATGCGTGTCGGTCGTACGGCTTGTCCTCCGTCCGACTCGGTCGTGTTTTTCGCGCCTTGCATCGTACTTTGCGGGTTGGAGTTGGCGGGTACGATTCGGTCGGATTTGTTCCGGGTGCGTGTCGGTCGGTTGGATTCGCGTGTTTTTCCGGCCGGATTGCAATTTTCCGAGCGGCTCGGTCGGTCGGCTTGGTTTCCTGACGTGTCGGTCGGATTTATCGCGGCTTGCATCGTACTTGGCGTGTCGGGCGCCACTGGTACGTGTCGGTCGGTATTTTTCCGGATCCGAGTCGGTCGGTGCTTTTCCGGCCCGAATCGGAATCGACCCCTATGTGTAATTGTCTTGTTATTTTCTCGTTGTTGGAGTTTTGCTGTCTCTTCATCACAAAACAGCTTATAAATGTAGCTTGGGTGCAGTTCAAAGTCCTCTGTGAACTCTTATCTAAGATAAATATACCTTTTTCCCTCACTTTCTCCACTTTAAAGTTTAAACTATCTCAGAAAAGTGTCAAATACTTATGCCTTCGCTAACTGGCCTTTCACAGATTCCAAATGAAAAAGATAGTCAGCCTTGCAACACGCAGGAGCTGTAGTTTTGAGCAACATTCAATTTGCTGTTTGTCACCTTTTTGGGGATTGGGTGGGAAGGGTAATAAATTGCCTGTCTTGTGGTCGAATCACTGACATAATATCGACAGACACAATATCGACCTACAAAAATATCGAGTACACTAATATCAATAACCTATACTTAATTAAAATAATATACTATTATCGACACTAAATATCGTCAAACAATAATATCGATAACACTTTTATCGAACACATAAATATTGTTATTCAAAATATCTGACATAGTTTAAAAATATACAACATGTCAAAAATATCGATCACAATAATATAGACAGCAATATTATCGTTTTTTTAAAAATATCGACTACTTAAAAGTAGATAAAACAAACAAAACTTAACTCCATAAATATATTTCAATCAATAAGCATACACTGCATATAAAATAAATCAAATACAATCAATTTAAAAAATATTAAAACATATTATAAAACATTAAATCATAAATACACTATTAACCCCTTCGACGCTCATGACGGAGCGGTTCCGTCATGCGCATCGGTTGGGCTGTGCGGATGACGGAACCGTTCCGTCACGGTCCCGTAGATTAACGTTAACCCCCCGCACAGCGCGAAAATCGGCGCCGCGCTGAAGGGGTTAATAACTATTTAAATCTTATATTTAAATAATATACACACATTATTTTACATCACATAGATTATAAAACACATTTAAAGGATTCAACCTGTTTAAAAAAATAAAAAAGCACTAACTGACTCTTAATTAGCGTTTTCCATATATGGAAACCAACTACCAAAACAATTAAAACAATAAATATCAACCAAGCAAATACACACAATATAAAAATAAACCAATCACATTAAACAAACAATTAATTAAACACTTAGGGGTCGATTCCGATCTCGGCCGGTAGGGCACCGAATCGGATTCGGCTTAACCGGATCGGATTCGGAGCCCTATTTCCCGACCGATTCGTACGTGCGTCCGGGCAAGCGAGTACGATGCGTGCGCTCGCGAAATCGCCGACCGACTCGTTCGCAGAACCCGACCGCTCCGACCGACTCGCACGGACACGACTCGCACCGCGCAATGGAGACGTTCTCCGGCCGGGTAAGTACGATGCGCGCCTCGAGCAGTCCGACCGACTCGCGCAGTCCGGCTCCAAAGAGCAGTCGGAGCCGCACTTTGGGGGTCCGTGTCGGACCCCCCCTGTACGCGTAGCCGCACGAGTCGCACACAGGGGGAACCTTGGGTCCCCCTACCTGTGCATGTACGGCGCGAGTCGCTTCGCCGCGTACCCGCTGTAGGGGCGCCCTTGTTCGCCTCGCACCCATTGAGTCAATGGGAGCCCGCGTACGCGTTGTACGACCGGCTCCCATTGACTTCAATGGGAGTCCGACCGAATCGAGTCCGATAGCATACGTGCGCATCGTACTCGTTCGGTCGGGCTAATAGTGTCCGATTCGGTCGGAAATCTCTCCGGGTCCGGCTCGGTCGGTGAGATTTCCGGCCCGAATCGGAATCAGCCCCTATATAAAGAAAGAAAAATTATTCTTATTTTACACATCAAACCAAAAAGAATCAAGAAAACAAAACTCTGCCGGACTGCTGCCAGAATCAAGGACTTCATTAAAGAAAAATCCATTTCCTATTTTAAAATGTAAGTAAAATGCCATTTATAATATAACACTAATGCTAATCTTCAAAAACTACTATTTATCAAGCACAAATAATTAATATATATTTTCTTTCAATCTATGTCTCCTCTACAGATAATTCTCAAAGCATCCAAACAATTACAGACCAGCTTCTAAAATCATCTAACAAATAAAGTAAGTATTCAGCAAAATGCTTTTTAAAAATTATTTAAAACACCCACACAAACCCCAACCTCATCCCAAACCCCAACCCCACACCATATACAATTTAACAAAATAATAAAAAATATGTTTTACTCTACCAACAGAAACATCAGCAACAAAACAGAATTCAACCAACAAAGAAAGGACATCTCCATTCAAAACAACCTCAAAATCAACATTGTAAGTATATTAATAACAATATGTATGTATTAATCAAAAAACATGTATAATATTTATTTATTAATTTTTATATACAGTTTTCGTAACATTTAAAACATTACAATGACAGAAGGTGCCCAATTTATCACTTCCCGGAAAGGAAAGTTTTTGTTATGCTACATGGGATATGTCTATACCCAGGAAAAGCAAAGTGGACTTAAAGTAAATTGGAAATGTAGCAAGTACTATTCAAATAAGTGTTATGGGAGGGCAACAACTAGAGAAACAACAGTTTTGTATGTAAGGGAGCATAACCACCCCCCCAAATGTTACTGAAATAGAGGTTAGGAATGCCCTAGACAACATTAAAGAAGCAAGTACTAGCTCAAAAAAATCTACAACTCAAATATTTAAGGAGATGCTGCCCAAAGTACCCCAACATGCTACTGGCCAAATGCCCTCTATTTCTTCATTAAAAAGAACTATATTTCGAACAAAAAAAGCCACAACGACCACCACACCTGCCCCAAAAACATTTCAAGAGGTAGTAATTCCCCCAGAACTATCTATAACTCACAACGAAGAACCCTTTGTTCTTTATGACAACAAATCCAAAGAGAAAAGAATAATTATGTTTACAACAACAAATAATTTAATAAAACTACAACAATCAGAAACATGGATGATGGACGGGACTTTTAAAATTTGTCCCAAACCATTCTATAAATTATACACTGTCCATGTCCTATATCAAAACACTAACATCCCTTTTATCTACGCCTTACTACCCAATAAACAAAACTCCACATATATGGAAGTACTAGCTAAAATTAAACAAGAAACAAATAATTATTTTCCACAGAAAATAATTATTGATTTTGAGCAGGCAATAATAAATGCAATTCTAAAATCCTACCCACACACTTCAATTCAGGGTTGCTAGTATCATTTCAATCAGTGTATATGGAGACACCTTCAGAAATCAACAATAAGGGGCTGATTACGATGGCGGAAGGATCGTCACCGCCAGCCCGGCGGTAGCGATCCTTCGGTCAATTGACAGCAATTTTCCCACCACCGAATTACGATGGCGGTGGGAATCGCTTTCGGACTGCAGCGGTCGCAAAGACCGTCCACCACGGAACCGCCACAGGCAATCGTTACAATTGCCTGGCGGAGCGGTCAGCATGCTTAAAATGGTGGCGGAGTCTAGCAGGCTCCGTCCGCCGAATTACGATGCTGGCGGAAGCCAGCCTTTCCGTGGCGGGTAAACCGCCATTGAAATGCTGGCGGGGATTGGTTTTGGGGGCCCGTTGCAGGCCCCCCTTGTGTTGGGGGGAGGTGTTTGTGCACTGGGGGGGTACCCATGGTAGCCCCCTACATTTCAGTGCACTAAGTGGCAGGCACCGTGTGGTACTATCCATGTAGTGCAGTGAAATGCACAACATGCATTTTCAACATTGTGGCGGGTGCTGCTGTCAGCAGCAACCACCGCAATGTTAAAATGCAAGATGCGTCCGCCACGGTGGCGGTCGCATCATAATCTGGAGTGTGGAACCGCCGCATGTATTGCGGACGGTCCCGGTTGCCACCACGATAGCGGACGGACTCCAGTCCGTCCGCCATCGTAATCAGCCCCTAAGTGTTGAATATGCGACAAACAGTATATTCGCCTACCAAATGAAAAACTTATAGCACTGGCCTATGTCCCAGTTACTGACGTGGGCGAACATTACAACTTATTAATAGAAAGTCCTTACTACCAGCAACACGAACAAAAATTAAGTCCCCTCCTAGACTATTTTGAAGATACCTGGGTGGGAAGACTCCATAGATCAGAACATAGAAGGCAACCAAAATACCAAATTCCATGGTGGAATGTATACATTAGCACACTAAACCAAGAGGCAAAAACAAACAATGCTGTTGAAGGTTGGCATAATGCCTTCCAAGCAACAACAGGACGAGGTCCACCTACTCTACACAAACTCCTACTCTCCCTCCAAAAAGAACAGAGCTACCAACAGCTAAGAATGGAGCAATCTGTAACACAAATCAGGCCTAAACTATCCAAACATACTAAACAAATGTTTGAATACTTACAACATCAAGTCAGACTATATCCAACAACAAAAGGCCTAGAATACTTAGAAATAATTGCCAAAAGCCTACTATAAATTAAAAATCCAGCTTAAAATATGTAATACTTTTCTGTAAAATTAATTAAAATGCGTAAATATAATTTTTATATTTTCACAAAATTAATTAATTTGACTAATATATTTTTATTAAAACAATAAATATATATATAGACATATTAATTAAATATATAAAAATATAAACAACAATAACACTAACTCTCTTAGCATTTCCCTCCCACAATAAATAATTAAAATAACTTACCATTTCCGTAGCTGTAGAAATAAAATCCCAACTCCCCACAATCCAGGTATATCATAATCCAAATAGAACGAAAAAGTACCCCAAAAAAATGTAAAAACCCAACTGTTCAAAAAATAATCCTCCGTCCGTAAGTCCACAAATGATATACCATAAAAAACTAGAAAAAGTGTTTTAAAAAAAGAAACGCTCCATGAAAACCCGAAAAATTAAGGAAGTGTAAAATAATTATTAGTTACTTAAACTAATACACACTTCCTTAATCAAAAAAACGCAATCTTCTAGTAACCGCCACTTCTCACGACCAAAACCTGTAAAAAAACACAAACATTCCCTCCCACAGAAATATACACATAATATACAATATCACACTGTTACAAACATTATACACACCATATTCACACATATTCTAACATATTTTAAGTTTTCTAAACTAGGCCTCAATAAATAACGGTACATAAATCGCTAAAAGCTAACTTACACATAAAAAACGCCACAATTCCAAAACCTAACACTACACACACTAACTACAACCTAACTACCTTCAAATTAAATTAAAAGTTTAGTTAAAATAAAGAAAATTAATCTTACTTTCCTCCACGCGACGCAGCTCCCAACCGCGAACTTGTCCCCTTCGAAATAACCCAAAACAAACGTGAGCGGTTACAAAATACAAGCACCAAACAAATATGGCTGCTTTAAACATAATAAATAAATGTATTTTGTTTAGAAACATATTACATTGTAAATAAATTACTAAAATGTTTAATTAAAATACTACAATTGATAAGTTATATGTTTAAATTTATTTAACATTTTTCAAACATTGTAAAATTATAATAATAAATATTATTAAACATATAATAATTATTATTATAATTCCATATATTTACAAGTTATATACAAAGTCGATTAAAAACATGTAATAATTTTATTAAATGTTTAAAAAATGTCAAACGTATAAAAAAAGTATAAGAATTAAACCATGTAATAATGAATAATATTAATATTTTATATATTAATAATATTAATTAAAATGTATTATTATTTATTATAAAAATGTAACAAAGTATAAAATTGAAAATGTATTAAAAAAATGTGAAAACAGTTATATTATTAAAAACTGAACAGTATATGTAACTAAATAACAAATGTTCACAATACAAGACTAAAATGAACAACTGTTATTAATAATTATATTTTTACTCAAATGTTTCTAAACCCATGTAAAACTACATTATTTTATATTACAAAGTTTACATAACTGTATTAAAATTTACCAATGTTAAAAACATTTGTTTATATAATTATTACATGTAAAAATATACATATGTACCAAATATTTTGTGTCTGTAAAATAAATATAATTTTTTATCTATATGTCTTGATTTATAATATAAGCACTTAATAAAATAAATATTTTTTGTTGATTACAAAATAATTTAGAATAAATAAACATCAATAAAAAAATAAAATGACTATTTTTTTGTGTATCATTTTATTAAAGTGGTATTTAATGTTACAAATTATGGGGCACATTACGATGACGGGCGGACAAAGTCCGCCCGCAACCGTAGCGGTGAATGAGACCGTCCGCCATAGGAGCGGCGGTCCCGCCGCGAGTATTAGGATGCCACCGCCACGGCGGTGGCATCCCTTATTCCCAACATTGTGGCTGGCGGTGTTCACAGCACCGCCCGTCACAATGCTGGGAATGCACTTCGTAAGGGGTTTGAAACTTAAAAAATTCTTTGTGAACACTCCAGAAATAAACAAAGTCAACAAAAATATACCTGCGTCTTTAATTTCGGATACACAGAGTATACAAGACATAAGGGACACACAGCTCTTGCTGTCAATCACCGACGATGATCAATCATCTCTAGACTTGGACAACCTATTAAGAGAACTTGATATTGATACTGATTACAGTGTGGCTAGCGGGCTGAAGACCAAATCTAAGTGGACACCCACATTAGTCGGTGGCAATGCCATAGACACATTTTACAAAATAGTGTTAAAAGAACTTGACACTGTAGACACTAAAAGACGTAAAAAGAGACACAAAAGAGAAGACAATCTGAGTAGGGGTGAACGAGAGGCTTTGAAACAACTGTCAATGGATGATCAGATAGTGATTAAAGAAGCTGATAAGGGTGGGAATATAGTTATCATGAACAAATGTGACTATGATCAAGAAATTCTTTCCCAATTGGGGGATAACACATGCTATGAGAAACTAGGGGGCCCATTACGATGGCGGGCGGAAGCACAACCGCCGTGCTGGCGGATGCAAAAACCACCAGTTACCGCCGGCACGCAGCAGTCCACACGCCCGCCCAATTACGATGCGAAAAGTAGGCCAAACACCGCCGGCAAGCCATTAACACCGTCCGCCATCAAAGTGCGCCCGTACACGTAGCGGCGCAGCACAACTGACACACACCGTCCGACGAAACACGTACCGCCCGGCGCATAAATTACGATGCCGCAAACAAACGGCTCCCACGGCCAAGAGATACCGTACGACAAACCAAAGCGGTAACACGGACGCCGAGCACGGACAACGAAGAAGCGGCTCCCCGAGCATGAATCCAGCACTTCAGGCCCTCCCCATGCTCCTGCTGATGCACCACCAAGGACGCAACGTACCGCGGAGACGCAGGTAGGCACACACACAACAAGTGCACGCAAACAGCGCACACAGTGCAAGGGCGGAAAAAGCGGACAACCCCCACCAGCGCGTGTACACTACACATCCACCATTGCATCCACATATGACACACAGGCCAAATCGTAACATCGCGTAACACATGTGTACACACCACCTGGGACTAGGAACCAACCACCCCGTCACGGCCCCAAAGCGGCGATGACGCCGCCACACATGCGCACAACGCAGAGGCCAACCGCAGCGCCATGCATGCGTCGCACACAGACACAGGGACACAACCAAGCAGCACACACATCAGCCCCACCCCGAACGCACATGACACGTGACAGGCCTGCCACAGACATGTCCCCAACGCCCAATTCACGGACAACACCCAACGCCACACAACCGACGCACACATGTCAGTGAAGACACGCAACTGCAGGACACACCCCAGTGTAACAAACATGGCGTAGCACACAGCGGCGGCAACACCAACTAGGAGAAGCAGGGCCCCTTCGGGAAGAGGAACGCCAGTACCACACTGAAACACCCATACCACCCTGCACATATGAACAAGACATATAAAACGGAACACCAAAGAGCCCGGGGACCGACAACAGGTGGCCCAAGAATAACATTCACACACAAGGCCCAACGCAGAGCGGAAAGGCAGCCTGCCGCCCACACAAGGGAGAGCAGACAGCACTGAATGACCTTCCATTCCAACTCCGAAACCACAGCCCTACGACAGAAGCCGGTGAATACAGCCATTGTCCAAGAATAGACCAACACAGGCATGCCGAGGAGACCGAACACAGGGCAGATAGCGCATATCACAGAAGCACACAACGGACGGGGAAGAAAGAAGAAAACACTCCCCCATGTCGGCCACATGCAAGTTAATTGGAAGGAGTCACACATCACTGACCTTGAACTGTCTGAGAAGCATGTGGGAAGAGGGCCCGTGCCCTCCAAACAAGCCAACAGAACACAAGTCCTGTCTCCCTACGACTACACAGAGCTCACAGCAACCTCGGAGCGTGCACATTGCAGACTGCACACACAGCCGGAGCACGCCACCACAACGCATCGCTGCAAAATGGCAACCGCAACACACCTACCCAACTACGCCGAACAGCTCAAGCTGTACAAAACCAACCTGTTTCATACATTGGGATGCGATCTCCTGTCCCTGCTGAACGTAAGTTACCGACTGACTTACCGCATCACATTGTTCAGCTGCGTCATGCCCGTCTTCTACTGTCGGAGGTGTCCCTACCAGCATCCCGTGGAGATATGCCTCTCCAACCCGGCATGTCTGAAGGCGGACCTGCTACCACTACTCCTCCCTCTGGACGCACACGACAGGGCCTGCTCTGCCTATGGGGGCATGGCGTATGTGGCCAACATCGCATCCCGCACTGAAATGGGACCACTGTGCCTCCACCACGACGGATCATCGAGAACAGCTACATCGAATGTCACCCAGCATGCCCCATCATGGTCCTCCAAGGGACAACTTACGAACAACACCTTGACAGCCACCATCCGCTACATTGGCTGGCAAACATGTACACCACCAATGACATGGAAGCCCTGCTGGACGGCATCGCATACCTGACAACCTGTAAATTCGTCGGACCACAACGCAGGTTCCCCGATTGACCTATGATGTCCAACCCCGCACCCATGCTTAGCTTCCGCACGGACTGGCAAGTCACCACCACAACAGCCATACCAAACGACCGGCAACTGTAACCACACCATCAACGACATCGCCATGACATCGGATATGACCGGGACATGCACACTGTTCCCCATCACATCCAGGAACACCGCATGCATCGTGGGAGGCAGTGGCATGGGCTCTGTGTATCGCACCCACATGGACGGAACTGCACGAACAACCAGGACACGACATGGATCCAGCGCCCATGGACACACACACCGCTCAGTGGACATGAATAGGTCGCCTGGAGTCTGTGGGTGCTGCACCCTCCCACCCCCGCCCCGGGAATCCCATACCAGGACCTTTGCATGGACGACAAGTGCATACAACAACAACACGACACCAGTGACTGTGACATGTCCAGTAACCACCACAGTGCAACAACAAGTGGCACGCCGCTGCATGCACGCAAGCACATGCCCTGATGTCATCTCACATGCACGCGTGCATGAGGAACAACCGCAGCAAACCTGTCACATGGAACTGAGATGGACTGTGCCCATGATGCCAAGCGGTCTGGTAGGCTACATGTATACCGTCTGTGTCAAAGTCCGCAGCTCCGCAGCTATACGTAAATGTACATTAGCACAGCCTTGGCCAAGCAGATGTCACTCTGAAGCCCACATCCCACATGCAACAGCCAATCACATGTAACCCCACACCCTATCCCATTTGCAATCATGCTCAGTATATCCTCAACATGTATTCCGCTGCCAGTAGTGTCCACTATACTGCATCACAGAGGACAGAAGACTCAATATAATGTTTGAAACCAAAACTGTCTCCGCTGACTCATTTCACAAGAACGAATGAGAGAGGATGAGAGTATGTGAAGTACACGGCAGTCGTGACATGACCATGTAGTCCACTGGTATTGGATGTCAACGCAAATGAGTAGCACTACTGTGGAAGACACACATGTGTCGTGTGAAGTTGTATGGACGCAGTGCTCAGGTGGGTGGGTGTGACGGGTAGATGCGCACATGCCAAGTTGGAGCACGCCGTGTTGGGAGGGGTCATGAACAGTACACCACCGCTTCCCTGGGCATTGTGAGAGGACACCTGTCGGGGGAGTGAACACGTGTGTGCACAGCAGCCGGGCACACGTACAAAGCGGTACCAGGCGCACCTCAGCCCACCCTCTGTGGACAAGCTGGATCCTGTTGTGCGCCCGCCATGCCCCTTGACAAGGCACACACAGCCCCAGTCGACCAGGTGTAACCCCAACATAGTCAATCCGCACAGGCGATACAGGGCACGGGATGGCAGTGGAGCATGGTGTGTGAGAGGTCTCCTCGCGCTCCTCCTGGTCATATCACGCAGGCAATAGAACCTCAACGTCTAGCATGGCACAAGTCAAATGGAAGTGTAGGGGGACGCACCACAGCACGAGCAGCACTGACGTCACGGGAGGTGGCTCGCACCATCCCATCCATTGCCCATCATACCAACCACGCCACATGCCATTGCGACTAAGTGCAAGCGCGTGCGCCACCACCCCGAGCCCTCCCCAGAGAGGCCAAAGAGTGAATGTGTGGGCCATCAGCCACAGACGGACGCGGCCTGGCCGCAAGGGCAGCCACAGCCACTGGGTGTCGCAGGTGGCGGATCCGGAAGGCGAAGACTGTGATGCATAGTCCATGCAGGCCGGGTCTCCATTTGGGGCACCACGCAGGTGGACGGCGTCCCGCCACACATCATACCCTGAGACAGCCCACTCGTGCAACTGGACCCACACATACACTCCTTGCCCTCTCTGGTGCGAGCTTGGGGCTGCCTGTGCAGGCGCTAGCCTCGCAGGTGAGCATGCATAGTGGGGAGCGAGGGAGGACATGAGGGCTGGGGCGAAGATGACTGTATCACTGTCAGTAAGTACAAGGGATGACCCAGATGTGGAAAGGAAGAGACATGTCCCGTGTGTACTGCAACTAGTCGCCAATCCAACTACCCCCATGTCCGGAATGTAAGCCCGCACCTAGGCCCGCCCATCCGCCACATCGAACATACCACCAGCACCACAACCTTCCCATTCGAAACACTGACTGGGGGTGGCGACCAGTGAACAATCATGTGTAGCCTACCCACGCGTACATGTGGGCCCTCCATGATCCATGTCACCTGCGGCAAAGTCATGACATGCGCAATGAGGGAAGTGAGGAGAGCTGTCCGCCCCACGCGCAGAAGGTGCATGAGCTCCACAGACCCAGCAGCGAGTCCAGCAGGGGTCACATGTGCAGGGGCAGCTGTGCCTGGTGTGAAGGCACATGCATATAGACAGCACATCGACCAATGTGTAGTCTGCCCACATCTACAGTCCATCATCATGCGGACATAGGAATTGAACACAGGGCAACACATCTTCCGTTGGTGCACCCACCGTGACCAACAATGCGCAATCATCGACGTACCCGCCCTGTGCATGGCCCCCACCCAACGGAGGCACATCCAGTGCCACCATCCCACACACACAAGCCTTCCACGGAACATGCTGTGTCCAATGGTCAGTACAGAGTCAGCGCCCATCTGGTGGATCCTGAACAGGAGACACATGCACACACATGCCAGCTCCCACTATGTACGTCTGCCACCTGGCACGTGCAATGTAACCTCTCACCTGTGACGTGTGACTGCAAGCACACAGCCGTCTTGGCATGGGGCTGTCAATGTGGACACCTGTCAATGTTTCGGGAGGTGTGATCCGTACAGTGCTGTACATAGGGTGCAGTGCTGACACCTACTACTGTCTCATATCCCCTCGTGCCACAGGTCCCACTTGTTTTGGCCGCTCAGCCTGTGCCCACATCGTCATCGTCGTGTGCCATACTCATCCAGCCGCGGAAGCAGTTCCATGCTCAGCAGACATTCATGTTGCCGTGGCGTTGCCGCTTGACGGATATGCAGTCAGTCCCCATCAGCACGCCCCGCAAGTCATTGGGGCCTAGATCCCCATGTGCATGCACATGGCAGTGGTTTGTATCACTAGCCATTGCCATTGTTGGGAGACCTGTGTAAGTGTATTGTGGCCGTGCCGTCCCAGCTTGACAGCTGGGCTGTGGCTCATGTGCTTGCTCAGTCATGTCAGTGATGTGTATGCGAAATTTCTATGTGTCGTGTTGCTTTGACATGTGTCCTCTGCCATTGTCCCTAGGCGGAGACCGAACATTGACCGCCCATACCAATTGCTGGCGGACATGGACGATACAGAGGTTATTAGGAAGTTTCAGCTGGACAGGCCAACCCTGCATCGACTGTGTGCCATGTTAGAACCCCATCTCCGTCCCCGCAGGGTGTATCCGACTGCTGTCACCCCCACGGCTAAGGTGATGGCCGCCATGCATTTCTTCGCCACTGGGTCATTCCAGCACACAGTGGGCATTGGAGGAGGGATGTCCCAGCCCATGTTCAGCAAGGTGCTGAGGGATGTACTGGCAGCCATGATGCTGTACCGAAACAGGTACATCCGCTTCCCCAGGGCTCGTGAATTGGCGGCAGTGAAGGGTGCATTCTATGCCCTTGGCAGAATCCCACACGTCGTTGGAGCCATTGACTGCACACATGTCGGCCTTGTTCCACCACAGGCCACTGAGCACCTGTACCGCAACAGGAAGCACACGCACTCCCTGAATGTGCAAGTGGTGTGCCTTGCGGACATGGTGATCACCCACGTGTGTGCAAAGTTCCCAGGCTCGGCCCATGACGCACACATAATGCGCAACAGCATCTTGCCACGACTGATGTCCAATATGCAACAGGATCGTGCCTGTATTGTCGGTGAGTATGTGGAGTGGTGTAGCGTGCTGGTTGTGCGATGCTGTCCCCTGTCCAGTTGGAATTGCAACGGTTCTCTGTGTCCCTCACACCCAGGTGACTCTGCGTACCCGAATGGGGCATGGCTGCTCAGTCCATTGAGGAATCCTTGCACCCCAGCAGACGATCGCTACAATGAGGCACATGGGAGGACCAGACGTGTGGTCGAGCGTACCTTTGGCCTCCTCAAGTCCAGGTTCAGGTGCCTGGACCGCACCGGGGGTGCGCTGGCGTACTCCACACAGAACCCACAGAAGGTGTGCCGGATAGTGGTGGCGTGCTGCATGCTGCACAATCTGGCCATTCGGAAGCAGATCCCCCTCATCGTGGATGACGGAGATCAACCAGGGCCCCAGCCCGCAGACCAGGACAGCTCGAGTGAGGAGGACAGCGGAGAGGAGGAAGCTGGTAATGTGCGGCAGCAGCTCATCGCCCGCTACTTCACTTGACGGTGAGTGTCCATGTACGACGGCTGATGTGGCTGTATCTGTGCAGGTGTGTGTGTGCTGTGTCAGGGTGGCCGTTTGTTCACTGCGTGCTGTGTGTCAACGCTCCATGGCCAGGGTAGTATGCCACTGTTGGTGGCTGTGGCATTGTGCCCTATTGCTCTGTGCGATGTGTGTACATTGCTTGTAGTTGTTGACATGTACTGTGTGATGGGTGTGTGACACACTCATTGAATGTGCTCCTGTTCTGTCTCCCACCCCTAGGTCCCTACAGTCCCTCCGGATTCAATTGCCATGCCACGCATCAGGTGCCTTTCCGCCCAAGGTGGCCGTTGTATTCCGTACAAATAAAACACAAGGCACAAACAGCAGTTAGTGTAAAAGGTGCATTTATTACAAACTGTGACATGTGATTGTGTGTAAGGTGATGACAAAAGTGGTGCGTGCAGTGACAATGAGCTGTCGGTCATGGCTGCGTGATGCTCAGGGTGTACCCACTGGTTCTATGTCCATAGTCCAACACACACATGCCATCCAGATGGCTGTGTGGAGTGGGATCGTAGTCCAAGTCAATGCAGTGGCTGATCAAGGAAGGCTGGCGGAAGGCTGGCTGGCTGCCTCACTTGCGTTTGGAGCGTGCGAAGTCCTCCCGGGAGATCTGTTTCCACTTCAGACGGCCCCTTCCACGTTTGCGAGGGGGGGTGCCTGCTTGCGACATGCTGGTGGTTGAGGTGTGGTCACTGGCTGTGGACACAGGGGAACTGGACACTGCTGCTCCACCCTGCGCCCCGGCAGGTGGTGGCAGAGGGGGAGCTGCTGTCCCTGGCTGTGACCTCACCGCCACCACCAGCTGGCCCATGAGGTCCACGAGTTGGCCCATACGGGCGTCCATGGACCTCAGCACCCCCAGCACCTCACGCGTGTCTGAAGCAGACCGGACCCATTGTCCTTGGGCCTCTTCATAGGCCCCAAGGACTCTGGCCATTTGAGGCAGGGCATGGCTCCCAGGGAGGCTGGCGTTTCCCTGACCCTGCTCCTCCTACCAGTCCTGCTGCCACCGGCCTGCCCACTAGCCACATTGCTCACCACGGTCCTCGCTGTGGCTCCCAGGGTGGATCCAGTCGGCCGGGCCACCACCTGCGCTGGGGCTGGTGCCAGCGAAGACGTGGTGGTGGTGGCGGCGGTGGTGGTCGGTGCGGCGATGGTGGCGGTTGCGGCAGTGGTAGTGGCCACAATGACCGTGGGTGTGGCCGCAACGACAGTGGCAGCAGGGGCTGGGAATGTCCAGCAGCCCTGGATGATGGGTTGGTGGGTAGGAGGGGTCCTGGGGAGCGGCTGGGCCCTGCCACACCAGATGGGCCTGCTTGTTGGTCCGTGTCCGAAGAGGAGGACAGATCCTCCAGATCCGTGTGTCCTCGTTGGGGGCTTGTAGGCTGGCTGTGCTGGCTGCTGGCTCCATCCCCAGCATCCAGCAGTTCGTCACCTGTGGAGAGAATGAGATCTGTTATTGTGTTGCACCTGGCGAAGTATGTATTTGTCGTCTGACATTAACAGTTCGTGCAATCTCGTACATGGGTTTCCCGGAGGCGTGTGTGTGGCTGTAGCATCTGTAGTTGTGTGTGCTTGGCAATGGGACTGTGTGCTGTGCACATGTGGCATGGGACGGATTGGCCATGCCGATGGGTGTGTTGCTGTGCCCCTACTTATTGTGACTCTGGTGTATGCGGGCTCCTGGCCCATCCTGGGTCTGGTTTGTACTTTGCTTTTGGTGTTCAGATGGGACGCTTAGGAATGCATATGGCAACATGGGGGCCATGCCCCAGATTCGCATTTGGGTGGGAATATGCTTTTGGGGTTCAAATGGAACGCTTAGGAACGCATATGGCAACATGGGGGCCATGCCCCAGATTCGCATTTGGGAGGGGATATGCTTTTGGGGTTCAAATGGAACGCTTAGGAACGCATATGGCAACATGGGGGCCATGCCCCAGATTCGCATTTGGGAGGGAATATGCTTTTGGGGTTCAAATGGAACGCTTAGGAACGCATATGGCAACATGGGGGCCATGCCCCAGATTCGCATTTGGGTGGGAATATGCTTTTGGGGTTCAAATGGAACGCTTAGGAACGCATATGGCAACATGGGGCCATGCCCCAGATTCGCATTTGGGAGGGGATATGCTTTTGGGGTTCAAATGGAACGCTTAGGAACGCATATGGCAACATGGGGGCCATGCCCCAGATTCGCATTTGGGAGGGAATATGCTTTTGGGGTTCAAATGGAACACTTAGGAACGCATATGGCAACATGGGGGCCATGCCCCAGATTCGCATTTGGGAGGGGATATGCTTTTGGGGTTCAAATGGAACGCTTAGGAACGCATATGGCAACATGGGGGCCTTGCCCCAGATTCGCATTTGGGAGGGAATATGCTTTTGGGGTTCAAATGGAACGCTTAGGAACGCATATGGCAACATGGGGGCCATGCCCCAGATTCGCATTTGGGAGGGGATATGCTTTTGGGGTTCAAATGGAACGCTTAGGAACGCATATGGCAACATGGGGGCCATGCCCCAGATTCGCATTTGGGAGGGAATATGCTTTTGGGGTTCAAATGGAACGCTTAGGAACGCATATGGCAACATGGGGGCCATGCCCCAGATTCGCATTTGGGAGGGGATATGCTTTTGGGGTACATGCTGTGAGCCATGGGTGCCGAACGTGACATGTGTTGTGGCAGCATGACAGTGCATGGTTTGAGGTGTGTGCATGCTTGACATGGCCTGCATATTTGCTGTCTGTTGTGATTACTGGACATGGCATTGGACGCATCGTTATGAGTGAGTGATGGTTGTGTGCCAGCCAACGTATTGCAGTTGTCCCATCTCCTTGGTGTGCGTGCTGCCCTGTGCCATGTGCATCACTGCAGTGCTCGGGGGGTGTGGCCCATGTTGTGTGTTGTTGCTCACAGTGTGTCGTGCGCTTCATTGACTTCTGGCACATGGTTGGTCATGGGCATGTATCTTAGCGTGACTGCTGTATGTGTGGCAGCTGTGCGGATGACATGCCTTTCATGAGACTGGGGCTGACGGATGGGATGGATGGTATGTTGTATGTGCATGGTGTGTCTGTGTGTTTGATGGGTTCAGTGGTGTTCGTGTGCATTTATGTTGTTCCGCTCTGTTGCGTCTAGTGTTGTTTGTCTTACATAGGCGTAGTTGTGGGGTGTGTGGTTGACAGGCAGTAGGGGCTACATGGACAGGACTTAAATGGTGTTTCGGTTGTGTGTGATGAGTTGCACAGTGGCTGCCGTGTGGTACTATATTCAGTGTGGCTTGTGCAAGCAGACGTGGCTCCTTGGGTGTTGCTATGTCTGTGATGGGTCATGTGGGGTGTGAGTCTGTTGTTCATGTCCGTGTGCACATTGTTCACTTGTTCGTGACGGTGGGCGGTGCTGCGTGTTCGTCTGCTACGTGACATGTCCCATGTGTTGGTCGTGTTATGGTCCTCATGCCTCCAGTAATCCAGCCCTGTCCAGTTTCCCACCTGCAAGTTGTTCGTGCGTGCACTGTACTGGATGCCACATGGCTCTAAGCGGGGGTGCTCCATGTTGCAGGTCTGTGGGGGTGGGGGGTGTTGTGGGTCGTGGGGGTGGCTGGACACCCACTGACACCGATTGCTGTGGACCGTGATGTCTGCCTTTCGGCTGTCGTTGTGCACTGCGGTGGCTGACACGTGGCTGTGGGGTGTGGGGGATGCTCCTCCTTGCTGTGCTGTGGGACTAGGGGCCTGGTGTGTGTTGTACTTGGGCTGTCCACCATCCCACCCACTGCACTTTGTGTTCCTGCCACTTACCTGTTACTTGTCGGTTAGTGCAGCTGTGGCGGACACATGGGTGTGGTGGGTGCTCGTTGTGGCGCTTCTGGCATATTTGGGGACCTGTTGGTGGTTACGTGGCTGGCTGAGTGTACACATGTCCCCACGTATGTTACAGTTGTTCAGTTTGGGCTGTGTGTGGTGGTGTCTGTTGCATGTGTGTGTGATGTGTTGTGTATTGTGTGCTGGACATGGGGGTGTTTGTCCCTGGGAGCTGTGGCATGGTGGTAGTGCATGTGAGTACATAGCGGTGTGCTGGTATACATTAGTTTGTACTTACCAGCCTCCACTCCCCCTGCTAATCCGGCGAGGATCTCCGGATGTATTATGACTCGCACCTTCTCCTCCCACGCTTTGAAGGTCTTGAAGAGCGCGGGATTCCCTCCGCCAGTGACGGCAGCCAGCTCTCTGTTTTTGCCCTCCTTCTTCTTGACCAGGCTCTTTACGTCATTCCAACGTTTGTTTATTTCTCCTCTGTTCCTGGGCAGGGTCCCGACTGCATTGACCTGGTCTACGATCCGGTTCCACATTCTGTTTCTGGTGGCTAGTGGTGTGTGGTGGACCATGTTCCCATAGATTTGTGGGTTCACCTTGATGATCTCGTCGACCATGACCGTCAGCTCAATGGGCGTGTACTTGGGCATCCTTTGTGGTGCCATGGTGTTTGTGGTGCTGGTGCGGTGTGTGTTGTGTAATGTGCAGGGGGTTTGTGGTGCAGGTGTTTGGTGGTGGTGGTGGTGGTGGTGGTGGTTGTGATGTGTGCGTTTCTGTGGTGTGCTGCTGTCCTTGCTGTGTCACTGTGTCCTCTCCTCTCCTCTCTGGTTTGCAATGTAGCAAGGGGTTGTGGTCTGTGGGAGTGCTGCTTTTGTACTCACCTATGTGGGTGTGTCCTCATGGTCTGTTGTTTTCAGGTGTGTTGTGTCTGGGGTTCTGGCCTTTGTATTTTTTGTTTGTCCGGGGGGTGTTTTCGGGATGTGTACTGTGCTTGTGTATTTGTGCGTGCCTTGCTGTGTGGACTTGTTGGCCATGTTGTGTGCTATTGGTTTTGTGAGCGGATGGTTTCTGTGCAGGTACGTGGGCGCCATGGCTTCTGCCGTGTCGATTCTCATCGGCGTTGTTTGCGCTGGCGGGCGGTATATTTGTGGTTTTCCACGCTCATGGCGGTGCGATCGTAATTTCACGTGCGGTGTGTCGGCCGTGAGGGCGGGCGGTTTTGTGTTGTCGTGCGTGTTTCCGTCCGTGGCGGGCGGTTTGACTCCGACTCGGACGTTGGCGGGCGGTATTTTGTGTGATTTTTCCGCCGATGGCGGTTTTCGGTTTGTGTAATCGTAATGGCGTGGTCGGTGTTCAGACGGTGTGTGCGGGCGGATTTTTGCCGCTTCCATGCCTGGCGGATTTTTTACGCCGGGTATCGTAATGGGCCCCTAGGTATGAACCCAATAGGACCATTAATTTTAAAAATAAACAGATTATTGGAAACTTGGTATACAGGGAGTCTACTAAATGAAGAAAAATATCTATATCTTAAAGTTTACCGGCCCACTTATCCTTGTTTGTACACCCTGCCGAAAGTACATAAGGACAGTTCTTTTCCTCCGGGTAGACCTATAATCTCGGGTATTGGGGGACCAACGGAGAGACTTTTGGAATATATAGACTTATTTCTGCAACCAATAGTACGAAACCTCCCCTCACACATTAGGGATACGAAACATATCCTGAGCATTCTATCGGATGTGATTTGGGAGGAAAACATGTTTCTAATAACTTTAGATGTGGTGGCATTATATACCAGCATCCAATCAGAACTGGGACATAATGCCATTAGAAAGTTATTAGAAAGAAGACCGGCTTCCTTATGGAAACATACGGAAATGATACTAGCTATGATAGACATAATTGTAAACAATAATGTCTTCGTATTTAATAACACATGGGGGCCGATTCCGATCTCGGCCGGTAGTGCTCCGAATCGGATTCGGATTCACCGGATCCGATTCGGAGCCCTGTTTCCCGACCGAATCGTACGCGGGTCCGGCCGAGCGAGTACGATGCAAGCACCAGTGAAATCGCCGACCGACTCGAACGCGGCTTCAACACGCTCCGACCGACTCGCATGGACACGACTCACACCGCGCTATGGAGACGTTTCCCGGCCGGGTAAGTACGATGCGCGCCGCGAGCAGTCCGATCGACTCGCGCCCGTCCGGCTCGAAAAAGCTGTCGGAGCCGGACTTTGGGGTCCGCGTCGGACCCCCTGTACGCCGTAGGCGCGCGAGTCGCACACAGGGGGGACCCATGGGTCCCCCTACCTGTGCATGTACGCCGCGATGCGCATGGATGCGTACACGCTGTAGGGGCGCCCTTGTTCGCCTCGCACCCATTGAGTCAATGGGAGCCCGCGTACGCGTTGTACGACAGGCTCCCATTGACTTCAATGGGAGTCCGACCGAATCGAGTCCGATGGCATACGTGCGCATCGTACTCGTTCGGTCGGACTGCTAGGGTCCGATTCGGTCGGAATTCTCTCCGGGTCCGGCTCGGTCGGAGAGAATTCCGGCCCGAATCGGAATCGGCCCCATGGTATAGGCAGAAACAGGGTGTGGCCATGGGTTCTAAATTTTCACCATCTTTTGCAAATCTCTTTATGGGATACTTAGAAGAGACATGGATATGGGGAGAAAGAGGCAGCAAGTGGAACAGTAACATTATTTATTGGGGAAGATACATTGATGATTGCATTTTACTTTGGTCTGGAACAGAATCAGAACTTTTAGATTTCGGTCAACATCTGAACTCTAATTCAATGGGAATCAAATTCACATACAAGTACAGCAGAAAACAACTAGAATTTTTAGACATTGAACTGTATATTCACAACAACACCCTCCAGAGTAGACTATACCGTAAGCCCACTGCCTGTAATTCACTCCTGCACGCAGGAAGTGCACATCCACCACATCAGATTAGGGCAATTCCGTTTGGGGAATTTACCAGATTAAGGAGAAACTGCAGTGAGAATGAAAATCACTAATTGGACGTTGAATACGTACGCACGGATACGGCCAGAACTGTAGCATACTCGCTATGGAATAAACTATATGCGGATTGAAGCATTTATCTACACGCGTAAAGAATATTGAAATAGGGGAAACAATTTAAATACAGCCGGGACGGAAGTAAAACCGGTGGGGAGAACCTAAAGTTAAATTTACCTTTCCTACAGCCCTGAAGAAGTCGAGTGGGCAATCACCCACGACGAAACACGTGTTGGCTGGGCGTTCGAATTGAATAAAAGAACCAAGAAAATATTCGAATATATATGTGTGATATATGATTATGAATTAACATAAATTTGGCCGAACATGGTCATGTTTTAGTAATTTAACAGCGTGTGCATAGGATTGAAGAGCATGCACAAGGTGACAGGCACAGTGCGGTGCCTGCCACCTTGTCCATGTCAATGCAGGGGGGTACCATAGGTACCCCCCATGTGCACCCCCCACCCCCCCAACACTCTGGGGGCCCGCAACGGGCCCCCAATCGCGAAGACCGTATGCCTTTCCATGGCGGCGTTGCCGCCATGGAAAGGCTGCTCTCCGCATCCATCCTAATATGGATGGCGGTGTCTTGCAGACAACGCCACCATATTACTGCCCTTTTCCGCTCGGTCACCTGTGTGACCGGCGGAAAACCGGCTCCCCACCGCCATCGTAATGTGGCAGGGGAAATGGCATGCAGGCGGAGGGGAATGGCGGGCGGATCGCCACCGCCATACGGGCGGTGGCGATCCGCCAGTCATCGTAATGACCCCCTATGTTTTTATGAAATATACTATATTAAATAATATGTTTTATCTAACTATATATATAATGTTATTGATTATCATTTTTAACTATGTTATAAATAAAATACATTACAACTTCCAACTTTAATAATTTTTTAACCTTACAAATTAATACATATATATTAATTACTATTCCCACTACAGTTAATATTAATTCAGGGTAGATGCTGGACACTTTACTTAATTAATTACTACTCCCACTCCAGTTAGTATTAAGTCAGGGTAGGTGCTGGACACTAAACTTAATTAATTTAATATTCCAACTCCAGTTAGCATTAAGTCAGGGTAGGTGCTGGACACTTAACTTAATTAATTTACTATTCCCACTCCAGTTAGCATTGTCAGGATAGGTGCTGGACAGTAAACTTAATTAATTAACTATTCCCACTCCAGTTAGCATTAAGTCAGGGTAGGTGCCGGACACTAAACTTAATTAATTTACTATTCCCACTCCAGTTAGCATTAAGTCAGGGTAGGTGCTGGACACTAAACTTAATTAATTTACTATTCCCACTCCAGTTAGCATTAAGTCAGGGTAGTTGCTTGACACTAAACTTAATTAATGTACTATTTCCACTATAATTTTTATTAAGTCTGGGTAGGTGCTGGACACTAAACTTAATTAATTTACTATTTCCACTCCAGTTAGCATTAAGTCAGGGTAGGTGCTGGACACTAAACTTAATTAATTTACTATTCCCACTCCAGTTAGCATTAAGTCATGATAGGTGCTGGACACTAAACTTAATTAATTTACTATTCCCACTCCAGTTAATATTAAATTAGTGTAGGTGCTGGTCACTAAACTTAATTAATTACTATTCCCACTCCAGTTAGCATTACGTCAGGGTAGGTGCTTGGCACTAAACTTGATTAATTTACTATTCCCACTCCAGTTAGCATTAAGTCAGGGTAGGTGCTGGACAGTAAACTTAATTAATTTACTATTCCCACTCCAGTTAGCATTAAGTCATGATAGGTGCTGGTCACTAAACTTAATTAATTGACTATTCCCACTCCAATTAGCATTAAATAAAGGTAGGTGCTGGAAACTAAAATTAATTAATTTACTATTCCAAAACCAGTTAGCATTAAGTCAGGGTAGATGCTGGACAGCAAACTTAATTAATTTACTATTCCCACTCCAGTTAGCATTAAGTCAGGGTATGTGCTGGATACTAAACTTAATTAGTTGACTATTCCCACTCCAATTAGCATTAAATAAGGATAGGTGCTGGACACTAAACTTAATTAATTTACTATGCTCACTCCAGTTAGCATTAAGTCAGGCTAGGTGCTGGACACTCTGGGGCCGATTCCGATTCGGGCAGGAAATCTCTCCGACCGAGCCGGACCCGGAGAGATTTCCGACCGAATCGGACCCTAGCAGTCCGACCGAACGAGTACGATGCGTTCGCATGCTATCGGACTCGATTCGGTCGGACTCCCATTGAAGTCAATGGGAGCCGGTCGTACAACGCGTACGTGGGCTCCCATTGACTCAATGGGTGCGAGGCGAACACGGGCGCCCCCTATAGCGGGTACGCATCGAAGCGGGTCGCGCCGTACACGCACAGGTAGGGGGGACCCATGGGTCCCCCTGTGTGCGACTCACGCGGCTAGTCATACAGGGGGTCCGACACGGACCCCCAAAGTGCGGCTCCGACTGCTCTCTCGAGCCGGACGGCGTGAGTCGGTCGGACTGCTTGCGGCGCGCATCGTACTTACCCAGCCGGGGAACGTCTCCATTGCGCGGTGCGAGTCGTGTCCGTGCGAGTCGGTCGGAGCGGTTGGGTCCCGCGAACGAGTCGGTCGGCGATTTCGCGTACTTTCGCATTGTACTCGCTCGCCCGGACGCAGGTCCGACTCGGTCGGAAACAGGGCGTCCGAATCGGATCCAGTAAAGCCGAATCCGATTCGGAGCCCTACCGGCCGAGATCGGAATCGGCCCCTAAACCTAATTAATTTACTATTCCCACTCCAGTTAATATTAAATAAGAGTAGGTGCTGGACACTAAACTTAATTAATTTACTATTCCCACTCCAGTTAACATTAGGTCATGGTAGGTGCTGGACACTAAACTTAATTAATTTACTTTTCCCAATCCAATTAGCATTAATTCAGGGTAGGTGCTAGACACTAAACCTAATTCATTTAGTATTCCCACTCAAATTACTAAAAAGTCAAAGCAGTTGCCATACACTAAACATATCTAATTTACTTTTCTCAATACAAATAATATAATATCACTAACGATACTCTACATTAAAATTTTATTATTTATTATTTCATATAATAATTTTTTACACTATATATTTTAATTATTTGAAATATTTTTAAACGTATAAAATTGATATAATTATATTTAAAATATTGATTCAAATAATATTATTCATTACTAAATATTATAATTCACATATAAATAATATTTTATCTACATACTATACATAATACTTACTTATTAAAAATTATATTTTTTAATTAATTAATAAATATATAAATTTTAAAAATAAAACCTTTTATACATATTTATATAAATGTATAACCTATTTTCATAAAAATATAATAATTAATACATTTAAATTATAAAATTACATAATTTTCCCTTTTAATATTTAAGTAATAATAAACCATTAATTTTATTAATTCTTTAATTAAAAATATACACTATAACACATTATTTATTAATTATTTATGTATTTTTTTAATATTTAATTTTATAAATATTTAAACAATATTTGTAAAATACTCCCCAACCTTATGCCCTATAAACCCAACTTCCAAATCATAAAACACTTATTTCTAAATTCAAAAATAACATTTTCTAAATTATAATTTAACATTTTTAATTGATTAAATATTTAATTCAATTATTTTAAAACACTCCCCACCCTTATCCCCTATAAACCCAACTTCCCATTCATAAATCAAATATTTTAAATTTAAATCTTTATTTTTCTCAATTTTTTAAAAATAAATTCATTTATTTTAAAACACTCCCCACCCTTATCCCCTATAAACCCCAAATCCCGGTACTAAAAAAAAATTCTAAGTGAAAATTTTAAATTTCGAATTTATCAAATTTTAAAATCAATTATTTTAAAACACTCCCAACCCTTATCCCCTATTAACCCAACATCCCGCTCCTAAAAAAATAATTTCTAAATTCAAAACAATTTTTTCTAAATTATAAATTTAAATTTCGAATTTATTAAAAATGTAAATCAATTATTTTAAGACACTCCCCACCCTTATCCCCTATAAACCCAATATCCCATTCCTAAAAAAAATTCTAATTTAAAATTTAAAATTTCGAATTTATCAAATTTTAAAATCAATTATTTTAAAACACTCCCCACCCTTATCCCCTATTAACCCAACATCCCACTCCTAAAAAACTAATTTCTAAATTCAATTTTTTTTTTCTAAATTATAAATTTAAATTTCGAATTTATTAAAAATTTAAATCAATTATTTTAAAACACTCCCCACCCTTATCCCCTATAAACCCAACATCCCGCTCCTAAAACAATATTTTCTATTTTAAAATTAAAATTTTGAATTTATTAAAATTTATTATCAATTATTTTAAAACACTCCCCACCCTTATCCCCTATTAACCCAACATCCCGCTACTAAAAAATATTATACAAATTTTATTTTTTATAACATTAACTAATTATTATTATACACAAAACAAACATTAAATATATTAAAATGAAGTACAATAACGATATTTTAACATAACAATATTTTTAGTCGACATTACAAACTTCGATATTTTTTACAACACTTAAAATCGATATTTTTAACATCGATATACATTACATCGATATTTAATACTATCGATATACTAAACTCGATATTAATGTATGTCGATATTAAAATTTCGATATTATGTCTACTTACCTTTGTGGTCATAGTGCAGGCAATGGAACGCAGCCTCTACAGACAATGACACATACTGATCAGGCAGCGAGCGGGCTATCTGAATCTTTCATTTGCAGCGTTGGATAGTTTTACTAAGATGTAATAATTAGAAAATCTGCGTTAGAAACAATAAAGTTTCAAAAAACTTGACTGTCATAGAATGGAACATTCATGTGAAGAAATGCAGCCGCAGACAGCCCATCAGAAATACCCACAGTGGAGCTTACGAGTGAGAGCTGTGTTTGACATCTCCTTGGAACTTTTGTCTTGAAGTAGTTTTCCTGATATTTGAAACTTATTGGGAGCCTTTATGTTAAACTGACAAATTGTGTTGCACAGTAACTTTGGGGGTCATTAGGATGGCGGAAGGACCGCCACCGCCGGGCCGGTGTTTTACCCACCGCCCAATTAGGATGGTGGTGGGTACCGCGGCAGACGCAAAGTCCGTCCGCCGCTTCACCGCCGAAGGCAACCGAACTGATTGCCTGGCGGACGGTGCAGGGCTCCTGAAATGGTGGCGGTGCCTAGCAGGCACCGTCCGCCAAATTAGGATGTGGGTAATGAAAGGCCTTTCCATGGCGGCGATGCCGCCATGGAAAGGCTGGCGGGGATTGGTATTGGGGGCCCGTTGCGGGCCCCCCTTGTTTGGGGGGGGTGTTGCTGCACTGGGGGGGTACGCATGGTACCCCCTTGCATTTCCCTGCACTGCGTGGCAGGAACTGCAGTGCATGCCATTTTGACAGTGCGAACTGCATCCAGCAGCACCGTCCGCAATGTTAAGGGCCAGGGATGCGCCCGCCACTGGCGGGCGCATCCTAATATGTGTGGTGGGACCGCAGCACGTCTGGCGGGCAGTCCCAGCACCACAACGATGGCGGGCGGACAGATGTCCGCCCGCCATCGTAATGAGCCGCTTTGTGTGCAGTTTTTGTAATGTAGGACGCTCTGGTGCTTTGTAGCTAGGTTTGTACTTGATAAGTACTCGAGGGGTCTATTATGGAAAGTACCACAGTGCCCCGTTAGTGCCAGGGGCGAGTGTGCCCACTTTTAGCCAGTACCTGCAAAGATCAGAAATCACCTTACACAGGGGCCGATTACGATTCAGGCCGGAAAACGTACCGACCGACTCGGTACGGGAATTTAGTCCGACCGACACGTACCGGCGCTGCCCGATCCGTGTAGTACGATGCAATGCATGTGAATCACGACAGACTCGTACGGAACACAAGCCAAACGACCGAACCGCACGGAAACCAGCTATCCGGCCGGAAAACCACGCGAATCGAACCGACAAACACGCACCAGGAATGAACCTGACAGAAACGTACCCACGAACTCCGACCCCGCAGTATGATGCAATGCGTGTAAAACCAGACCGAGTCGCACGGAGCCCAAGCCGTACGACCGACACGCATACAAAACGGAGCCGAAGCAACCCAATACTCGGCGACCGACGCGTACGCCGCACATGAAACACAGCAGAAACACAGCTTGAAAGACTCGGAGAAGCTCGCACGAGCCAACTGCAGCGTCCTACTCGGTCAGAAGAACGTCTCCTACATGCCTAAAAACTACAAAGGAAAAAATACAAAAAAAGGGCCAAACAAGCAATGACAAAGTCAATAAATACAGGGGGAAAAAACATGGAACAAAGACACACCCACAACTCCACCCATATAAAGGCCACAAATCCCTACCATGATCCTTTGCAAATTCAAATGACCTGCCAGCACAGAACACCATCAGACAGCAACCACAGACACACCCACAACTCATCCATCACACAAGCCACACACCATTAGCACCTCCCAAATAGCACCCTCACATACACCCAGCAAAACCTACACTCACCCACCCTCACTTGCACACACACACACATCAATCCCCACCACCACCCATCACCATACCCCAAAGAAGAATCCAAAGTTCCTAGACAGTGAATTGGAAGTCCTGGTAGATGAAATCCTCAGGGTAGAGCCACACCTGTTTGGTACATTGGTCCAACAGACCCCCATGTCGCAGAAAACCAAGATGTGGGAGAGGATCGTCGACAGGGTGAACACACAATCACCATGTTTGCGCACAAAGGAAGACATCCAGAACAGGTGGTATGATGTGCGCAGGAGGGTCAAGGCCCTACTGAAGATGGATTACGCCTTGAGTCATCGCACCGGCAGTGGCCCTCCTGCCAAACCAGTATACCTCAGGCCCTGGGAGGAGAAGGTGCGGGCCATCCTACCACCAGAGAGCGTACATGGACTATCAAACATCCCAGAGCCTGGTGAGTACACAACTAATATACCCAATATTGTGTGACAATACACACACATCACTGTCAAGGGGATAGTGAAACCATGCACCGTTAGCAAAGCCACAGTAACCAAAACATAATCATCCCAAGATGTGTATGTTAGTCAGACAAACACAATACCTGCCATCTCATAGTGATATGTAACTGTGTCATGACATGTACAAACCTAACAACAAATAGAGCAAGGCAGTGGCACAAATCTAACCAACAAACACTGTCAGACATTTTGCCACCACTAGAACACCACCTCACAGGGAAGCTCACTGAAAGGAAGGAATTCTGTGTATGCTGGTGAAGTCAGTGTAGCCAATAGCATGATGGGAGTTGTAGTCACAGATATTGGTCACCCTCACAATTGGCCCATCAACACCACTCTGAACCATGCTCACATCACAGGGAGTGGAAAAGAACTGACAAGATGGCTGACACTGGGTACTGCTGTGGGGAGCACAAGGCCCTGCTGGGAACTGTGCACCAACCAACAGCAGGACACCACTGACTGACATCCTGAAAGCCAACTTGCACTCCCTGCAATGGAAGCACATTCCATGGTGGGATATCTGGCTGGGTGGGATGGAGGACTGACAGCACTGACCATAGTTACCAGCAGCTTTTCTCACACACCCTTAACACAAACTCCACACAACTCACCTGGGAGAATGCATTGCCTCACACTCTAATTAAATATTCCACAAAGAACCACCACCCTGGGTTATGCTGTGTGAAGCACAGGGACACTTTTGGGACTTGTAGCCAAACAAACACCAGGACAACACTGTCAGCCATCCTGTCAGCACAGGCACACTACCCCACAGGGAAGCAGAGTCAAAAGGAAGGAAGTATGGGCATGCTGGGAAGGGGGTGTAGGCAATAGCATGATGGGAGTGGTAGTCACAGCTCAACATCCCCCACCCACATGGCCCAGCAAGCTCACACTGAAGCATGCACACCTCACAGGGAGTGAAAAGCCACCTCAAAGATGTCTGACACTGGCCTCAGCTGTGGGGAGCACAAGGCCCTGCTGGGAACTGGGCACCAACAAACAACAGGACCAGACTGTCAGCCATCTTGCCATTGCTGTCACACTCACACACAGTGAAGTCCACTCAAAAGGAAGGAAGTATGGGCATGCTGGGAAGGGGGGTGTAGGCAATAGCATGATGGGAGTGGTAGTCACAGCTCAACATCCCGCACCCACATGGCCCAGCAAGCTCACACTGAAGCATGCACACCTCACAGGGAGTGAAAATCCACTTCTAAGATGTCTGACACTGGCCTCAGCTGTGGGGAGCACAAGGCCCTGCTGGGAACTGGACACCAACAAACAACAGGACCAGACTGTCAGCCATCTTGCCATTGCTGTCACACTCACACACAGTGAAGTGCACTCAAAAGGAAGGAAGTATGGGCATGCTGGGAAGGGGGTGTAGGCAATAGCATGATGGGAGTGGTAGTCACAGCTCAACATCCCCCACCCACATGGCCCAGCAAGCTCACACTGAAGCATGCACACCTCACAGGGAGTGAAAAGCCACTTCTAAGATGTCTGACACTGGCCTCAGCTGTGGGGAGCACAAGGCCCTGCTGGGAACTGGGCACCAACAAACAACAGGACCAGACTGTCAGCCATCTTGCCATTGCTGTCACACTCACACACAGTGAAGTCCACTCAAAAGGAAGGAAGTATGGACATGCTGGGAAGGGGGGTGTAGGCAATAGCATGATGGGAGTGGTAGTCACAGCTCAACATCCCCCACCCACATGGCCCAGCAAGCTCACACTGAAGCATGCACACCTCACAGGGAGTGAAAAGCCACTTCTAAGATGTCTGACACTGGCCTCAGCTGTGGGGAGCACAAGGCCCTGCTGGGAACTGGGCACCAACAAACAACAGGACCACGACTGTCAGCCATCTTGCCATTCCTGTCACACTCACACACAGTGAAGTCCACTCAAAAGGAAGGAAGTATGGGCATGCTGGGAAGGGGGTGTAGGCAATAGCATGATGGGAGTGGTAGTCACAGCTCAACATCCCCCACCCACATGGCCCAGCAAGCTCACACTGAAGCATGCACACCTCACAGGGAGTGAAAAGCCACTTCAAAGATGTCTGACAATGGTGCTCTGTTGTGGGGAGTACCAGGCCCTGCTGGGAACTGTGCACCAACCAACAGCAGGACACCACTGACTGACATCCTGGGAGTTAACCTGCAACCACTGCAATGGTGGCATGCTTCATGGTGGGATAACTGGGCTGGGGGGAGAAGGAGGGCCGGATGTCAACCAAATACCACCAATGCTGGTCATGCACACACCTCAACATTCACATTGAAATGCTTCAGGTTGGCAGGACAATGTGCTACACCAATATCAACCTCTGACTGTGACAACTTAGGACAATGCAATGTACAGGCCCGCATCCAGAGGTACAGTCACAACTGTCAGGTGTTTGAACCATTGATGCCTGTAGAAACATAACATACATTGTGTGTCTCTTCCAAAAACAGGTGATGATGGGGACACAGCAGCAGATGATGAGGAGTCCCTGTCCCAGGCTCCGGGGGACCCTGAGCTCTCTGGTGTGGAACAGCCTCTGCCCTCCTCGGATGGCGAAGACCTACCTGGCACCTCCGGTGTGAGTCATCATGCAGCACCAGCAGGACCACCATCTGCACCCCTGCACCCACTCCTCCAACATCTGCCAACACACAGACCACCCCCGCCGACACGGACAGACCAAGGACACTCAATGACAACAGCACAGGGACCCCGGCCCACCGTGAAGCAACGGACAACAACCCCAGTACCAACCCCCAAGGGGGCCTAGGCTCACCTGTGCGTGCCACCGCAGGTCCCGCACGTGTGGCCAGGGGTGGTGGGAGGGGTGGTAGGCAGAGGTCGCTGTTTGCAGAGGGGTCTGGACTGCATGATGACCCACAACTGGTACGCATTGCTGATGCGTACCAGAATAGCACCGGAGAGGTCAGCCAGGTAGTGGGGATCCTCAAGGACATTCAACAGCAGCAGGCTGCCCATCATGCCCGCTTGGACTCCCACATGTCCCGTGTGGAGACACACATGTCTCGCATGGAGTCCAAGTGGGACACATTGGAAGAACTGACAGCGGTGCAGAGGGACATATTGACATGCCTCCGCCAGATTAGCACCAACATGGCCACACCTCCCTGTGTGCCCACAACATCTGGTGTCGCAACAACTGCAACTGCCACAGGGAGGGAGGATGACTCTGGTGGAGAGTCCTCTGCACCGCAGCGGCCTGCACGTGAGGGTCCCCCCCGAAAGAAGAGGGGTCGTCCGAGGAAGGAAAACTGAGAGGCCGATGGCCATGTACATCCCCAAGGAACCCAACACCTGTTCTGGAAATTCCCCTTTGTGTGCAAACTGTTCACCCTGTCGAATGCAACCCAACTCTCCCACATGACATGGGGAGTTCAAGTTGGACCAATGTATCAGATGACTGTGGACTTTACTCAGGACATTTCTGCTACCAACACTTCCAACTCATCTGGGAACTTTGGATTCCAATCCCAATGTACAGCACCCACCATTCTGTGCACTATCCTCACACATGTATGTAAATAAACTCACTAATACACCATACTTGCCTCTGTTGTGATTCCAACGTTGTTTTTGTCATGGAGATGATGATCTGCTAAATGACACTGTGCATGCTAACTGCTACAGCAAGTTCAACACCGTCATGTGAGTCATGGCGACGTGACACATATGAGGGAGACACACCACTAGGGCTACACAACACATACACACCAGGGCCATCTGACTCATCGCCTACACTGATGTTGCCAGGAAATACAGTGGAATGCACAGACACCACACCTATTCAGAGTATGTGTTAACTAGCCCACAGGTGAAGTAAGCAAATGTCAGTCAGATGTGTGACCACAGACAACGCACATCCCAAAGTGAAGCACAGGTTTATTACACATTTGCAACATGTTGTTTCCACTACAGTTGCAAGGTAATCCCACGTGGCAGTGGCCACACAGTCACCAAGTGTAGAGGAAATAAAGTCCAGGGGTGTGTGGCACATCACCTGCAGGGAAACGACTGCTTCCACCCTGGAAGTTGAATCATGGTGTCGGGGGATCCGAGTTGACCAAACAACTCTGAAAGTACCCTGTGAAGGACGACATGACACACAGTCAAAAGCACTGAAGAACAAGACAGAACTGCAATACTCATGCCCAATACATGTCACAAGATGAAATTTTAGTTAACAGAGCACAACACAAAGAAGTTCAAACTGGTGCAAAATAAACCAGTAAAATGTTTAATACAGAAAAAAAGAAAAAAGTCAAAAGCAAATTCCAAAGTCTTGACACGTTGATGTTGTAAATACATCGGCACGTAGATGTTGAAATTACACAGCCAACACGTGTTTCATCGCAAACGACTTTTTCAAGGCTTAAAAATGGTACTAGTATATGTCAAGAATATTAGCAATCAATCTGGGTTTATAATGTCAGCGCTCAAACTCGAGTATAAGTTTCAAACAGGTCCAGACGGCAGCAAATGATCAGATAATCATTCAGAAACAGCGTGAAGTAGCAGAAGAACGTCATAGTAACGTTTCATAAGGCAAAGTGTCAAACTTCTAAGTTCATGCGAGCATCAGTCCGACCCCGTCCAGGTCAGAAGTTAGCATTCGCTCTCGATATGTAAGCGGCCGCATAACTTCGACCTGGACGGGTCGGACTGATGCTCGATGAACTTATGAAGTTTGACACTTTGCCTGTGAAACGATTACCATGACGTTTCCTTCTGCTACTTTACGCTGTTTCTGAATGATTATCTGGTCATTTGCTGCCGTCTGAACCTGTTCTGAAACTTATACTCGAAGTTTGAGCGCTGACATTATAAAACCAGATTGATTGCTAATATTCTTGACATATACGAGTACCATTTTAAGCTGAGAAAAGTCGTTTTACGACGAAACACATGTTGGCTGTGTAATTTCAACATCTACGTGCCGATGTATTTACAACATCAACGTGTCAAGACTTTGGAATTTGCTTTTGACTTTTTTCTTTTTTTCTGTATTAACCCCTTGACCGCGATCGGAATTCCGCTCGTGTGCTGGACATTTCGATCGCGGGTGTGGTCGTGACGAGCTCAGCTCGTCATGCGCACAGCGCTACCGCGCAGCATGACGAGCTGCGCTCATCACGAGCATCGAAGGGGTTAAACATTTTACTGGTTTATTTTGCACCAGTTTGAACTTCTTTGTGTTGTGCTCTGTTAACTAAAATTTCATTGCAAGATATGTTTGGAGGAATTGTGTATTTCTCCCCATATTGAGTAGCATTGTGGATGGCACGGTGCCTAACATTGAGCACGCAAACGGACCTTTTTCTTGTGACTTATATATGCGAACTTTGCAGAGGTGCTGACTATTGTTCGATTGAGACCACTGCCATCATTCTTGTTCATTACATGTCACAAGATACCTACACAAAACCAAGTTAGCATGTCAACACTGTTGGGGAGTACAGACTACCTGTAAGGACACATCGCTGCACGCATACAGTCAAGTAGCACATGGCCACACTCAAACAGCAACAGAGCACCACCAACACATATCATGCAAACTCAAATCATTGACATAACATCTCTTTATACTCACATTCAGCTGAAGAAGTTGGTGATGAGCTGTGTGCGGACATCACCCTCATCATTATCATCATCACTGGCATCGTGGCCCAGGCCAGGATCCTCCACAGGTGGCAGATGTTGGTCATCGTCATCCAGGATGAGAGTCAACTCCTTCCGCAATGCCAGGTTGTGTAGCATGCAGCAAACAATGAAAATCTTGCACACCTTTGCAGGGGCATATGGGAGGGCCCCTCCTGTCTTGTCCAGGCAGCGAAAGCGGCTCTTCAGGAGACCAAATGTCCGCTCGATCACTCTCCTGGTCCGACCATGTGCCTCATTGTAGTGCATCTGGCTGGTGTCACAGGGTTCCTGAGGGGTGTCAGCAACCACGGCATGTTGGGGTAACTGGAGTCACCTACATACAGACAATTGCACATTAGCTGAGTTGGAAAAGAGGGTGGAATACAACATTGCAGAACACACACAATGGTACAAAGTCAGTACACACCGACAAGCCAGGCACGCTGGTTCTGCATCTGTGACATCATCCTCGGTATGCGACTACTCCTCATCACGTAGGCATCATGTGCAGAACCGGGGAAACGTGCACACACATGTGAGATGCTCATATCTGCAAGACATACCACCATGGCATTGATAGAATGGTAATGTTTCCTGTTCCTGTATGCCTGCTCATGTGCCTGTGGTGGTACCAAAGCCACATGTGTCCCATCAATGGAGACGATGACATGTGGCATCCTCCCCAGGGCATAAAAGTCACTCTTGACGTCAGTGAGTTGTTGACGTTTAGGGAAATAGATGTACTGGTTCAAGTATCTCAACATCGCCTCCAAAACATCGCGTAGCACACGGCTGAACATGGTCTGTGACATCCCACCAGCAGACGCCACAGTGTGTTGAAAGGTACCGGTGGCAAAGAAGTGTAGGGCTGCCATCACCTTCACCTTGGGGGTCAGCGCTGCAGGGTATGGCCGGCCAGGTTGCAAATGTGGGGCCAACTGCACCGCCAATTCCTCAATAAGCGGCCTGTTGAAGCGGTACTGTCGGATGCAGTCACGTTCAACCATGGTTGCAAGGTCAGGGAATGGTCTATGGACAGCTGGTGCCCTGCAGTGCATAGGTGAACAAAGAAATATTGTCAGTCACCCCACATATGTGGCATTGACCATACTCAATATCACATGATACATCATTACGAGACAGAAGTACTTGATGTGTGTGCCGTTCTGCATGGACATATATGGCACCTACATGGCCAACATCTAACATCTCAGTTCAACATGTGTTGACAACAAGTTCCAGGTTGTGCTATGGGAAATCATTCGGCTGTGTCACAGTACCCATGTACCTCTGTCACGTTCCAAACACACACCACAGTGACAAGTGAGGACAGATGTGCCCCAGGCATCACAGCTCTTTGACAGGTAGATTCCCAGGGACCCTGTATTGCCACATGGACACTGGCATGACATGGCGTATCATGTACACGCCAGCAAAACAACCATGACTCCCACAGGTAGTGGCCCCTGTTGCCTCTGCAGGACATACATGGACGTTTGTGACACACACACGCACAACATCAAAGTCGATGCACAAACAACGTGGATGTGGTGACTGTCTCCCATTGTACACATGGAATCCGAGACATCTGAAACACAACATGCACACAGACTGTGGAGGGCCATCACAATTGTGGCAATGGGTCACCCTGTGACGTACATACCATCCCACATGGGACTCAGGGTGTATGTGACATAACATACACATACACAACCTGGAGATGTGACCATGCCACATGCTCTGAACTGAATAGTTGCACATCACAGTGGTCATGTGCACAACACACAAAGGATTCTGTCCCCATGAACACGTGCACAGCCTGGGAGTGGCTGCCCCCAAGTGCCACCCAACAAACCACGTGTTGACCCCCATACACACACAGGTAATGCAGCCTTACATGCCTTAGGATACAGTGTGGACAGGCTGTGGTGTTGTAGGTGTGCCCCTGAGTCCCTGGCAAGTAATTGTGGCTGGCATACGTTCACCAGTGACAACCATGGTGACATATGCGAGTGACTTGTACAGGGACGCGTTGTACAGCAATGGACCGATCGGTGCGCACGCATTGGCCATTGCATATGATGTGGACGGATGCGTGTTGTTTTCCGAAATACGCGTTGTACAGCAATGTACCGATCGGTGTGCACGCATTGGCCATTGCATATGATGTGGACGGATGCTTGTTGTTTTCCGAAATACGCGTTGTACAGCAATGGACCGATCGGTGCGCACGCATTGGCCATTGCATATGATGTGGACGGATGCGTGTCGTTTTCCGAAATACGCGTTGTACAGCAATGGACCGATCAGTGCGCACGCATTGGCCATTGCATATGATGTGGACGGATGCGTGTTGTTTTCCGAAATAGGCGTTGTACAGCAATGGACCGATCGGTGTGCACGCATTGGCCATTGCATATGATGTGGACGGATGCGTGTTGTTTTCTGAAATACGCTTTGTACAGCAATGGACCGATCGGTGCACACACATTGGCCATTGCATATGATGTGGACGGATGCGTGTTGTTTTCCGAAATATGCGTTGTACAGCAATGGACCGATCGGTGCGCACGCATTGGCTATGGACTGACATGTTAACGGACGCGTTTTCGAAGCTTTTACAAGCCGGATGCAGTGAATTCAGTTGGCCACCCACAACAATGTTGAAAATTCATGGGTGTCATGAAGTTGAACTTTTGAAGGATGCTGTGGGCGTGTATAAGTGGTGCAATTCCATGGATTGGCCAGATTCAGAAGATGCAAACGACTTGGACCTATCACTTTGGACACATGGGACAGTATCTGCCTCTGCAGCACACATATAATGCTGGCTGTTCCCCTGAGAGCTCACTTGCCTGCACTACATGCTCCAGGACGACATCTGCCACCACCACTGCTGCTGTCTCTGCATCCTCTGGCTACTGCAATGGCACATACTGTGGAGAGAGCCCCAGCCTTCAGCACTGAGGAGAACCAGGCCCTGCTGGACAGCCTCCTTCCACAGTACAGCAAGCTGTATGGGAAACCAGGGGAGCAGGTGAGTGTGCTGTCCACTGCCTTACTAATTGTGCATGTTGTCTGACTAGCAAGACTTACAGTGTGCACACCAGTGGCTAGCATGCTCACTGAGTAGTTGGCACCCCCCAAAGTTTGTAGTTACATGCACTGAACAGGTAAGGTGCAGTAACAGTGCATTCCAACAAGGTTTTACTTCCCAGGCAATGATACCATTTAGTAACTGCTGGACAACTGTTCATAGCCATAGTTGCACTACCTGTGTACATCATATGCCCCTGTGATTGAGACATGTATATCCAACTGTGTGATGCACGGATATGTTGCATGTGTAGTAATGGCCTTTTCACTTTGTCATCCTCACAGGTTGATGCCCACCAGAAGCAGGACATCTGGCTGACCATCGTCCGGGCAGTAAGATCTGTGGGGGTCTACAGGCGCAGGATCCGCAACTGCCAGAAGAGGTGGAAGGACCTTCGTGGCTGGACCCGGAGGATCGCAAGGGTCCAGCTGAAGCTGTCGCCTCCTCGCAGGAGGGGCGGACACCGGACCCTGACCCCCCACATGCTCCGGATTCTGGCGGTGGTCTTCCCTGACCTGGATGGGCAGCTGAAGGCCAGACAGCAGCAAGGAGGGGGTAAGTGCCAGCCTTTTCTGTGTACTATGACTAACATGCTCTATGCACTCCTTTAGCCTGGTTCCACTTCCACAGTACAACTGTCTTGTCGTCCTGGACTCATGTCCCTCACTTGTGTCATGCCCCCTCCTCATCTGATACACAGGTGTGGCCCTTACAGTCTGTGACTTAGGTCACTTGGGTACTGTGTACTTGCAGTTACCTGTGGTTCAAGTTGGGGACAGCATCAGTTACAGGAACTGTGTTGTGGGCTGCATGGGTGGTACAATTGCTCACACAATGCCTGTGATCTGACATGTACTCTGGGTATGGCTTCACAATGTGTTCCAATTGCTGCTCTGACTCACCACATGCCTGGGGTATGTGCCACACACCCATGCTGCAGCAGAGACCAAGGGGGAGCCTCAGAAGTATGTACATCATGTGTGTGACACATGCATAGCCACCTGCCTAGTGTTCAGGGTAATACCATGTTGCACATGGACCAGGACTGTAATGCCTACTCCGTACATCGAAGGCACTCTGTTCTCCCACTCCCGTGTGTCAGCATACATATTGGGCATTGTGAAGAGTGCACTCAGATGTCTGCCTCTGTGTCACCGTGGTGTGGCCTTGCTTTTTGACTCCTGGAGTGTTTAACAATTTGGGGTGGCCAGCCATCTGAGTTGTGACTATAGGATCTGCACATTGGTTAATGCGTAGGTCTCTGATCCCTTGACTGTGCACAAAGGTGTATGAAACATTGAGGTGCAGGCAGCTTTGGTTCATTCTCATCAGATGGTGAAGTGCCCATGTGTATGGATTTGTGTTTGCAGTCACTCAAATGTCTCATTTGATTGACGTGGGATCATCTTAGTCCTCATGATGTGGGTGGCCAGGGGTGCCCATGTGCACCTGTCAGCTACAGGGCTTGCATACCCAAAACTTCCATGATTGTGACACAGTGTAGACTGGTGTTGTGTGTATGCACTGCCCGTGACAGGAGACAGTTATGACTGACTTGCCAGACAGGCCTGTGCCATGACATTCAACTCGCAAAGGGTGATCCAGCAGTAGTGTGATATGTCCTGCAAGCACACCATTGTCGCATTGTCTATCAGGCCATGAGGACATCATTGTGTCTGGTGATGGAAGCAAAACCTGCATATCGACAGGGACTCTGCCCGTCACTTTTCCTGACACATGTACTGAGTCAGTGGCAGGAGATGGCATGTGTTTGGAGTGACACATTTCCACATGTTCTCTTGGATGTCCAACAACTGTGTATGTGGTGCATGTGTGCACATATGATTAGTCGCATACAACAGGCACCAGACAGATGGGTGCATGGACAGGTAGGATATGTGTGGCATGAATGACTGTCAGGCAGACAATGGGCTTCTTCAAATCAGTGTCAGCACTTATTGCAATGTCTAGCAAATGATGGCAGGGCTTGCTCTGTGATGTGCTGTACTTACTGAGGCGTGTGTGGTCAGTACAGGTGACTAATGTTGCTCTGTTTATCCTGATTCTTTGCAGATACATCCACGGCCACAGGAGGAGACAGCTCCACGGACCAGGAGGAGCGGCAGAGCCAGACTGGGTCCACTGCAGGGGAGACCGAGGGACCCAGTGGCACGGAGGGTGAGGGGAGCCCCACTGAGGAGACCTCAGCTACGACCACCTCGGCTGAGGACCACAGCACTTCCAGTGAGGACTCCCTTGTGGAGGCGAGTGTCAGCAGACCAGAGACAAAATCAAGCAAGTCTACCCCTGCCACCACCACCATCTCCACCCTCCCATCTGCTCCCATCCCACATGTCCGTGGAGGCTCCCGTGTAGGGGAGCGTGTCTCCTTCATGCCAGGCACCGCACCCCTGCCTCTGTCTCCCCTGCTGCCCTGAGTGTGGAGTCTGTGGACTTGCTTAAACAGATCCATGTAGGGCAGACATCAGTGCTGAGTGTCCTCCATGCACTCACGGGTCTGTTGACACAACTGGTGTCATTCATGGAGGGCATGTCATCTGGCATGTCTGCCCTACATCGGACCAATCAGTCCATGGCCTCCTCACTGACGGCAGCAGTGTCCCTCCTGCAACAGTCCCTCACCCCTCCTATCTCTGCCCCATCCACAATCCCCAGCACCCTGCCTGTCCCAAGCACACACACACCGGCACAGGCACCCACCAGCACAGACACAAGCAGCACACAGACACACACGCCAAAATCCAGACGCACACGCACGCACAGTCAGGGGACTGATACCTCACTCACAGGGGATGGGGCCCAGGAACACACACACGCATCCACGAGCACTGCGCAGTCCTCAGATACCTCTCCCTCCAAAACCCCTTCCCTTGCCTCACCTGCAACCCCCCCTCCCAGAAGCTCTTCCTCTGTGAGCTTGGCCTCTTCCCCACAGATCCATCTGACCCAACGCACAGGCGGAAGAGGTGACCACCACACACAGAGCGGAGTGCCCCTCACACCCAGACACCCTCCCCCAGGCACAGGCTGACTGAGGACCCCATTCGGAAGTCCCCCCGGACCAGGAAGGGCAAGACCCCACCACCACCACCACGCAGCTCCACCACACAGTCTCTCTCCTCCATCCCCCAGGCCACCACTCCACAGGTTCCCCCGCCACACCCTGCCCCAGGTTCCCCACACACCCATACCGCATCCCCAAAATGCTTAGGCACTCCCCCCTACCACTTGCTCTTCCACCCCCAAGCCAGATGCTCGGCCTGTTTGTGCCACTGGTGTGGAGACCGGGTCCCCCCCCTCTGTCCTGCCCACCTCATCTGCCCCCCTTCCACTCCTTTGGAGTTATGCACTGCAGTGGAGTCCACAACCACCCCGTCTGACTTGGGCACTGCAGTGGGGACCCAGTCCACTCCATCTGACCGGCCCACTGCAGTGGTGCCAGCACCCACACCATCTGACTTGTGCCCTACAGTGGTGCCGGCCCCCACTGAGTCAGACACCTCCACTGCAGTTGCCGGTGACACTCCTGCACCCACCACCCCTTCACTGCCTCCTTGTGGCATCCCCTGATCCTGTCCCTGCGGTGCCTGGCCTGCCCCTTGTATGCCCCTCCGAGGGGGATGTCCCCTGTCCGTACCAGTGCAGGCAAGCAATGGGTGACAAGTTGTCACATATCACCCTGTTCGGACTGTGTATGTGGACTGGCCATTGGCCTTAGTTTCTTTTGGACTTCAATTTTTTTTCAACATTTGCTGACTAAAGCCTCTTTTTGTTTACTAGTGGTTTTTCTTTTGATGTACATGATGTAGATGGGTATCATCATGCATTTGCTGTTGTAATAGTGTTCAGATCAGGAAAATGAAGTGTTGCTGTGAGGGACTCCATGTGGTCCATGGGATATGTGTCCTAATCTAGTCTGGATCCATAGCATCCTTTGCTGCAGTCTGAGGGTGTAATGTTCTGCATTTGACACAGGGATGTACGTTTTGCATTTGTAAATTGACATCTGTGGCTTACACTGATGCACATCTGGTGGGCTTACCACTGTTCAATGTTTCTATTTCCCTGACTGTGTGCCCATCTCCACTGGACATGCAGTTTAGCACATCAATGTTGAAGGACTCATCTGTGTATACAGTGCAACTTGTTTAACACGTGTTTTGGGTATATGCAGATGACTGACACTCCCGTACCCAGGCTGATGTGAGCAGAGCCTTCAGTGTGTTGTGATTGTTGACTCACTGACTGAGTGTTTTGCTGACATGTTTGAGTGGTGCACAGACAAGGTTTGGCACAGCGGACCTTCCACAGGAGTGCCCTCATGGCAGTGTGTAATCCCGTGACATTGCCTGGGCCCGTGTTGTGTGTTGTGTAAGCATGTCTGTGTGTGTTCCCTTCCCTTTTCCTATACTAGCTGTGTCCCTACGGATGTTCCTGTTTGTGATGCTTGCTGAGTTGTCTTGTGTTCATCCAGCATCTTGTACCTGGTTTCTCCGTGATGTGGGTGCATGGCAAACTAATGTTCATCAGGTTGTCATCCCTAGTTGTCTTTGTTGTCAGGGCTGGGGATGTGGGCAAACGCAGATGGGACACAGTCAGGATTCCCCTTGGCACTTGTTGGTTACACAAGTCATGTAATTTACAGTTTGTGGTAGCTTTCAGTGATTGTGACACGTTGTGTGTGTGACTGCTGCCACTCCTCAGGGTCAGAGCTGCAATGTTGGAAGTTGTCTACGTGTGTTCTTTGTGGGTGACCTTGGCTTCTTCATTGGTGTGTGACTGTGGCCGGGATCCCATTGATTGGGGTGGAGTTCACATCATGCCCATGTACGGCGTACTGTGCAGTGTGTCAGACATTCACGAGTCTTGTTGACTGGCCAGGTGTGATGGGTTTCTGCACCTTAGTTCCCACAACCACCCCTGGGATTGTCATGGGTGCATGTGCAATGTCACCTGTCCATGTGAGCTTCACTGCTGCACATTGGTGGAGATCAAGGTGTGTGGTGTTGAGTGTGTGCAAATGTGAGTTGTTGCACGGCTAGACCCCTACCTCCATATTGGCCTTGACTAACAGGCCGTGCTGATGGATTTGTGCTTGTGTAGGTGTGATGGTAGTTTGTTGCTCAGGACACATGGCTGTGGTTCACAGTGTGAACGACATCTACCTTTGTCATCACAGTGGGATTATCATGCAGGCTAGTGTCACCACAATGTGGGGTCCCTGGGGGTAGTGCTGTGGTGGGTCTGTCTCTTGTTGTGTTAGTTGCTGTTCCTACAAGCTTGTGTGACATGTGTAATTTGGGCTCCCTCTCATCTAACAATGCCTGATTGCTCACATAGCGGAATCCGATCCATGACTTACTTTTGTATGGCACTGTATACACATCTGTGTAATTGGAATTCAGGCCTCCTCATGTGTTGTGTGGTTGCCTGGGGACACTGGCACCCCCCCCATCACCTGTTGTGTTTTAATATGCAGTGTGAGGCTGCCTGTTTGTGTTTGTGCATCTGCACCACTGCATTGGCATATCTTTGGTGTGCCATTGCCTGTATGTTGTTTGGAGGATTTCCCATGCTGTCCCTGGGACTCCTAGGTCATTAGTCAGCACAATAATCATGGTTCGTATGTCCCATTGCTGCCATGGTATGGTATTTGTTCACCTCACATCTACAGTCTCCCCAGAATATCTACATTTGTGTGTCCATTAGTGCAGATATGTGGGTCTGCACTTATGATGGTCACTTCTGGCATTGTGTAATTGATAAATGGAGATGATGTCAGTCCCCATGGGTGATGTTTGTCTGCACACGGCCAAAGGTATGTTTTATTTGCACTGCACTGTTTGCCTCACCCAATCTATGTTGCTATGGGACACAACCACTACTTTGCCACTGATGTGTTTGTTGTTCTGTGACCAGGAATCATCCATGCTGTTTGGCAGTTGCAGCTTTTTCCATGACAACAATTACCTTTTGGTCACTGTGATGATGGGGGTTTGGACCCCATTGCCACAATGTTCAAAATGTGCTTCAGCTATGGACCCCACACTTACCTTTTGGTCACTGTGATGATGGGGGTTTGGACCCCATTGCCACAATGTTCAAAATGTGCTTCAGCTATGGACCCCACACTTACCTTTTGGTCACTGTGATGATGGGGGTTTGGACCCCATTGCCACAATGTTCAAAATGTGCTTCAGCTATGGACCCCACACTTACCTTTTGGTCACTGTGATGATGGGGGTTTAGTCCCCATTGCCACAATGTTCAAAATGTGCTTCAGCTATGGACCCCACACTTACCTTTTGGTCACTGTGATGATGGGGGTTTAGTCCCCATTGCCACAATGTTCAAAATGGGCTTCAGCTATGGACCCCACACTTACCTTTTGGTCACTGTGATGATGGGGGTTTAGACCCCATTGCCACAATGTTCAAAATGTGCTTCAGCTATGGACCCCACACTTACCTTTTGGTCACTGTGATGATGCGGGTTTAGACCCCATTCCCACAGTGGTCATGGTCTGCTTGCATTGTGACGGCCACACACATTTTTGTGTGACACATGTGATAGGGGGTCACATTGTATGTTCAATGTCATGTTCAGTGTTGTAGGCATTTGACACAGACTACACACTCTTGTCATGATGTTGGGGGGATGTCTTTTGCTGACATTCCTTATGTTGGAGTATGCTGGTTGTGTCATGCATTACCCGTCCTATGAGTGGGGATGGTAGTTGTGACAGGCATCCAGGCCCCCATGAGTAGGGGTGGTGGTAGTGGTAGGCATCCAGCCCGCCATGAGTAGGGGTGGTGGTAGTGACAGGCATCCAGCCCCCCTGAGTAGGGGTGGTGGTGGTGGTAGGCATCCAGGCCCCCATGAGTAGGGGTGGTGATAGTGGTAGGCATCAATTCCCCTATGAGTGGGGATGGTAGTAGTGACAGGCATCCATCCCCCCTGAGTAGGGTGGTGGTAGTGACAGGCATCCAGGCCCCCATGAGTAGGGGTGGTGGTAGTGGTAGGCATCCAGCCCTCCCAGAGTAGGGGTGGTGGTAGTGGTAGGCATCCAGCCCCCCCTGAGTAGGGGTGGTGGTGGTGGTAGGCATCCAGGCCCCCATGAGTAGGGGTGGTGGTGGTGGTAGGCATCCAGGCCCCCATGAGTAGGGGTGGTGGTAGTGGTAGGCATCCAGCCCGCCATGAGTAGGGGTGGTGGTAGTGACAGGCATCCAGGCCCCCATGAGTAGGGGTGGTGGTAGTGGTAGGCATCCAGGCCCCCATGAGTAGGGGTGGTGGTGGTGGTAGGCATCCAGGCCCCCATGAGTAGGGGTGGTGGTAGTGGTAGGCCTCCAGCCCCCACTGAGTAGGGGTGGTGGTGGTGGTAGGCATCCAGGCCCCCATGAGTAGGGGTGGTGGTAGTGGTAGGCATCCAGCCCCCCATGAGTAGGGGTGGTGGTAGTGACAGGCATCCAGCCCCCCCTGAGTAGGGGTGGTGGTGGTGGTAGGCATCCAGGCCCCCATGAGTAGGGGTGGTGGTAGTGGTAGGCATCAATTCCCCTATGAGTGGGGATGGTAGTAGTGACAGGCATCCAGCCCCCCCTGAGTAGGGGTGGTGGTAGTGACAGGCATCCAGCTCCCCATGAGTAGGGGTGGTGGTAGTGACAGGCATCCAGCCCCCCCTGAGTAGGGGTGGTGGTGGTGGTAGGCATCCAGGCCCCCATGAGTAGGGGTGGTGGTAGTGGTAGGCATCAATTCCCCTATGAGTGGGGATGGTAGTAGTGACAGGCATCCAGCCCCCCCTGAGTAGGGGTGGTTGTAGTGACAGGCATCCAGGCCCCCATGAGTAGGGGTGGTGGTAGTGGTAGGCATCAATTCCCCTATGAGTGGGGATGGTAGTAGTGACAGGCATCCAGCCCCCCCTGAGTAGGGGTGGTGGTAGTGACAGGCATCCAGCCCCCCATGAGTAGGGGTGGTGGTGGTGGTAGGCATCCAGACCCCCATGAGTAGGGGTGGTGGTAGTGACAGGCATCCAGCCCCCCCTGAGTAGGGGTGGTGGTAGTGGTAGGTATCCAGGCCCCCATGAGTAGGGGTGGTGGTAGTGGTAGGCATCCAGCCCCCCCTGAGTAGGGGTGGTGGTAGTGACAGGCATCCAGCCCCCCATGAGTAGGGGTGGTGGTGGTGGTAGGCATCCAGCCCCCCATGAGTAGGGGTGGTGGTGGTAGTGACAGGCATCCAGCCCCCCCTGAGTAGGGGTGGTGGTAGTGACAGGCATCCAGGCCCCCATGAGTAGGGGTGGTGGTAGTGGTAGGCATCAATTCCCCTATGAGTGGGGATGATAGTAGTGACAGGCATCCAGCCCCCCCTGAGTAGGGGTGGTGGTAGTGACAGGCATCCAGCCCCCCATGAGTAGGGGTGGTGGTAGTGACAGGCATCCAGGCCCCCATGAGTAGGGGTGGTGGTAGTGGTAGGCATCAATTCCCCTATGAGTGGGGATGGTAGTAGTGACAGGCATCCAGCCCCCCCTGAGTAGGGGTGGTGGTAGTGACAGGCATCCAGCCCCCCATGAGTAGGGGTGGTGGTGGTGGTAGGCATCCAGCCCCCCATGAGTAGGGGTGGTGGTAGTGGTAGGCATCCAGGCCCCTATGGGTGTGTATGGAATTGGTGATAGCCATCCCGCCCCTATGGTTCTGCTGTTGCTAGTGTACGTCATTTCTGCATCCCTATGTGTGTGTGACATATGTCGGGTGCGTGTCGTTTGTTTGTGTAGTAGGTGTTTGACTTACCGTCTGCGCCGTACGCGTCCGTACCGGTTCCGGTAATAGATGTAGAGTATTGGTAGGACCTGCGCGATGGGATTCATGGTTGGTTCGTCTTGTTCGGGTTTCTCGTGGCTTCGACTCGTACTCGTAGCTGGCTTGTTCGTCTCGTAGCCGTGGATCGTCTTGTGGCGCGAATCGGAGCTTATGTGCAGCTCTCCCGGATGCTCTGACGTGCCGGACGTAGCGACCAGTTCGGCGCGTACGGATTGCGCATCGTACTTGTACGGCCGGAAGGTGCTGTATTTACTTCCGTGCGACTCGAATCGGCGTTTCCGGATCCAGCTCGATCGGGGAACTGGAGATGGATGGGTACGTATGGCTCGTTCGGAATTTTAGCAGTAATGCGCAGCGTACTTGCTCGCTCGGACGACTGTTCGAATCGGTCGGGAAAAACGCGTTGGGCTCGTTTTTTTTCCGGACGAATAGTATTCGGTGCGCTTCCGGCCGAGATCGGAATCGACCCCACAGTGTTTTATTATCATTATCTTCTGACGATTGGTAAAGAGAAGTGCTATATAAATCGCATTGCAAATTGCAAACTACTTCACTTAGGGCAGTAATAACCCTTGCATTTTCCCTGCACAATCTGCTGCTTTGGCAGCTATGCGGGCAGTGATGTGTTAAATGCCACCTGATGGTTAGTAGGAATCTAATATGGTTTACAGACTGATAAACCACACACCACTGTGAAGAAGACATGTAAACCACACAGCACAAATGAAAAACTGCTCCATAGTAATAAGATGCCTGCTAAAATGCCAGTGTCAAACACCATCTGTTAATCCCTCAAGCAGCCTGCAAATAACATGAATTGAATAATGTAGGATGGCATATAGCCTCTGGATGAAAGATGTGTTCTGTGGCTTCTCAATTTCCTACGAGTGTCTCATTTTGTGTTACAATTTTAGCACCTAAAAGTACTATTACTAGGTAGCTGTTTTAAAACCAAGGTACTACCCTAACAGCCAGTCAATAAAGAGACCAAAGTAAACGATTTTAATTTCTGCACTCTCGCAGAGCTATTGGCTTTTTAAAACGTTGTTAGCCACACCAGAAGAGTATGCAAATCTGGATTTTTTTAAATGTATGTCCTATACTTGTTGTGTATCTGAACATACATGTTAATATCCAGAGACCAGGGCATATAGATATATTTTAGATCTAATTGCTCTTTTAAGTGGGCTCTCGAGTTGTTGGGTAGAGGGCACAAAGAGTAGCTTGAAACAACTTGGGCATTAAGGGGCAGATTTACAAGCCCCTTGCGCCACTTTTGCGTCATTTTTCCCATGTTAAAAATGACGCAAAAGTGGTGCAAGGGGCTTGTAAATCTGCCCCTAAGAGACTCCAGACGATTCAGAACTCAGCTGCCAGACTCATCCTTGACCGCCCCAAATGTACCCACATCACCCACCCACCTCAAGAACCTCACCTGGCTCCCCATCCAAAAAAGATGCCAATTCAAGACGCTGACACACATCTACAAGGCCCTCCATGATCAAGGACCAGCATACATCAACCACCACCTGAACTTCCACTAGCCCTCCAGGCACTTGCGATCCAACTCCCTCGCTCTCACACACACTCCCTGAATCCGCCGTAGTTACAGTGGAGGACGTTCCTTCTCCTACCTCGCAGCCTTCCTCTTCACCTCTGAACATCTGCCTCTCTCCCGGAATTCAGAAAGGGACTTAAGACCTGGCTCTTCGAATGAGCCCAGCAAGTACCTAGTGCCTCGATACCCCGCGGGTGAGTAGACGTTCTTTATAAATCCGAGTTGATTGATTGATCAATTAACAATTTGGCAGATGTGGGGCATCAGCCAAAAAGTGCAGGATGTCTCATCCCCCCTATTTAGAGTGCATATACATCAATAGACCCTTAATAGAGTAGATAGAACGGCCACCCTTTTGTCATATGCCCCACATCTGCCATACTCTAAATCAGTCCCTTTGTCTTATCTTTGGACCATATTTGCTTTCATAGTTTTCATAGTAAGTAAGAACCGATATCATCACTATCAATAAATATTTAATATAGGTATGGTAGCTTGAATGTGCTTGCCAGTGACAATAAAACAAACATAAGCACAATTGTTAAATTATAATTATGATTAGTAGCATTGATTTTCCCATCCTCAACTACAATTAAATATTCTTGAGCTCTTAAGTTGTGTGTTACAATTCCAAGGACTTACAACTCTAACAATAACTTAGACAGCAAACAGCGAAAAATCTTATAATGAAATATGAATAAAATCAATAAGGGCCAATGCTGAAGGGCTCTGCCATTTTAAGCGTTTTGTTTTAGGAATATCTAGCTGATGCAAAAATATGGACCATATTATTTCAGAAAAGAAATGTGATAGATATTGGGACAAGTATATCTAATCTTTTTTCTCTTAAAACTAATTTGCATTATTTCATAACCAACATGCTGTCAAACTAACCTTCGCCAAATTGAATATACTTTTCTGCAGAAAAAGCTTTATATCAGACTGTATATCAAAAAAAACATTTGCAATGCAATCGGTCTCGCCTTTGGGACCTTATATGTATTTAGCTATGAAGCACATTAGCCTGGGTGCTGTAACATCTACTGTTGTTTAACGTGGAGGGAAAGTAAGCACCAAATTGCGTGGCACGCCAGGTATGGGAACACATGGAGAGAAATATTGCCTTTTAGCGGGAAATGGTATTGTCCAAAGCTCTGTTTTTAATATAAAATCAGGGCCTTCGGTGGTCATATCACTGAAAATACAAGATTTGAAAAAATATTATTGTCTACGGGTGCTCGTGGAAGACAATTTCTATGGACTGGAATCTAGAGAATGCTAAAGTGATTCTGGTATTTTGCTGACCTCTGCTGGTCGTTTTCTATCAAGATAGTTAAATAGAGACAGTTGCCAGAAAAATAAAAAAAAGTCCCTCAGCAGAAAGCAATTCTAGTATTTTACTGACCTCTACTGTTCGTGTTCTAGCAAGACAGTTAAATGGAGGCAGTTGAACAAGCAGAAAGCAATTCTGGTATTTTACTGACCTCTACTGGTCGTTTTCTATCAATACAGTTAAATAGAGGCAGCTGAACAGAAAAAAAAAGTCCCTAAGCGGAAGCAGACAAGCCCTAGGGCTGATCTCCAGAGCCCACAAAGTACATACACATATAAGTATATATTAAAGTATGTACAACAGGTCTCGAATGCTCGACTTAAACATATTCTATATGCAACACCCAGGTAATATTTGATAATATAGATTTTTCTAGTTTTCAAAGTATAAAAAGTCAAATTTTATTAAAGACGCTGTTGGACAGATAATACAATTTCTCTTATTTCTATTTATCTCCTTACCTGAATTATACTGAGAGGTAATAGCTCTAGAACATGAAGAACATCCATAAAGAAGGTATTCCAGAACTCTGCCTTGTTAGCTGTGTCTTCACACCGATAACTCCAAACCATGTGAAACGTGTTGCTAAACTTCCACCAAACCACCAACACCAAAGCTCATGAAACAAAATGTCATCACTCAGGATAGTTCATTTGTATTACTCCTCAGGACTCCTCCACAATTCAAACTTAAAAACAATTTCACTGGTCTGAAAAGAATAATAAACACCAAATCCAAAATCATCACACACCTCTGTAAACATAATTACATAGGTTATAATCACACTATTAGAAGAAATTAGCAAAACAAGTATTAAACCCACATATGAAAAAATATGACATTTTACTAATGGATCACTCGACATGTTTATGAAAGAGACTATTGCTCCCTTTGATGTTCATTTGCGACAGGCTGGGAAATGACACACATGTGGCAATCGCACCCTCTGTGCCTTTAGTAAAGTCCCGGTTTTCTTATTCACGCTCAAGCCTGCACACTACACTAATTGATGCTTGTTATGTAGCATTAAAGTAAAAACTTGCATATGTGAAGACATTTACCAATCTGCCACATTTTAGATGCCATGGCACTACGTACAGAGTGTTCTCCATTTTGGGAGACATCCACTTCTGCAGCTCTCATAACACATTTAACACATCTGCTTAATGTGGATGAGGAAAGTCATCTAATGGTTTTCTGCACCATCCCGAGAAACATTTTCGACAGACGCTATTTTATGACCTAGGTGCTGCTTGGTGCAAACAGGATTACCATCATATTTAAGAAAGATTTATTCTAGAGGTGGTAAAGTGTGACAAGATTATTTGTGCGTGTTTGCTGTGTCGCAATGTGTTATATTTTTTTTTATTCTGCTGTGCTTTTGTACTGCATTATTGAATTGTGATGGTATTGTGTTGTACTGTGGTTGTGGTGCGTTCTGTTTTCATTTTTAGGTCTCGCCTAGCGACGCAGCGAAGCTGCTCGCTAGCGAGATATATTGTCGTCGACTTAGTTTGGAAGGGGGACAGGAGATGTGCACTTTCCCAGACAGCCGATATGCACGCTCACGGCGTGTCTATCAGCTTGGTCCGGGACAGCACATGGGCACGCGCACGGCATCTCTTTAACTCGTGTGCTTCACAGCTGTGCCCGGCGCCGGACAGCAGACGTGCACACGCACGGCGTCTCTTTGACTCGTGTGCTTCACAGCTGTGCCCGGCGCCGGACAGCAGACGTGCACACGACGGCGTCTCACGGGCTTCAGAGCCGCAATGTCGAGAGCTTGTTTTGTATGCATTCTGGGACATGTAATTCTGATTTGGATAGAATAAACAGGACTACATCTTTCAGAATGCAAAGCTAGAATCTGAACGCGTCAAAGTTAGCGATTTATTTTTCAGACCTTGTCTCTTTCTGCTCTCTGGTCGATGTCGCACTGCAAACAACACGCAGGGAAACGCTGTGCGGCACGTCTTTCTGCCCCGGATGTCCGTATCCTCGCCCCGTAACATCCTTTACCTTCTTGTTAAATCTCCACCAGAGTACTGTGTCCACCGGCTGTGCGGTTGCCTACACACCATCCCACATCTGCCCTATGCTGCCTAGCATGCTATTCTCTGGCGACTTCCCGATGTTTGCCCTTTTAAATGGGGCAAGCTGATATTTGGACCAGTGTGTGCTTCCGGGTGCACGTAGTTCGCCCCCCCCCAAACGCGTCTTAGAAGTCAAGTGTTGAAAGTTTTTTTTTCTTTTCTTTCTTTTAGGTCGCGTATAACTAACTCAGTTTAGCTTCGTGTATGCAAAAGGAACAACGCCGGGGTTTTAAGTGGGGCGAAGGAGAACCCCTACATGGGCTCTGGTCTAGGAGGGAATGACGCAGGGCATTTGGCTTAAATCCCGGTCCCTATAGGGCAGAGGTCTTAAAACATTATTTTTTTAACACAGAGTCCCCCACTTTGTCAAATTGGGGAGTGGCCTGGCTCATCACAATGGGTAGGGGATTGAGATTTCATGGGCTCTTTCCTGTAGGTTATAATCCACTACAAATTTAAGACTTCTAACGGAACAAATGCATCACACAAAAACACTGTTCATTATTGGGTGCTAAGATCCTCTTACACTCTTGGGCCACAATGCAACTGCAGCAGCTGCATTAATGATAGCTGTGGCCCTGTATGGGGACCATCTCCTCTTCTGTTTTTTCACCCCTTCCACAAAATGCCAGGCCATCACTTCAATCATGACAGGTCGTCTTCCGATAAACTTTTAAAAGCATAAACTTTTATTTATTCCTCGTAATGCAATTTAAAAAAATTAAATCTGTGAAGTTTCACAAATGAGTATGTACAAAATGAAAGGGCTTTTAGTTAAACCTACCTAATTATGATGCCATCAATTTATTTTATTTAGAACGTTTTATATAGCGCGAACATGACCCTTGCGGGTATCAGAGCGCTCTACTAGTGAACAGAGGGCAGAGACGAAGTAAAACAGATATTGTGCCAAGATACAAATTGATACAAGAGTAAGTGCATAATGTTTATTAGAAACAAACTAAGAAAAAATAGCTCATCTATTTCCAGGTCCATTTGCAGTGGTCAGATTCCACTTTCTGGGACCTACTCACAAGGGCAATTTGGAGTACATAAAATGCTACTTCTGTAGCACTGTTTAAAGTACCCCTACATGCCTTTGTGAATTGGCCCCAGCTCATCTAAAATGGGAATACAATGGGAATCTCCAGGGAATATTCACATACAATTAGTACAAATAGAAATGACTGAGCCCTCTTTGCACTATTACTAAAGGCAGTCTGATGTTACAGGGCTAGGGGGCACATGCATCAAGGTAGGCTTTTGCGATTCCTTAATTGCGATTATTAAGGAATCGCAATTAAGGAATCGCAAAAGCCTATGCATGTAGGAATCGCTATAAAAATAGCGATTCCTAAACATTCCTTAATTGCGACTCGCAAATTGTGACTCGCAATTAAGGAATGCCGTCCCATTCATTCCTATGGGCCTACAGGCCCATAGGAATGAATTGGAGATTGCATGCGCAATTTGCGAGTACCAGTAGGTACTCGCAAATTGCTTCATGCAATTTCAAGGGTGCAAGGGTGTCAAAATGACACCCTGTTGCACCCCTGAAATTGTGATGTGCACCCATGTTAGTGCACACACATGCCCCAAGGGCATGTGTGTGTGTAACCTAAAACTTTAAAAAATGCATTTTAGTGCATTTTTCAAAGTTTTTGCAAATTACAGACAAGTTTGATTTGTCTGTAATTTGCGGTCCCAAATAGCGAAATCGCTATTTGAAAGTGCTTCTAGCATTGCATTTAAGGAATCGCAAATTGCGATTCCTTAAATGCAATCGCAATTTAGGAATTCGCAAATAATTGCGAATTCTTAAATTGCGCATAGGAAACACTTTCATGCATCTCCAAAGGCCAATTTGCGATCGCAAACGGCCGATTTTTGCGAATCGCACCGTTTGCGATCGCAAAAACCTTTGATGCATGTGCCCCTAAGTCACAAAGGCATGCAAGAGTTCAGTAAAGGGTACTACTTTAGTGCCGCTTCCCGTACTCATAAACGTTTGTCAATTTGCCCCTTTGCCTTTAAACAACACATTTGACCATGAAATATTCACATTGTTGTTCTTTTTACATCTTTTTACACAGTTGTCTTGTGTTACATAAGTACTGGTTTAAGTATTATCTCATCCAAAATAAAAAGAAATGACAATGACAAAACCGGTCAACACCCAATGGATACCTGGCTCCTGCCAGCGCTCATTCCCAACATAACACAACTTAAACTTTCTGCCAAATTTCTAAACTCATGTTGGCCTTCATTCCCTATTGAGATCATCCCAAAATTCTTGGACTGCGCCCCAGGTCCTGGGAAACCCATTAATTTGGCTCCACAGATAAACAAGCATTTGCAATGCAATAGGTCTCGCATTATTAAAGTTTGAGCTATTGGCATTGCTAAATAATGCAACACCAATAGCTCAAACTTTAATAATGCGAGACCTATTGCATTGCAAATGCTTGTTTTGTTCTGTTGTGCCCTCTTATTGTTTAATTGTGGTGTTATGTTGCTTGGTGTATGTTATTGTGTCATATTCTTGCTAAGAGGGGACCCTGTGCAATTATCAAGCTAGGCCATGAGGTTTCTTATTCTCGCCTCCAAGATGCTGGAAGAGCACAGCACCTGATCTGTGGTGTTCCTCTAATTTGATCTGCCACCAGAGGGACCCTTTTAGCAGATCTTCAACATTATTCTGGCAGAAACTCTGCCCAGCTTTCAACCTGACCTTGAGAGGGCACCGCCAAATTAACACATCAAGCACTTGATCCCCAGACTGGTCGGTGCCACCATATCAAGGCACAAAACACTAAACTTGTTATTCCCAGTCTGGCCTTTCAAGATCCAGGACCTAATCCTCCATTGGGAAAAGAACGAGGTCCTTATTTTAGCATTGTTTGTCCAGAAAAGTGAATTAATGCCTCATTTCCTAATATGGTACATATATGTAACATTATGCTGGTGATTGAGATAAAGTTGTCCTGGACAGGCTCCAGTATTCAACGCTTTTTATAGGCTTTTATCCTTTTATTAATTGTCTGATCATGTACATTGAAAATATTTTAATTATTCTATCAATGAAGAATTACTACTTACTATTATGATATATTCTTTTGTTTACTTTGGGCATGTCAACAAATGCTGCTACATTTCCAGCCAAAAGCAGCATATGCTTTTAAAGTGTGCATGGGTGGGCCTCTGAAAATCAGGGAGCATTCATGTAAAGTCATCTCATACAAGTCCTATTCCATGTACCGTAATAAAATTTGATTATGTATTAAAACCAGTACTGTCTAAGGGCACCCTAATAAAGCTTGGGCATCTGACTGGTTAAGTCTAGATCACCCAAGAAACACAGAGCAAGCGCAGGGATTGGACTAGCCATATGCCGACTTGAAGAGGTGGGTTTAAATTAAAGGCTTTCATTTCAATGCCCGCTGTGAACTGCATCCCAGATCAAAGAACTTGCAAAGCCTATATGACTGGCTTATAACTCAAAATACCTCAGACCAATTGGCTTTGCCAGTGTTTGTTTATACTTTTTCAGCCCTTCTAAGTGCTCAGAAATGTATGCTTGTCGCGATGCATGTGAATCTAAATTTATTCTATGCATTGTTGCTCACTCTCTGACTTTTATAGGAGTTTTCTATATTTAAAAGTAGATGTCTTGCCTGTCAAGGTAAATGCTATTTTCCTTTATACAATAAAAATAATTATTTTGTAAGGATACTACTAATACCACCATTGTTATTTCATAATTAGATTTGTATCCAGGTTCCATATTAGGTAGCACTATTTTAAGTAACAAACTAACTGGCTCGAGAGGGTTCGGCGTTGTGTTCCAGAGCACTTAACATCCATCCAGGTTCACGAGCTGCTGAGGGTGTTGGTAAGGGAGGTCAGAGACAGCACCTAGATGAAGAACCTTGATGAGACTAACGCTCTACACAGCAAATAGAGACTGGGGTCAAACAATTGAATATTAAAAGTGCTGAACTTGCCTCGCCTCCTCGCAACCGCACCTTCTCTTCAAGCACTTCCGGTGAGAGCCCCGCATCGCGTGGCTTCCTGCTGAGGAAGTGCACCCTTCTTTGATGCGTTCACGGAAGAGCAACTGAATTCTAAAGAGCAGTTGAAACATGACACGCAGGAGAGACGATTGTTTATATGTACTGTAATAATGAATCTAACTTGAGAAAATAGATGAGATACAGTGATGAGAAAAACTGCAAGCAGGTCGCCGTGGGGCGGGGGCAACACTTCAGTACTATGAGCGCCGAAGCTGCAGTGTGTGATCACAGCCGCACTGCCTCTCTCATGTAATACGGTGATGAGTAGATTAGGGTCACTTTTAGGCAAGGGTTTTATTAAGCTATTCCTCCATCTAATCTGACTATAAAGCATTAAAGACACGAGGGGAGAGCACGGTATTCACTGAAAGAAAAAAGCTTTAACCTGCCAGCGGAAGTGCATGTGGTCTGTGGTTTTCCTGAAAGTTATGTGTGGCCTGTTCCATAGCTGTTACGAACAGCAGAGGTCTGATTTCCTGCATTCCCACTAGTGAACCTTGCAGCTAGAAGTATGACCTTTTCCTGAGATCTGAGTCATTCACAGGATCGTAAACTTAAGTCTGGATGTTAAGAAGGCGGGTGAAACCCTGTGCAGCACAATAAGCGATGGACAGAATTTTAAAGAGATTTACGCCGAAACATGTAGACAATGGGTTGTCTCAGAATAGGAGGTGCGTTGATCTTGGGGGGATTTGGATTATAAAGAGTGTGACCCAGTTCTGAACCACGGTCATTGTATGCAGTAAACCCTTCAAAATACCAGCATACAAAGGATTACAGCAATCCAATATGCACCAACAATTGTCCCAGAAATTGTAGCAATGCACCTCTATGGCAAATAAGAACCAGTCCTCCAAAACAGCTTCTGATAGTAGCTTAAACGTACAATTGAACTGAGGATTCATACTCAGAAGGAGTCAAAGAAGGCATGAAGAGCTGAATGATTTTGCAATCATCAAATTTCAGGTAAGGATAGCAGGTGTTTCATTCAACAAGCTGCCATTCCGAGGCGAACAGTGAGATCTTTCTCTTAACATCATTCGGATGAAGCAAAGTAAATAGACTGGAGTAATGTCAGATATAATATTACCTGACAGCTTTTGAAGCGCAGCCTGGGGCGGAGAAGCATCGCATGAAATTGCTACCCATAGACATTGAACACATCTTGGTTGGGGTAACGAATTCATTGTGACCACCATCCAACGAGGATGCAGTCCATCAATGGCCACAAAACTACTCATTCCTTCCAAGAATGGAGACAATGTTCTTTCCACCTCGACACTGATTTTAAGTGATTTAAACAAACCAGGTAATCCAGGGTGTCAAAGCAGTGAGTCAAATCGATTTGTATGTTAAAGGTAGCTCGTTTAGTCCATATACAAGATCTTTATCAAATTATTTTGCAGCTTTTCTAGGGCCACCTCTGTCCTTTCCTCAACACCGAAGCCAAATTGTAAATCAGTCAAATGCATTGTTATATCCAGATGGCCATCAAACTACAATACCACCATTCCTTCCAAGATTGTAACTGGGAAAGTGACAGCCTTCTCCGGCTAATAAAAAAACAATCGTGCAGGTTTCAGTGATGCCTGCTTCAGCAGAGAGAGAACATAGCATTTGTTGAGGACAAAGGGGACCGGCACAGTCCTAAACAATGTATTTACTAAGTAAATAAAGGGAGGAGTCAATGGTGGGAAGGTGTCCTTGATAACATTTATTTTAAGCACAATTTTTATTGTTTTCATTAAAAAAAATCCAGAAGAATGGGTTCTACAATGGTGTGACATTCGGCTACATGCATATCAGATATGATGGTAAAGACAAAATGAAAGGAAGATCTGCAGCCACAGTGATGCAACATCTGTCCATTCTCCTGCACTCCCTAAGTACCAATTTTCTCCTGTCACTGGGTAATGCAAATAATGCCAATGCATGTGTGGGGTCCATGTCACCTTCGTCATAAGGACACTGGCATACCAGGATCCTACCACCCACAATGAATAAATACTTAAACTTCCAGGCAGGTGTGTATTGTCCATCGCCTACCTTCAGGCGCATTAGCCGTCTATAGGGACATTCCGAGTGCATGGACCCTTCAAGAAGAAAAATCTTTAATATTGGAGCTTGATCTACAGTGTTCATGTCCGTATGGCCCCCCATACCTTTGGCGGATTCAGTACTATACATTCAGCAGGAGCCCATGTGCGGAGGTCTCTCATCCAGTCAGTAATTCTGAACCAGATGTTGATTTCAACATCATGGCATTTCTCCCTTTTGCAAACAGAAATACCAAATGAAAGAATCTACATTCTTTGGCATGTAAGAGGGCCCAGCAAGCACGCCTTGGGTCGGAGAAGGTTCATCTGACTGGTTAGGATGCAACATCTACCTACTAAACGAATCCAAAAGGGCAGTAAACTTTGGCACATCCAGCACAGTTTTCTCAGATCCACGCATACATCATGTTCCCGAGGGCATCATATATATTTTACTGAATTGGTAAGATATTATATACATGCAGTGACAGTAATTAAATTGAATTAATTTAAACCGTTCATTGAGGGTCACCACTACAGGATGAGGCATTCCTATGCCCCAGTCCTCATTCGTGATATCAGCCTTGTCTTCCAACCACTGGCAGTAGTTATTGGCTAGAGAAGGGCTTGGCATTGTAAACATTACCCAGTTTGACAAGGTGGTTCATCCTCCCATCAGAGCCCAGAATTTCTAATGCCAGCATTACTCCATGAGGGTCAGTCTGTAATGTTAGACAATTTCAAGGTAAGCCACAGTCATCAGAGATGAGAAGCCATCTATAAAACTGAGGCTGACCCTGAAAAGGGATCGAAGGCAAGTAGGCCAAGGTTGCTTTGTCTTTTGAGGCTGCTCTTCCAACAGGGATGTGCTATCATCATCAATCTTGGGGTGAGGGTGTGGACAAAGGGGAGATTGTTGTCCAGTATCGCTGCATATAAAGTTACAGGCCACTTATTGTTCACAAAGAACATCTAGTCTGTTGAATCGCCATCAGACAACGACCGCACTACAATCTGCAACTGTGCCGCTAAATATTACAATTTCATGTTGGGGGCACTCGGACTGCTTTTTTCTAGAAGAATCCGGAGTTTATCCACAGACACCCTTCAAGTCAAAATAGGCTCATTCAAGTCTAACTCAGCCAACACCACCTGTGGGGTACCCCAAGACTCAACACTTTAGCCTTCGCTGTTCAAAGTTTACAAAGCCCTGCCTTTCCAAGATCCTAAACAGCCCAGAAAGTAGCTATCATTTGTATGCAGACAACACCCAGATCCACTGTAAGCTAGAAAATACATCTGGAAATCCTTTGACTGTGTTACATGGCCTGGCGCAGGTTCAACGCTGGATGCAGAATAAATGCCTCTGCTTAAATGGTTAGAAAACAGAGATTATGCTCATGGTCCTTCTTAATCCAGCTCCGTTGTCTCCATCCTGGCTTAATTCACTAGGACATGCCACACACCTGGTAGAAAAATTCACAACACAGAGGGGCCGATTCCGATTCGGGCCGGAAGCGCACCTAACAGTATTCGTCCGGAAAAACTACCAGCCGAACGCGTGTTTCCCGACCGAACACTCTACCGAACGAACAAGTACGATGCGCATAACAGCCCAGATTCCGACCCAGCCGTACTAACCCAATCCAGCTCCTTATCTCCGCCCGAGCCGGATCCGTAAACGCCGAATCGGGTCGCACGGAACCAAATACACAGCACCTTCCGGCCGGACTAGTACGATGCGTCTTCCGTACGCGCCGAACCCGTCGCTACGTCCGGCACGTTTCAGCATCCGGGAGAGCCGCACATAAGCTCCGTTTCGCGTCACTAAACGATCCACGGCTACGAGACGAACAAGCCAGCGACGAGTACGAGTCGAAGACACGCGAAACCCGAACGAGACGAACCAACCATGAATCCCATCGCGCAGGTCCTACCTATACTCTACATCTATTACCGGGACCGATTCGGACGCGTACGGCGCAGACGGTAAGTCAAACACCAACAATACAAACTAACTACACGTACCTAAAATATGTCACACACACATAGGGATGCACAAATGACGTACACTAGCAACTGCACAATCATAGGGGTGGGATGGGCATCACCAATGCCATACACACCCATAGGGGCCTGGATTCCTGCCACCACCACCACCCCTACTCAGGGGGCCTGGATGCCCATCACCACGACCATCCCCACTCATGTGGGGCTGGATGCCTATCACCACCACCACCCCTACTCAGGGGGGGGCTGGATGCCTATCACTACCACCCCCCCACTCATGGGGGGCTGGATACCTATCACTACTACCACCCCTACTCAGGGGGGCTGGATGCCTATCATTACCACCCCCCCCTACTCATGGGGGGCTGGATGCCTATCACTACCACCCCCCCTACTCATGGGGGGCTGGATACCCATCACTACCACCACCCCTACTCAGGGGTGCTGGATGCCCATCACTACTACCACCCCTACTCAGGGGGGCTGGATGCCTATCACTACCACCCCCTACTCATGGGGGCTGGATGCCTATCACTACTACCACCCCTACTCAGGGGGCTGGATGCCTATCATTGCCACCCCCCTACTCATGGGGGCTGGATGCCTATCACTACCACCCCCTACTCATGGGGGGCTGGATGCCTATCACTACCACCCCCTACTCATGGGGGGCTGGATGCCTATCACTACTACCACCCCTACTCAGGGGGGCTGGATGCCTATCACTACCACCCCCTACTCATGGGGGCTGGATGCCTATCACTACCACCACCCCTACTCAGGGGGGCTGAATGCTTATCACTACCACCCCCTACTCATGGGGGGCTGGATGCCTATCACTACCACCACCCTACTCATGGGGGGCTGGATGCCTATCACTACTACCACCCCTACTCAGGGGGGGCTGGATGCCTATCACTACCAGCCCCCACACTCATGGGGGGCTGGATGCCTATCACTACCACCACCCCTACTCAGGGGGGGCTGGATGCCTATCACTACCAACCCCCAAACTCATGGGGGGCTGGATGCCTATCACTATTACCACCCCTACTCAGGGGGGGCTGGATGCCTATCACTACCACCCCCCCTACTCATGGGGGCTGGATGCCTATCACTACCACCCCCCCTACTCATGGGGGGCTGGATGCCTATCACTACCACCACCCCTACTCAGGGGGGGGCTGGATGCCTATCACTACCAACCCCCAAACTCATGGGGGGCTGGATGCCTATCACTACCACCACCCCTACTCAGGGGGGGGGGCTGGATGCTTATCACTACCACCACCCCTACTCAGGGGGGGGGGCTGGATGCTTATCACTACCACCCCCCCTACTCATGGGGGGCTGGATGCCTATCACTACCACCACCCTACTCATGGGGGCTGGATGCCTATCACTACTACCACCCCTACTCAGGGGGGCTGGATGCCTATCACTACCACCCCCTACTCATGGGGGCTGGATGCCTATCACTACCACCACCCCTACTCAGGGGGGCTGGATGCCTATCACTACCAACCCCCAAACTCATGGGGGGCTGGATGCCTATCACTATTACCACCCCTACTCAGGGGGGGCTGGATGCCTATCACTACCACCCCCCCTACTCAGGGGGGGGCTGGATGCCTATCACTACCACCCCCCCTACTCATGGGGGGCTGGATGCCTATCACTACCACCACCCCTACTCAGGGGGGGGGCTGGATGCCTATCACTACCAACCCCCAAACTCATGGGGGGCTGGATGCCTATCACTATTACCACCCCTACTCGGGGGGGGGTTGGATGCCTATCACTACCACCCCCCCTACTCATGGGGGGCTGGATGCCAATCACTACCACCACCCCTACTCAGGGGTGCTGGATGCCCAGCACTACTACCACCCCTACTCAGGGGGGGGGCTGGATGCCTATCACTACCACCCCACCTACTCATGGGGGGCTGGATGCCTATCACTACTACCACCTCTACTCAGGGGGGGCTGGATGCCTATCACTACCACCCCCCCTACTCATGGGGGGCTGGATGCCTATCACTACTACCACCCCTATTCAGGGGGGGCTCGATGCCTATCACTACCACCCCCCCTACTCATGGGGGGCTGGATGCCTATCACTACTACCACCCCTACTCAGGGGGGGGGGGCTGGATGCCTATCACTACTACCACCCCTACTCAGGGGGGGGCTGGATGCCTATCACTACCACCCCCCCTACTCATGGGGGGCTAGATGCCTATCACTACCACCCACCCCACTCATGGGGGGCTGGATGCCTATCACTACCACCACCCCTACTCAGGGGGGCTGGATGCCTATCATTACCACCACCCCCTACTCATGGGGGGCTGGATGCCTATCACTACCACCACCCCCACTCATGGGGGGCTGGATGCGTACCACTACCACCACCCCTACTCATAGGACGGGTAATGCATGACACAACCAGCATACTCCCACATAAGGAATAACAGAAAATTAGATCCACCCAAACAACATGACAAGCGTGTGTAGTCCATGTCAAATGCCTACAACACTAAACATGACAATGAACATACAATGTGACCCACTAACACATGTGTCACACATAAAAGTGTGTGGCCTCCACAATACAAGCCGACCATGGCCACTGTGGCAATGGGGCCTAAAGCCCCATCACCACAGTCACCAAAAGGTAAGTGTGGGGTCCAAGGCTGATGGACCTTTTGGTCAGTCTGGCAATGGGGCCTAAAGCCCCATCACCACAGTCACCAAAAGGTAAGTGTGGGGTCCAAGGCTGATGGACCTTTTGGTCAGTGTGGCAATGGTGCCTAAAGCCCCATCACCACGGTGATCATAAGGTAAGTGTAGGCATGGTAAAAGCTGCCAAAGACAAACTGAATGGATGAATCCTGGTCACACAACAACCAAAACATCTGTGGCATAGTACTGCTTGTGTCCCATTGCAACATATATTGGGGAGGCTAACAGTGCAGTGTCACAGAAACATCGCTTTTGTCCATGTGCATACAAACATCACACATGGGGGACCACATTGCCAACAATCAGCCGATTCCACAATGACAGAAGTGACCATCATGATGCTGACCCACATATCTGCACCTATGGACACACAAATGTATATAATCTGTGGAGACTGTGGATGTCAGGTGAACAAATACCATACCATGGCAGCAATGGGACATACAAACCATGATCATTGTGCTGACTGATGACCCAGGAGTACCAGGGAGAGCAGGGGAAAATCACCAAACCACATACAGCCAATGGCACATTACAGAAAAGCCAATGCAGTGATGCAAATGCACTGACACAAACAGGCAGACTCACACTTCCTATCAAAGACAACAGGTGATGGGGGTGTGTGCCAGTGTCCCCAGGCAACCACACAACACATGAGGAGGCCTGAATCCCAATTACACAGATGAGTATACAGTGCCACACACAAGTAACTCATGGATTGGATTCCCCTATGTGGGAAATCTGGCATTGTCAGATGAGAGGGAGCCCAAATTACACGTCACACAAGCTTGTTGGAACAGCAACTAACACAGCAAGAGACACACCCACCACAGCACTACCCCCAGGGACCCCACATTGTGCAGACACTAGCCTGCATGACAATTCCACTGTGATGACAAAGGTAGATGTTGATCACACTGTGAACCACAGCCATGTGTCCTCAGCTACAAACTACCATCACACCTACACAAGCTCCAATCAATCAGCAGGGCCTGCCAGCCAAGGCCAATATGGAGGTAGTGGTCTAGCCGTGCAACAACTCACATTTGCACACTCAACACCACACACCCTCATCTGCAACAATGTGCAGCAGTGAAGCTCACATGGACTGGTTACATTGCACATGCACCCATGAAAATCCCAGGGGTGGTGGGGGAACTAAGGTGCAGAAACCCATCACACATGCCCACTCAACATGACTCGTCTATGTATGACACACTGCACAGTACGCCGTACATGCGCATGATGTGAAATCCACCACAAACAATGGGATCCTGGCCATAGTCACACACCAACGAAGAAGCCAAGGTGAGACACAAAGAACACACGTACACAACTTCCGACATTGCAGCTCTGACCCTGAGGAGTGGCAGCAGTCACACACACAACGCGTCACAATCACTGAAAGCTAACACAAACTCAAAATCACATTACTTGTGTAAACAACAAGTGCCAAGGGGAATCCTGAATGTGTCCCATCTGCGTTTGCCCACATCCCCAGCCCTGACAACAAAGACAACCTGGGATGCCAACCTCATGAACATCAGTTTGCCATGCAACCACATCACGGAGAAACCAGGTCCAAGATGCTGGATGAACACATACCAACTCTGCAACCATCAGAAACAGGAACATCCCTAGGGACACAGCCTGTGTAGGAAAAGGGAAGGGAACATGGACAGACATGCTCACACAACACACAACACGGGCACACGCAATGTCACCAGATTACACACAGCCATGATGGCACTCCACTCCTGTGGAAGCTCCGCTGTGCCAAACCTTGTCTGTGCATGACTCATACATATCAGCAGGACACTCCGTCAGTAAGTCAACAACTACAACACACAGAAGCCTCTGCTCACATCAGCCTGGGTACGGGAGTGTCACGTCAGTCATCTGCATACACCCAAAACACGTGGCAATCCAGTTGTACTGTATACACAGATGAGTCCTCCAAAATTGATGTGCAAAACTGCATGTCCAGTGGAGACGGGCACACAGTCAGGGTACTAGGAACATTGGACAGTGGTAAGCCCAACAGATGTGCAACAGTGTAGGACAAAGATGGTAATATACAAATGCTAAACGTACATCCCTGTGTCAAATGCTGAACATTACACCCTCAGACTGCAGCAAGGGATGCTATAGATCCAGACTAGATTAGGACACATATCCCATGGGCCACATGGAGCCCATCACAGCAAAACTTCATTTACCTGATCTGAACACAATTACAACAGCAAATGCATGATACTACACATCTACATCATGTACCACCAAAGATTAACCACAAGTAAACAAAAAGAGGCTTTATTCAGCAAGTGTGCAACTCAAATCAAAAGTCCAAAATTAACAACGGCCAATGTCCAGTCCAAATACACAGTCCCAAGAGGGTGATGTGTGACTACTTGTCACAACTTGCTTGCCTGCACAGGTACCAACAGGGGACATCCCCCTTGGAGGGGCATACGAGGGGCAGGCCAGGCACCGCAGGGACAGGATCAGGGGATGCCAGAAGGAGGCAGGGAAGGTGAGGTGGGTGCAGGAGTGTCACCGGCAACTGCAGTGGAGGTGTCTGACTCAGGGGGCCGGCACCACCGCAGGGCTCAAGTCCGATGGTGTTGGTGCTGCAACCACTGCAGTGGGCTGGGCAGATGGAGTGGGCTGGGTCCCCAATGCAGTGCCCGAGTCAGATGGGGTTGTTGTGGACTCCACCGCAGTGCATGACTCCAAGGGAGTGGAAGGGGGGCAGAAGAGCTGGGCAGGACAGAGGGGGGGACACGGTCTCCACACCAGTGGCACATACAGGCAGAGCGTCTGGTTTGGGGGTGGAAGAGCAAGTGGCAGGGGGAGGGCCTGAGCACTTTGGGGATGCAGTATCGGTGTGTGGGGGAACCTGGGGCAGGGTGTGGCGGTGGAACCTGTGGAGTGGTGGCCTGGGGGATGGAGGTGAGAGACTGGGTGGGTGACTTGCAGGGCGGTGGCGGGGTCTTGCTCTTCCGGGTCCGGGGGACTTGCGGGTGGGGGCTCACTCTGCCTGCGCCTGGGGGAGGGTGTCCGGGGGCGAGGGGCACTCTCCTCTCTGTGTGTGGACTTCCTCTTCCCCCGGTATGCTGGATCAGCGGTATTGGAGGGGAAGAGGCCGAGGTCAGAGAGGAAGAGCTGCTGTGTATGTGGGGTTGCAGGTGAGGCAAGGGAAGGGGTGTTGGAGGGAGAGGATCTTGAGGATTGCGGAGTGACTGTGGTTGCCTGTGTGTGTGTCAGTTCCCCATCCCCTGTGTGTGTGGAATCAGTCTCCTGAGGATGCTTGTGTGCACGTCTTGCCTTGGTTTTGGGTGGGTGTGTGCTGCTCGTGTCTGTGTGTTGGTGTGATTGTGCAGGTGTGCATGTGCTTTGGACAGGTAGGGTGGTAGGAAGTGTGGATGGGGCAGAGGTGGGAGGGGTGAGGGACTGTTGGAGGAGGGACACTGCTGCCGTCAGGGAGGAGTCCATGGACCTATTGCTCCTCTGTAGGGCAGACATACCCGTTGAGATGCCCTCCATGAACGACACCAGCTGTGTCAACAGTGTGGTGTGTGCATGGAGGACAGTCAGCATTGCTGTCTGCCCTACATGGAGCTGCCGAAGGAGGTACACAGACTCCTCACTCAGGGCAGCAGGGGACACAGGGGCAGGGGGTGCAGTGCCTGGCTTGAAGGAGACACGCTCCCGAGCACGGGAGCCTCCACGGACCTCAGGAATGGGAGCCAATGGGAGGGCGGTGGTGGTGGTGGTGGTGGCGGGATCAGACAGAGTAGCTGGGGTGTGGTGGCTGATGACACCCGCCTCCACAAGGGAGTCATCCTCCGAGCTGCTGTGGTCCTCAGCTGAGGTGGATGGTGCTGAGGACTCCTCGGTGTGGCTCCCCTCGCCCTCCTTGCCACAGGGTCCCTCTGACCACTCGTTGGACGCTGACCCAGTCTGGCTCCGCTGCTCCTCCTGGTCCGTGGAACTGTCCCCTCCTGTGGCTGTGGCTGTATCTGCAAACAATTAGGGAAACAGACAAACATCAGTCACCTGCACTGACCGCACACACCACAGTAAGTACAGCACATCACAGAGCAAGCCCTGGCATCACTAGTAGAACATTGCCAAAAGTCATCACACAGATTAGGAGAAGCCAATTGTCAGTCTGATTGTCAGCCATGGAACAGACACCCCTCCTGCCCTTGCACCCATCTGTCTGGTGCCCGTCTGATGGTAAGACCCCAGTGTGGACACATGCACCACCTACACAGTAGTTGGACATTGCTGAGAACACGGTGAAGTATGTGAACATGCCCGCCTCACATCACTTGCCACTGAGTCAGTGCAGGTGTCTGGATAAATGGACGGCCTGAGCCTAAAAAGAAATGCATGTGATGCATACCAGCACCAGACCCCATGAAGCACCCATGTCCGGATAGTCAATGCCACAATGGGGTGCCTGTTGCACATGTCACCACCCTGCAGGATCACCCTTAGGAAGTTTAATGCCATGACACAGGCATGCCTGCAAAGTCATACATCACTGTCTCAAGTCACATGGCCATGTTAGCCAGCAAACAACAGTCTGCACTGTGTCACTATCCTAGGACATGGGGAAGGCAAGTAATGTAACTGACAAGTGCACATGTTCATCCCCCACTAACCACATCCTCTGAACCAGTATTTGTACACTGCACACCATTTGGACAAATGGGAGACATGAAACACTACTCCTGGAACCAGAGCACCTCACAGTGTGCTGTGATTGATGAACAGCTGCCTGAAAGTCACAGTCTCATACACCTGTCTGCACAGTCAAGTGATCAAACACCTATGAGTCACAGAAGTCTTGTCTCACATGGTCCAATAGCAGATGGCATGCTGACCCCTAACCGAAGGACATCACAGGAGTCACGACAACGTAGTCACAGCACAACAACACAGAGGCAGACACCTGAGGCAACATCTCACTGAGCACAGCATGTCAGATGATACACGGGAGTGGGAGTACAGAGTGTATTGTATGCCCTGTAGTAGGCATGACTGTCCGGCTCCACCTGCAAGAGGGATGAGCCCTGGTCAGTGGGCAGGTGGCTAAGCATGTGTGACACACTTGACATACATACTCCTGAGGCCCAGACAATTTACCCAACCGCAGAATGGGGGTGTGGCAAATACCCCAGGGACATGTGGTGAATTAGATGTGCAAGTGGATCACATATCAAAGTTACACCCAGACTACATAGCACGACTCAGGCATTGTGTGAGCAACTGACCCACCCATGAAGGCAAACACAATGTCACGGGAACAAAATCTGTCACCACCTTGAGCAAAGCAAAATGCTAGGACCCTGTACCCAAGTGACACAATTATCCTGAGCGTAAGGAGCACACTGGCGCATCAGATGGGTAGTGGCCAGGTTACAATAGAGGGACATGGGTACTGGACAACAAGACTGATTTACTGGGGAAGTTTAACCAGGCCAGAGGAGGGCACATAGCATGTTAGACAGAGTTCACAGTGCAGTCTTAGACTCACCCCCTCCTTGCTGCTGTCTGCCCTTCAGCTGCCCATCCAGCTCCGGGAATACCACCGGCAGGATCTGGAGCATGTGGGGGGTCAGGGTCCAGTGTCCGCCCCTCCTGCGAGGAGGCGACAGCTTCAGCTGGACCCTTGCGATCCTCCGGGTCCAGCCACGAAGGTCCTGCCACCTCTTCTGGCAGTTGCAGATCCGGCGCTTGTAGACCCCCACGGATCGGACTGCCCGGACGATGTCCAGCCAGATGTTCTGCTTCCGATGGGCATCAACCTGTGAGGATGAGAAAGTGAAAAGGCCATTACTACACATGCAACATATCCGTGCATCACACAGTTGGAAATACATGTCTCAATCACAGGGGCATATGATGTACACAGGCAGTGCAACGAGGGCTATGGACAGTTTGCCAGCAGTTACTACATGGTATCATTGCATGGGTAGTGAACCTTGTTTGAATGCACTGTTACTCCACTGTACCTGTTCAGTGCAAGTGACTACACACTTTGGGGGGGTGCGAACTACTCAGTGGGTATGCTAGCCAGTGGTGTGCACACTGTAAATCCTGCTAGTCAGGCAACATGCACAATTAGTGAGGCAGTGGACAGCACACTCACCTGCTCCCCTGGTGTCCCATACAGCTTGCTGTACTGTGGAAGGAGGCTGTCCAGCAGGGCCTGGTTCTCCTCATGGGTGTAGGCTGGGGCTCTCTCCACAGTACGTGCCATTGCAGCAGCCAGAGGATGCAGAGACAGCAGCAGTGTAGTGGCAGATGTCGTCCTGGAGCATGTAGTGCAGGCAAGTGAGCTCTCAGGGGAACAGCCAGCATTATATGTGTGCTGCAGAGGCAGATACTGTCCCATGTGTCCAAAGTGATAGGTCCAAGTCGGTAGCATCTTCTGAATCTGGCCAATCCATGGAATAGCAGCTCCAATACACGCCCACAGCATCCTTCAAAAATTCAACTTCATGACACCCATGAATTTGCAACATTGTTGTGGCTGGCCAACTGAATTCACTGCATCAGACTCGTTGTAAATTCAAAAACCGCATCCGTTGCCATGCCAGGCCCCAGCCAATGCGTGCACACCGATCGGACCATTGCTGTACAACGCGTACCCGCGATACAACGCGTACCCGCTCACATTCAATGCAATGGTCCGAGCGGGCACACCGATCGGACCATTGCTGTACAACGCGTACCCGCTCACATTCAATGCAATGGTCCGAGCGGGCACACCGATCGGACCATTGCTGTACAACGCGTACCCGCTCACATTCAATGCAATGGTCCGAGCGGGGACACCGAGCGGACCATTGCTGTACAACGCGTACCCGCGATACAATGCGTACCCGCTCACATGCAATGCAATGGTCCGAGCGGGCACACCGATCGGACCATTGCTGTACAACGCGTACCCGCGATACAACGCGTACCCGCTCACATGCAATGCAATGGTCCGAGCGGGCACACCGATCGGACCATTGCTGTACAACGCGTACCCGCTCACATTCAATGCAATGGTCCGAGTGGGCACACCGATCGGACCATTGCTGTACAACGCATACCCGCGATACAACGCGTACCCGCTCACATGCAATGCAATGGTCCGAGCGGGCACACCGATCGGACCATTGCTGTACAACGCGTACCCGCGATACAACGCGTACCCGCTCACATGCAATGCAATGGTCCGAGCGGGCACACCGATCGGACCATTGCTGTACAACGCGTCCCTGTACAGGTCACACGCATGTGTCACCATGCTGGTCAATGGTGAACCTATGCCAGCCACATATACTTTCCAGGGACTCTGGGGCACACCTACTACACCACACCCAGTCCACACTGTATCTAAGGCATGTGTGGCAGCATGACCTTATCCGTGTATGGGTGTGTACATGTTGTTTTTGGGCTGGCACTTGGGGGCAGACACACCCAGGCTGTGCACATGTTAATGGGGACAGGGTCCTTTGTGTGTCGTGCACATGACCACTGGGATGTGCAACTGTTCATTTTTGGAGCATGTTGCATGGTCACATTTCCAGGTTGTGTATATGTATGACATGTCACATACCCCAAGGCTCATGTGGGAAAGCATGTACATCACAGGGTGGCCCATTGCCACAATAGTCATGTCCCTCCGCAGTCTGTGTGCATGTTGTGTTTCACATGTCTGACTCCATGTGCACAATGGGAGACAGTCTCCACATCCACTTTGTTTGTGCATGGACTTAGATGTTGTGTGTGTGTGTCACTGACGTCCATGTCTGTCCTGCAGAGGCTACAGGGGGCACTACCTGTGGGAGTCATGTGTGATTTTTCTGACGTGTACCTGATACGCCATGTCATGCCAGTGTCCATGTGGCAAGACAGGCTCCCTGGGAATCTACCTGTCAATGAGTTGAGATGCCTGTGGCGCATCTGTCCAGACGTCACTGTGGTATGTGTGTGGAATGTGAGTGCAGTAAATGGGTACTGTGACACAGCCAAATGGTTTCACATAGCACACCCTGGGACCTGTTGTCCACACATGTCGTACAGAGATGTTACATGATGTCCATGTGGGTGCCATATGTGTCCAAACAGAACGAGACACACATCAAGTACTAGTGTTTGCTGATGATGTAGCATGTGAACTACAGTATGGTGAATGGCACATATGTGGGGTGACTGACAATCTTGACTTCTTCACCTCTGCACTGCAGGGCTCCTGCTGTCCATCGACCATTCCCAGACCTGGCAACGATGGTGGAACGTGACAGCATCCGACGGTACCGCTTCACCAGGCAGCTGATTGAGGATTTGGCAGTGCGGTTGGACCCACATTTGCAGCCTGGCCGGCCGTATCCTACAGCACTGACCCCCAAGGTGAAGGTGATGGCAGCCCTACACTTCTTTGCCACCGGTACCTTTCAACACACTGTGGCATCTACTGGTGGTATGTCACAGACTATGTTCAGCCGTGTGCTACGCGATGTTTTGGTGGCGATGTTGAGATGCCTTAACCAGTACATCTATTTCCCACAACGTCTCCGACTCACTGACGTCAAGAGTGACTTCTATGCCCTGGGGAGGATGCCACATGTCATTGGCTCCATTGATGGGACACATGTGGCTTTGGTACCACCACAGGCACATGAGCAGGCATACAGGAACAGGAAACATTACCATTCTGTCAATGCTCTGGTGGTATGTCTTGCAAACATGACCATCACACATGTTTGTGCCCGTTTCCCCGGTTCTGCACACGATGCCTACGTGATGAGGAGTAGTCGCATCCCGAGGATGATGTCACAGATGCCGAACCAGCGTGCTTGGCTTGTCGGTGTGTACTGACTTTGTACCATTGTGTGTGTTGTGCTATGTTGCTTTCCGCACACTTTTCAATGTTGGGTAATGTGCAATTGTCTGTCTGTAGGTGACTCGGGATACCCCAACATGCCGTGGTTGCTGACACCCCTCAGGAACCCTGTGACACCAGCCCAGATGCGCTACAATGAGGCACATGGTCGGACCAGGAGGGTGATTGAGCAGACCTTTGGTCTCCTGAAGAGCCGCTTCCGCTGCCTGGACAAGACAGGAGGCGCCCTCCCATATGCCCCAGCAAAGGTGTGCAAGATTATCATCGTCTGCTGCATGCTCCACAACCTGGCAGCGCGGAAGGAGTTGCCTCTCATCCTGGATGACGATGACCAACATCCGCCACCTGTGGAGGATCCAGGCCTGGGCCACGATGCCAGTGATGATGATGATGATGGTGATGGTGATGTCCGCACACAGCTCATCACCAACTTCTTCAGCTGAATGTGAGTATCCAGAGTGTTGTACTATCAATGAATTTGATTTGCATGATATGTGTGTGTGGTGCTCTGGTGCTGTTTGAGTGTGGCCATGTGCAACTTGACTGGATGCATGCGGAGATGTGTCCTTGCAGGTGGTCTGTACTTGCCAACAGTGTAGACATGCTAACTTGCTTTTGTGTATTTAACTTGTGACAGGTATTAGACATGAGTATTGCCATTCTGTGCTGTTCTTATGTGCTTTTGAGTGTGTGTCATGTCTGTCCTTCACAGGGTGCTGCTGGAGTTGTTAGAACAACTTGGATCCCCGAATCAATGATTCAACTTCCAAGGTGGCAGCAGTTGTTCCCCTACAGATGATGTGCCACACACCCCTGGACTTTCTATCTTCTGCATTGTTTGACTTTGTGGCCACAGCCAGGTGGGATTAGCTTGCATTTGTAGTGGAAACAACATGTAGCAAATGTGTAATAAACCTGTTCTACATTTTGGGGTGTGCGTTGTCCGTAGTCACACATCTGAGTGACATTTGCTTACTGCACCTGTGTTGTAGTTGACACAGACTGTGAATATGTGTGGTGTCTGTGCATTGCACTGTATTTCCAGGCAACATCAGTGTAGGGGATGAGTCATATGGCCCTGGTGTGTATGTGTTGTGTGGCCCTAGTGGTGTGTCTCCCTCATATGTGTCACGTCGCCATGACTGCCATGACGGTGTTGGACTTGCTGTAGCAGTCAGCATGCACAGTGTCATATTTCTGATCACCATCTCCATGACAGAGACCACGTTGGAATCACAACAGAGTCAGATATGGTTTTTTGGTGAGTTTATTTACAAAAGGTGTGGGGATGGTGCACAGGATGGTGGGTGCTGTACATAGAAATTGGAATCCAAAGTTCCCATGTGAATTGGAAGTCCTGGTAGATGAAATGTCCAGGGTATAGTCCACAGTCATCTGATGAATTTGTACAACTAGAGCTCCCCATGTCATGTGGGCGAGTTGGGTTGCCATCGACAGGGCGTGCAGTTTGCACACAGAGGAAAAGTTCCAGAACAGGTGTTGGCTTCCTGGGGGATGTAGCTGGCCATCGGCCTCTCAGTTTGGCCTCCTCGGATGGCCCCTCTTCTTGGGGGGGACCCTCAGGTGCAGGCTGCCGCGGTGCAGGGTACTCTCCGCCAGAGTCCTCCTCCCTCCCTGTGGCTGTTGCGGATGTAGTGGCAACAGATGTTGTGGGCGCACAGGGAGGTGAGGCCATGTTGGTGCTGATCTGGCGGAGGCATGTCAGTATGTCCCTATGACCGCTGTGAGTTCTTGCAATGTGTCCCACTTGGACTCCATGCGAGACATGTGTGTCTCGACACGGGACATGTGGGAGTCCAAGCGGGCATGATGGGAAGCCTGCTTCTGTTGTATGTCCTTGAGGATCCCCACTACCTGGGTGACCTCTCCGGTGCTGGTCTGGTACGCAATGCGTGCCAGTTGTGGGTCATCACGCAGTCCTGACCCCTCTGCAAATAGCGACCTGTGTCTACCACCCCTCCCACCACCCCTGGCAACACGTGCAGGGCCTGCGGTGCCACGCACAGGTGACCGTGTGCCCACTTGGGTGTTGTTAGTGGGCTCGATGGCAGCGGCTCCAGTTTGGTCCTGGGTCCCTGCGCTGTTGTCACCTGTGGTCCTTGGTGTGTCCGTGTTGGCAGGGGTGGCCTGTGTGTTGGCAGTTGTTGGAGGGGTGGGTGCAGGGGGTGCAGATGTTGGTCCTGCTGGTGCTGCATGATGAGTGGCACCGGAGGGTCCAGCTTGTTGTTCGCCATCAGAGGAGTGCAGAGGCTGATCCACACCAGTGAGCTCTGTGTCCCCCGGAGCCTGGGACAGGGACTCCTCCTCATCTGCTGCTGAGTCCCCATCTTCACCTGTTTTGGGGAGAGACACAGATTGTATGGTATGTTTCCACAGGCATCAATTGTTAAAACACTGGACAGTTGTGACTGTACCTCTGGATGCGGCCCTGGACATTGCATTCTACTCAGTTATGACAGTCAGAGAGTGATATTGGTGTAGCACATTGTCCTGCCAACCTGTGGCATGTCAATGTGAATGTTGAGGTGTGTGCCTGACCAGCATTGGTGGTATTTGGTTGCCATCCGGGCCGACTTCTCCCCCAGCCCAAATATCCCACCATGGAACATGCTTCCATTGCAGGGAGTGTAAGTTGTCTTTCAGGATGTCAGTCAGTGGTGTCCTGCTGTTGGTTGTTGCACAGTTGCCTGCAGGGCCTTGTGCTCCCCCAGCAGTACCCAGTGTCAGCCATCTTGTGAGTCCTTTTCCATTCCCTGTGATGTGAGCATGGTTCAGGGTGGTGTTGATGGGCCAATTGTGAGGCTGAGCAATATCTGTGACTACCACTCCCATCATGCTATTGCCTCCACCCCCTTCCCAGCATGCCCATCCTTCCTTCCTTTTGACTCTGCTTCCCTGTGGGGTGGGGTGCCTGTGCTGACAGGTTGGCTGAGAGTGTTCTCCTTGCGGTTGTTTGGCTACCAGTCCCAAGAGTGTCCCTGTGCTTCACACAGTATGAGCCCGGCTGGTTGGTCTTTGTGGGATCTTGAGTTAGAATGTGAGGCTTTGCATTCTCCCAGGTGGGTTCTGTGGAGTTAGTGTTGGGGTGTGTGTGAGGGGAGGTGTTTGGAACTATGGTCAGTGCTGTGAGTCCTCCTTCCCACCCAGCCAGATATCCCACCATGGAACATGCTTCCATTGCAGGGAGTGCAAGTTGTCTTTCAGGATGTCAGTCAGTGGTGTCCTGCTGTTGGTTGTTGCACAGTTGCCTGCAGGGCCTTGTGCTCCCCCCAGCAGTACCCAGTGTCAGCCATCTTGTGAGTCCTTTTCCACTCCCTGTGATGTGAGCATGGTTCAGGGTGGTGTTGATGGGCCAATTGTGAGGCTGAGCAATATCTGTGACTACCACTCCCATCATGCTATTCCCTCCACCCCCCTTCCCAGCATGCCCATCCTTTCTTCCTTTTGACTCTGCTTCCCTGTGGGGTGGGGTGCCTGTGCTGACAGGATGGCTGGGAGTGTTGTCCTGGCAGCTGTTTGGCTACAAGTCCCAAGAGTGTCCCTGTGCTTCACACAGCATAACCCAGGGTGGTGGTTCTTTGTGGGATCTTCAGTTAGGATGTGAGGCATTGCATTCTCCCAGGTGGGTTATGTGGAGTTAGTGTTGAGGGGGGGTGTGAGGGGAGGTGCTTGTAACTATGGTCAGTGCTGTGAGTCCTCCTTCCCACCCAGCCCAGTTATCCCACCATGAAGCGTGCTTCCATTGCAGGGAGTGCAAGTTGTCTTTCAGGATGTCAGTCAGTGGTGTCCTGCTGTTGGTTGTTGCACAGTTGCCTGCAGGGCCTTGTGCTCCCCCCAGCAGTACCCAGTGTCAGCCATCTTGTGAGTCCTTTTCCACTCCCTGTGATGTAAGCATGGTTCAGGGTGGTGTTGATGGGCCAATTGTGAGGCTGAGCAATATCTATGAATCCAACTCCCATGATGCTATTGGCTACACTGACTTTACCAGCATACACAGAATTCCTTCCTTTCAGTGATCTTCCCTGTGAGGTGGTGTTCTAGTGATGTCAATATATCTGGGAGTGTTTGTTGGTTCTATTTGTGCCACTGCCTTGCTGTATTTGTTGTTAGGTTTGTAGATGTCATGACACAGTTAGATGTCACTATGAGATGGCAGGTATTGTGTTTGTCTGACTGGCATTCACATCTTGGGATGAGTATGTTTTGTTTGCTGTGTATTTGGTAAGAGTGCATGGTTTGCCTATCCCTTTGAGGGTGCTGTGTGTGTATTGTCACACCATATTGTGTATATAAGTTGTGTACTCACCAGGCTCTGGGATGTCTGTTAGTCCAAGTACGCTCACTGGTGGTAGGATGGCCCGCACCTTCTCCTCCCAGGGCCTGAGGTATATTGGTTTTGCAGGAGGGCCACTGCCGGTGCGCTGGCTGATGATGTAGTCCTTTTTCAGTAGGTCCCGGACCCTCCTGCGCACATCATACCACCTGTTCTGGATGTCTTCCTTTGTGCGCAAACATGGTGATTGTGCATTCACCCTGTCGACAATCCTCGCCCACATCTTGGTTTTCTGCGACATGGGGGTCTGTTGTACCAATGTACCAAACAACTGTGGCTCTACCCTGAGTATCTCGTCTACCAGGACTTCCAATTCACAATCTAGGAACTTGTGGTTCTTCTTTGGGGGCATGGTGATGGGTGGTGGTGGTGATTGATGTGTGTGTGCGTGTGTGCAAGTGGGGGTGTGTGAGTGTAGGTTTAGCTGGGTGTGTGTGAGGGTGCTATTTGTAAGTGTGGTAATGGTGTGTGGCTTGTGTGATGTATGAGCTGTGAGTGTGTCTGTGGTTGCTGTGTGATGGTGTTGTTTGCTGGCAGGTCTGTGGAATTTGCAAAGGCTCATGGTAGGGATTTGTGGCCTTTATGTAGGTGGGGTTGGGGGTGTGTCCTTGTTCCATTTTTCCCCCCCACCCCCAGTATTTATTGGCTTTGTGGTAGCTTGTTTGGCCATTTTTTAAAACTTTTTTCCCTTGGTGCTTTGGGTGCATGTAGGAGTCGTTCTTGTGTCCGGGTCGGACGCTGCTGTTGTTTGGTGCGATGTTGTCCGACTCGTTCCCGCTGTGTTTCAGGTTGGTTTCATGTGCGGCGTACGAGTCGGTCGCGGAGTATTGTGTTGATTCGGCTGGGTTTTGTGTGCGTGTGGTCGTACAACTTGTGCTCCGTGCGAGTCGGTCGTGTTTCGCACGCATAGCATCGTACTACGCGGGTCGGAGTTCGCGGGTACGTTTCGTTCGGTCGCTATCCGGGTGCGTGTCGGTCGGTTAGTTTCGAGTGTTTTTCCGGCCGGATGGCTTGTTTCCGTCCGGCTCGGTCGTTCGTTTTGTTTTCCGTCCGAGTCGGTCGGGTTTCACATGCATTTCATCGTACTACCCGGGTCGGACGGCGCCGGTTCGTGTCGGTCGGAATAAATTCCCACACCGAGTCGGTCGGTACGTTTTCCGGCCCGAATCGGAATCGACCCCTTAGAGTGCTTTTCAACAGCACATAATGTATGCATTATCTCACTTAATTCATTGTGAACTGAATCACTGCTTAAAGCCAGGGTCACTGCGATTTTGTGATCACAGTGTTTTCCGCATAAATATGGGTTTGCCTCATAATCCATAATTTGCTGCATAATCTGCAGATTTTTACAAAAAAAGCGTCTAGCTCAAATGGATCAAAAGTTACTAAAAACGAGATGACACATGCTGCTGTGCAGTGGAAGGCTCTTCGCAAAGGTTGATTGAACACATTTCTATTGCTTATTTTGCATTTGGGAGTCAAGCTGGTACTACCGAGTAGAACCCTTTGCCCAAACAGTGGTAACGTGTAAAAATGACAAAATAACGAGGTTACACAATCACAAAATGTGTCACATTACACAGCCTTTTCTTGCCGCATACTTTAGTCAACACCTTCCCACAGAGTTTGGGCCTCCCTTGAGGCATAATTCCAGTGGCCCTGCTTAATTCTCACAGTTTTGTTAGATAAAGAAATACAAGCAAAAAGAAGTCTGCCATTGGCCGCCGTATCAGCCACTGGGGTTCTCAGTTTGCTCCATTCTACAACGTGCACTTTAGAAACATGCAGCCCTCGCTGTATAATGTCTGGTGCGCCCGCCGCCTTCAGCCTTATGCAGGATTTGGATCCTAAAGGTGCCGCATTTCATAAGAGCAGCTCAACCAGGCCTTGGTATACAAGAACGCACATTACAGTACAACACCACAGCAGTTCACGGAATACTCGTTATTAACTTTATATGGAGCTTTACAGCTCTCTTTGACCGTTTTTACGCGCTGTAAATAAGAGGTGTTGCTATTAACAGGCGCAGTGGCTCTCAATTTACCGATTGCGGAAGCATGGAGGGCAGAGTCATTCGGGTTCAAACTCGTGCATTGCCGTTCAGTGCATTAGCAGCAGCTAGTATCCAACCCCCTCAGTTATCCTGCCAGGGCCTGTCTGAACAAATACATCATCACTGTGGGCACAAGTGGGGGTGGCCAGGAGGCTAGGCGGGTGCCCAGTAGGGTGCCTTGTAAAGACCAACAGCCCTGAGAGCATCATACAATATTTTTACAAAGAGCAATCCCTGGCGGAAATGTTTAAGCATTGTTGAGATTGAGATGAACAAGTTACTAAAACGAAGAGAATACAGTAAAGCTATTGACCGAAATCATCTTATTATTTGTGTATAATATTTTGGCTGGGGATATTGAAATCCAAATGAACACAAAAGTCGAGGTCAACGTACATTTCATTACAAAATGTATCCCAATGATAAGTTGATCAATGCACAGTATACAATAACAGACTAGTTAAAGAGAGGAAAGTGAATAGACAATATACACAACTTCCAATGAACATCCCACGCGATTGGACTGCTTGCCACATCTAGAGCATCCAAATACGTCTGTGTCTTGGCATTTGATGCTTTGCATCTCTAAATAATGCATTTGAGGTGATATCGGTGGCTATTCGTAGGCGTCTGAAGCTAAACCTCGGCATGTAAGGCCACGTCTGGCCATAGGATGCTTGCACCTTGGCACACGACCTTTGTCATGCACTTCATGACGGGCCTGATCTATTGAGCCGTGCCTTGATAATTGATGCTGCAATTGGTTATTGGAGAATGCAGTGCAGCATCTGAAGTGTACCTGGGCCTCTGAGGGGCGTGTCTAGTCATACGTCTGTCCTGATGCTTGATGTGATGTCAAAATGGTCAAAGGCAGTATGCTATCACATTCTATGATGACACTTGTTTGAAAGGGCATTTGATTCCACTTCATGTGGTGTGATTGGGGTGGTTAAAGGGCGCGTGATGTCACCCTCACTATTTCTGGTGTTTTGATGAATTAACAACAGATGGCCATTAAACTGCAATACCACCATTCCTTCCAAGATTCGAACTGGGAAAGTGGCAGCCTTTTCCAGCTAATAAGAACACACTCTAGCAGGTTTCAGTGATGCCTGCTTCAGCAGAGGGATAACAACACTGATCCACCCCACTCAAAGAACACTTCCTGAATTTGGCCCACTTGGCATATTCTGGCCTCCCAGAGACATGCAGGGGTTGAGCAACATTGTCACGTCATCAGTATTAGATGTGCTTGGCCTTTAACTTAGACTATGGAGTTAATCTAGTCCAATAGAATCTGTTTTTTGTATCACAAAAAGGGAAGATTAAATGGGTGATGGGCATGGCTGCCGGTGACAGCCAGGGACAGTTCACGCCCATTCCTTAAAATGGCCGACCGTGCTTAGGATACAGGCAAGTGACTAGTGGGGCTCCAGAGGGATGCTTCACCTTCCACATGACATTAAATACCACCCACACTGCTCCCTGAGAGCCTAGTCCTCTGTTGCTAAGTGAATGTCAATGCCACATAAATCTCCCTTAATTACAGCAAGGCTTAGAACAAAAGACTACTTAGGTGTGATTCTTTCATGGACGCATGCAAACTGGCTCCATCCTAGTTGCAGTCACACTATGATTCTGCTATTCGGGTATGAATCGCAGACCCCACATCCATCTCATTGGCAGTACTGCCTGCGATCATTATCCTATATTGTGGAATTGGTGGAGAATGTGGTGGGTTGCTTATATTTTGTTCACTCTCTAGGTCAAAGCAATAGCTAAACTCAAACAAATGACTGAAGATGATTGCCAGGGATCTCTTTCCTCCTCCAGACCATGCATTGGCGTTTGTTGCTGCAGGTGATTATGTTGCACCTTACAAATGGCATTCACCAATGCAGATGCGCAAAACAGCACATTTGGGCCTGTAGGATCATATGTCCATCACCAAGTGGAGGCTAGTTGGAATACATGCTCTTTATTGGACTACAATGAACATTAAGTGCCTTTTACATGAAACAAACATAAAAGTAGAAGCAGAGATTTGCACTTCCGTCTTAACATCTTTGGGGCAGATTTACGAGTTCTGGCGCATCTCTGCAAATCAGCAGCGAAGCGCCAGAACAGATGCGACACGCAATTCCCTCCCTGCGCCACCACAAATGCGTCGCATTTACAATGGGGTGCACCGTGGCGCAAGGATAGGGTGATGCGTGTCGCATCCTGTGGCATAAGGGAGGCGCATTGCTGGAGTCGTGTCGCAAGCGTGACGCGGCTCCAGCAATGCTCAGGGGCGCCCTATGCCTGACATGCTGCATCACTCCTTACGCCTGCTTCAAGCAGGCGCAGGGTATTGACGCAGCATGGACGTAAAAGTGACTCAGTGAAATCTTATAGAGTTCACTGCGTCACTTTCAGTGAAATCTTATAGATTTCACTGCGTCACTTTTACGAGGCGTTCCTGCGACAGAACGCCCACCCTGCGCCGGAACGCCCACAAGAAACCTAACGCAGGTTTCATGTGGCGCAGGGCTTTACAACGTGACGCATCTCCCTAGATGCGTCACGTTGTAAATAAGGCGCAACGTGGCGCATGGTTTATGCCGCCGCTGCGTCACAGAAGTGACGCAGCGGCGGCGTAAATGTGGCGCATGGGGCTTGTAAATCTGCCCCTTTGAGTTTGTTTCAATTGACAAACATTTTCAAATGTAAGCCAGAAAAGCTGTGCAAGGTGAAGTTCTCAACGATGTTAAGTGACATCTTGAATATGGACTGTTGCAAAGTCATCCTGTGCCCTGGGCACCCCCCAACTTTTTGTTTTGCTGACTGGTACTTGTGGTAGCTGACTGACCCTGGGCTCTGCCTAACCAGGCCCAGGGCCAGTGCTGTGCTGAAAGAGACACTGAGAACACAGTGAAAACACCTACATACACTAGGGTACTCTATGGGTTGGGGGCCCCTGTGATTGGCATGACCTACCCTATAAGGCCCTAGTACATAACAGGGCAGGGGGATTGAAACTACCTCTAAGAGCCTAGCATAATAGGCCTTTCTGCACTTGCATGTGTGCACTGCTGAGCCTGAGGTCAATTTAAAAGTAGCCCTGTGTTGCAGGACTGCTTTTAAAAAAGAAAATTGTGCCCAAACTCGACTTTTGTGTTTGGGGCACTTAAAAATAGATAACCTACAATGTTCGGGCATATTAGGTGCCTCCAGAGTCTCCCCTAGGTGTCCCAGGGGTGGGGGGTCAGGTATTTATAAGGCGGACTCTTATAAAATGAGTTTTATATGCCCTGGCTTAAGTGAAATTGCACATTTCACTCCCCACATTGTGATAAAGTGCTGCACAAAATCGACTTTGGTGCTAGGAGCACTGTGGAGGGAGGATCTGCAATATTTCTACATATTCAGAACCCCTAAAGTCTCCCCTAGGTGTTCCTGGGTCGGGGGGTCCTGAAGATATAGGCAGAGCACTTATAAAATATGCTTTTATAAGCCCTGGTGCTGGAAAAATGGCCCAAGTCATTTTTCCCATTGCAAATCCCCTGCCACATAGGTTAACATGGCAAGAAGTTATTAACTACTAACTCTTGATAGGAGAAGGCTAAAAATACCATTCAAAGACTTCCAAGAATGGTATTAATAAACTCAACAGTATGATATTGTTGAATTTCTCCTAAAATGTACAGACAAGAAGTTATAAGACTTTCTTGTCTGTAAGCCCAGATTCTGTCTTCTAGTGGTCTGTCCTGATTGGTAGGAGTTACGTGGATTAGCCAGGCTTCTTTGAAGAGGTGATAAAGAGCCCCTGGGGTTGACCAGCTCTGCTGAGAGGGCAGTGTTCTGTTACACAGGAATGCCAGAGCAGGAGGAATCATAAATAATGGACTTCAAGCGAAGGGGAAGACACCAGTGTCATTTACAACTCTACTCTTTTGAACCCAGCCAGAAGCTAGGCTTAAGGAAGGAATGAGCAGATGCAAGGGGGTGAGACTATGGAGATTAGCCATCCGAGGGGTGTGTTTAGCCAGCTCTCCTCTCTCTACTGGAAAATCAGCCATTATGAATTTGGAAGAATTGGTGCACTCTGGGACAAAATAGTGCCACACTCTGCAGGAAGTGGTCATACCTTCGGGCGGTACCCTACACCCCATTGGACAAAAGTGACCTCCTGCTTGACCCAGAGAACTTGGAATTCGTATCTGAGAGGGGCAGAGCCTCTCAGATCTGCTGCTTGAAACTTAAGAAAGCAAGACGGGCCATGCTGAGAAGTTTGATGTGCATTTCCTAAGGCCTGCACTCTGAAGATTGCACCTTCTGCACCATCTAGAACTACAGCCCTGTGGACTACCTTACTGTAAAAGGACTAAAGAGTGGACTCCCTGCAAGCTACAGGTTAACAGAGCTCACCTGGAACATCACCACCAAGAATCCTCAACCTGGAGAACTACCAGTGGATTTGTAAGGGTTTTGTCCAAGTGGATTGTGGGAACTGAAGTCCTCAACTTTCAAGGACCATCTTGGAGATTCCAGACCCTTGGAGGGAGTTTGAGACACTTTGGGACCCTTCGGGGAACTTCAGGAAGAAGTTCCAGAAGTTTGGAGAACTCTGGAGCAACTTTGAGAAAAAGCTCTAGAAGGGGACTCAACCTGGCCAGCCAAGCCGCCTACCTTCAAGTCGAGTCGGCCTGCCGTCCAGGTTTGTCCCGCTGTAAAGCTCCGTAGGTCTTACTCCCAGAGTTTCACCGGGAGTAGTCGAAATCCGAGGCCGGCGAACCCTCACTGAATCCGGCCTGGTGAAGAGCATCGAGGGACCGCGCGAGAAAAAGCTCCGTAAAAGTTTTTTAGTCCGAACGAAGAAAAGGTAACCGGGAGCAACTGCGAAAGCCAAGCCGCCTGCCTTCAACCGCGTGTCAGCCTGGATCCTTGGTTCGTCCCACTGGAACGCTCTGGAGGTCGGACTTCCATAAGTTTGACCGGGAGCTCATCGCAAGGCAATGCAGCGAACCCTTACTAAATCCGGACTGGCTCAGAGCTTCGAAAGACCCTGGGAAGAAAAGCTCCAGAAACGTTTCTAAGTCAGAAGGTAAAAACTTTGACTGAGACCTACCGTGAGGGTTAGCCGCCCAGGGCTCCATCACGGTCGTCCTGAAACTTTGACTTTGACCCGGTCTATCGCGACCAGATGTCCCGATAAGGTGCCATAGGTTTCTATGTGCTAGATAATGCTAAATCTTTAAAAATTCATATCTCAGGTTCCCTACATTGGATTTTTGTCGTTTTGGTGTCATTTTAAAGATAAAAATATTCATATTTTTATAAATTGGTGTTGGATTTTTATTGTGCAATGTGTCTTAATTATTTACTGAATTGGTGTTTTTAAATGCTTTACATACCTGTCTTTGAAGTTAAGCCTGCCTGCTCGCAGCCAAGCTACCATAGGTTGCGCATAGGTATAATTTTCTAAGACCTATTCTGAGCCCTATACTGTTTTAGTGGCCTTATTGCCAGTGGCAGATATACGTTTGTCCCTACCAATAATCCACTTTCCAACATGGACAAAGTGGTGTAACTTGGTGGTATGTCAAATGGATATAAAGCTAAGTGTTACCAGCCAACACGTCAGATTTCATGTACATCCAGAGGTCTGTATGTTTGTAGGTATTCACAAACATTTTACAGGCTGTTTCTTATGCTATTACTACACTCAGTTGTATTCCAGTAAAAAGCTGAACACTCCAGGGTGGGTAAAGAAAGGACTCACTACTATATTGCATGGATAAGGCGTTTCTCCATAACAACTTCACCTATTGTACGTTTCTACCATGCATAGTCCAGTGAATCCTCTGCTATGTAGAAAACCCACTAAAGTATGCATGTGCCTGGGAATGTATGATTCCATAGATTACATAACAAATAACTACGAAATAAGTGGTGGCAAAAACATGTGAACTCTTCAATTTACTATGAGACATTTCAACATACATATAGAGTTTTTAGAGGCATAGCCGGCCCTTCATCCCTTTAGCAAGATAACCTGATGTAGACTTGTCGGTAAATAGGGAAGCCCCACAGCGTTACTTTATAGCAATGTGCCTGGTCTCAGTCTTGAGGGTCCTAACTCTGGGGCTCATTACTCACTTCATCATGTCCATTCAGCAGCTCACTTTTATTCTTGCCATGAATATTCAGGGTAGGAAATGCATCCAAGTACTACAGATAAATTCATGAAATTAAGTTCATTTAAAGTGAAAAGTTAGAGACCATAACCAGGGCTGCACTGGCCATACATGGTGCTGAACCTGGCCCTTTTTGTAGGGTTATCCCCAAACTGTTTGCCTTCTTCCTCCTATTTATTCTGACCTGTTTCTGTTGGCTCTAGGACTCTGGGCACTTTACCACTGCTAATCAGTGCTAAAGTGCATATGCTTTCTGTCTAAATTGTATTGGTAATTGGTTATCCATGATTGGCATATTTGATTTACTAGTAAGTCCCTAGTAAAGTGCACTGTGTGTGCCCGGGGCTTGTAAATCAAATGCTACTCATGGGCCTACAGCACTGATTGCGCCACGCACGTGAGTAGCATTGCAAACAGGTCTCAGGTCTGCCACTGAAGTGTCTGCAAGTGCAGTTTTAAACTGCCATGTCGACCTGGCAAGTGCACCCACTTGCCAGGTCCAAACCTTCCCTTTTACTACATGTAAGGCACCCCTAAGGTAGGCCCAAGGTTGCCCCGTGTGCAGGGTGCAGTGTATTTAAAAGGTAGGACATGTACTGGTGTGTTTTACATGTCCTGATACTGAAATACTATGTCCTGTAACTTTCAATTGGGAAGACATAGAGATTTGGAGTTTGGGTTCCCTTAACTCAGGATTTAAAAACACATCTTTCTGTGAAGGTGGTTTTTAAATTGCGTGTTTGAAAATGCCACATTTAGAAAGTGGGCATTTTCTTGGTTTACCATACTGTGCTTCTGCCTGCCTGTAGAATCCACGTCTGGTTTAAACTGACAGTTGGGCTGTTTGTGCGTTCACTCTAGACAGTCACACAAAGAGAGCTGAGGTGTCCTCTGCATATCCTGAATGCCCATCACCAGTCTGATGGGCCTCCCTGAGCTAGAGTGGTGGGAGGAGTTGTCACTGACACCTGAATAGGGCTGTGCATGTCCTCACACAAATCTGACTCCACCCCCTGTAGTGTGTCTGGAGCCAGGACAGGGCAAGGCAGGATCTGTGCACTACAAAGACTATCCTTTGAAGTATGCCTACTTCAAAGGTGAAATGGGGTATAAGTATTGGACCTGTAGCCCCACATATTAAGAACACTTCAGGATCAAGAGGAAATTCTACCAAGAGAAAGAGCTGGAGAGCTGTCAGGAGGAGTACTGCCCCTTTGCTGTGTTTGCTTTGCTGGGTTGGCCTGCAGTTGCTGCTTCTGGCTTGGAGAGACTAAAGGACTGGACTTTTGTTTTGGTATCCTGCTTGAGAAGATTCTCCAAGGGCTTGTGTGTGCTTGCCTCATGTTAGGAAGTCTCATGGCCATCAAAGATTTCACCTGTGGCCCCTGAACTCCTCTGCTGGGAGCGCTGACCTGCCAAGTGGTGCCAATTCCAGTTCCGGGCCCTTGGAGGTGGCTTCTGCCGCAAGAAAAGCTGAAAATCCCTGCATTGCCCTTCAGTGCTGTTTTTCGAGCTGCAGGCCTGCCTTGCGGTTGAAAAACCAATGCATCACATCGCCACGGTGCGGCAAAAAAGATCGACGCAGAGCCTGTCGTGGCTAGGAGAACCGCTGCAGCCCAAGTCCAGAGCACCGTGTCTCCAACGTCCGAGATCCCCGCTCAGACTCCGACGCAGGCCCTGCTACGTGGCTGAAGGAATCGATGCATCACCTGCTCACGGCTGGAAGAATCGATGTAGCACCTGTTTTGCCTCATCGACTCCAGCACGTCTGGAATTTCCACGCTTTGCACCTGTGTGCCAAGTCTACATTGATGCTGGGCTTCAGTGAGGAACCATGGCAGCGTTTCTGGAGAATCGACGCATCACCTTCTCTCGCAGTCAGAAACCAACACATCACCTCCTCTTTCAGTAAGGAACCTACGCATCACCTCTCCTGTGTAACAGTAAGGAACCGACAATTCACCTCCCCTGGAGCAAGGAACCGATGTATCATCTTCCCTGCATGTAAGGAACCAACTCATTGCTTTGCTTTCCTGCGCCTCACATCCCCTGCTTTCGTCTTATGATTTTGACACATTCCAGGTACTTTGCACAAAAAGTGACGCATCCATAGTTTTATATGGACTGAACTTGTATATTGGAATTTTGTCGTTTTGTCGTTTAGTTCTTGTTTTGTTGAGCTAAAGATTGATTGTTTTTTTTCTTAACTGGTACGGTGTCCATTTCTAGTGTTTTCACTGTGTTACTGTGTGTTTATGTACAAATGCTTTACACATTGCCTCTGAGATAAGCCTGACTGCTCGTGCCAAGCTACCAAGGGGGTGAGCAGGGGTTATCTTGGGTGTGTAACTTCCTTACTCTGAGGAGAAGGAAGGGTCCCTACTTGGACAGGGTGCAAGCCACTGCCAACTAGAGAGCCCCATTTCTAACACATGGCATCTTCCATTTTCCTGGTGGGCTGACGGCCAGGGGACATAGTTTCATCTGCTGGGGCTGCTCTCACTAAAGGCCTGGACTGGACATGGCAACTCAAGCTAGTACAGTTAAAATACAAGCCCCAATGCAGCAGAACAGAGCAGGCCTTGCAGCTAATCAGCACAGTGTCCAGCCAATGAGAAGTTCTGAGTGCCAGGCTTGAAGTCTAGCACAGCCAACTATCTTCTGAAAGAGGTCTTTCCTCACGTGCTGGTGACGTAAGTCCGGAATGTCTTCTTCTCCTGAGGCCGATGACGTCTTGGAGGAAACTCTATCATTTGTAGAATGCATGTGTTGGTAAAGAAACTTTCCTTCATGATTTTTTCCCAAAACAATAATACCATTTTGAAATGTGAAATCTTACGTGTTTGCTACATTGTGCATCGGAGCTCTGCCTTCTAAGTGAGCAAAGTATTCATTTAAGTAAAGTCAGTAACAATGTGCCTTCGGCTTCGCTAGTCCCTAGGTCCCTAACTTATGCACACTGATATAAACCGTAAGAAAAGGTACGCCACTGACCGGCCACTCTTCTCACATGCGCGTAAATCATCCCCAGGCGCCTGTGCGCGGAGTAAGAAAAGACAGAACAAAGGAGAGAGCATGGAAGCCGGTTGAAGGTAGATAAAGAGGAGGTTGGGTGAGAAACCTGGTTGTAGAAAAGCAAATGGGGTTAACTAGAGGGGGAAACAACAAGAAAAGTGAGTAAACAGAAGGGGAAAGGGGCATGGATGAAAAAAGCAACGGCTGCAAGTATTACTCAGTACAAGACTTGAGGGGAAAAAGAGAAGGGAGCAAGGAAGAGCCAGAGAGAAAGGGGGTAAGGAAGATTGAAGTAATAACAAGAGCGATAGAAGGACAACAATAGTAAGAAAGAGGGAGCAGAAGAAAGGAGGGAACAGAGGCAAATCATGGAGATGTTACTGTTAGAGAACAGGAGACGAGAGGTTGAGAGAAAGGGTGAGCAGGCAGAAGAAAAGAGTAGTTGGGGGGAAAGAAACTGCAAAAAATGGGAGTATATGAAGAAAAATGTGTTGCAAAATGCACCATTTTCCTAGTTTAAAAAAAATAGTAGCGAACCCCTCAAACCCACTTTGTAGTGGTAAGCTCTCTATCACTTTCTGGCGTGTGTGGGCTAGTATGACAAACACTGACAGGGCTGCTTTTGGTTCTCAGTCAAGCACTAACTATGTACGATACATGTCTAAAGAATAGTTAGGAAAATGGTCTGATTTTCCTGACCCCGGTCCTTATTAACTGGGAAATTACATATATTGTTCTAAGGGAAGATAAAACTGAGCGACGGTTAATCCGATTCCAGAAATCTAATATGCTTGCAAATTTGCTGAGTCACTCACATCATTATGGTTTGGCGCCTCTGCCTGAAACCACATTTTCGACAAGACACCTTTTGCTTCTCTTGTTGTGGTTATACAAATGCTACTTTTAGATGGCTCTGTGCTGGCTGACTTCCATCGTGCTTGAGCGGAAGAGTGGTATAGGTTTTTTTTTTTTTTTTTAAACCTTGCTTTAAAATGGTCTTTCAGTGACAGCTTAATTCACATGTGCTCCCAGGGTTCATCTGTAAACCATCCTGTAGCTTTCTCTTGCTTTCATTAGTTCAGTTATTTTGAAATTGTGGCGGATGGCTGATGTGCAATTGCCAGGTACCTGGTGAACTGGTCCTGTGTGTCCAGACTGGGGTTTAAAGATTTTATTGGCACTGTCTTGGAGTGCCCGTGCTGGAGTTTCCTGCCTCTGCTGCCATGGGAGCCTCTAGCTTGCCAGCCTGATGTGGTGGTGGGGTGGGGCTCTTGGGCCGAGCGCCTGGAAACACATTTTTAATTTGTGGAGGTCGACTTCCAGAAGGGAAGCGTGATGGGGTGCTGGGCTGTGTTTTACTGTGTCACTGCAGGGGCAGTGGATGATTGGAGCTGACTTCCTCCTGCTTCTCCTTCACCTGCAGGTGGACGAACTTTGTGAAAGTTGCCTGTGATTCTTAGCAGTGGATCACCTGGCTCACGTGTCAATGACGAACTCAGTTAGCTGCAAGAATTAACATGAATTGCAGGACGCATTGATCATTGACATTTGAATGCACCTTTTGGCCATGGGTTCCTCCCAGGACTACTTCTTTCTAATGGTCGCTTGAACGACAATAACCTTGGGGCTCTCCCATGGTGTGTCTGAGACTGTCTCAGGGGGTTCTGCTTCCTTTGTCCTTCCAAGGTCAGACCCTTAATTGCCCATCGCAGGCCACCCCGGTCCCACTGCAGAGGTATGCCACCAGTGGACCTTGCCTTCCTTGGTGGGGTGGGTGGATGCCCGGTCTGCCCCAGGCCAGAAAGACCCAGGGTGCCTGGCTGTGTGCTGCGTGTGACTGTATGTGGTGTCCCATGGCAGCCTGCGTTCACATCTTTGGGCGCCCACTTCTTTGGCTGGGGCTGAGAAGGTCCCCTGTCTGCCTGCAGGTGCTGGTTTCCATGCTGGCCCCATGGGCTTTTGTCTGCCATGACCCCCATGTGGGAGAGAGGGTCCCCGCCTGTGGGAAAGAGGGTCCCCTCTCTGGCATCCATGGAACTGGCCTGGCTCCCCCACACTTTATCATCTGACTACAACCTCAGATCAGGCGTAACGACTGATAAGTTGAAGCATATTACTGAGCAGAGGAAAATAAACTAACCAGGATTCCCTCAGTAACGGCTAGTGAAGAGGGTGGAGCCCAGTGCCGAACTTCCACATGGCAGCGAGCTCAGGAAATGTGACATACATAAGACCGATTGCCTGGTTTTGCTAAGGGGGCCCAAGGCCTTCTGATCAAGGCCCACCCCACGGACGGTGTTAGGCTGGTAGTAGCCCTAATGCACTGAGATTGGGTCCTCTCGTAGTCGGCTTACAACGGAATGCAGCCCAAAGCAGGTGTTAAACTCCATTGCAGGCTAAACATGGGCACAAGACAGATAGCCAACAAGTACTGTAAGGGAAAATTGAAAAGAACTTTGAAGATAGAGTTCTTGAGGGAATGAAACCATCAAGATGTAAACAGTTGGGGTCCTGCAGTCTTCCTGGACGATTCAACACAGCGGGAAGGACAGCTGGGTAGGCTTTAGGGTCGCAGGTGGCTCTCTGCTCCGGTGGAGAGTGTTACAGCCCCCATAGCAGCAGCTTCACCATGTCTGAGGGACTGAGGGAGATTGACTGCCTCAGCGTCCTCCCCTAGCAACTGTCCTGACCCCTCTCTGGGTGGGCAGGGGTGGGGAAGGGGGAATGGGGTTGCTGCTCCTGGCATGACTGTCAAATGAGGAAGACTGTGCTCAGTGCAAGCCTGACTGTGTCACGCTGCTGGGTGGGGAACCAGTGGTGGGCACCACAGGGGCCTGTAGCAATGTTGATTACCCACCTGACCTGTCTTGAAACACAGACCAAGGAGTCTAACACGTGCACGAGTTAGAGGGCCGTTTGAAAACCTATGGCGCAACGAAGGTGAGGGCCAACTGAGGTGGGATTCAGCTACGGCCTAGTGCAAATGCACCACTGGACAGTCATGCCCACTATGTCAGGGAGGTGGAGCATGAAGGTGTGTGATAGGGCCTAAGAGATGGTGAACTATTCCTGGGCAAGGCGAGCCAGAGGGAACTCTGGTGGAGGTCCCTAGTGGTCCTGATATGAAAATCATTTGTCCCATCTGGGTATGGGGAGAAAGACTAATCATACCATATAGTACCTGGTTCCCTCTGAAGTTTCCCTCAGGATAGCTGGTGATCAGAAACACCAGTTTTATCTAGTAAAGCAAATGATTAGAGGTCTTGGGGCCGAAACAATCTGAATCTATTCTCAATCTTTTAATGGGTAAGAAGCCTGGCTTGCTGACATGGAGCCAGGCATTGAATGAGAGTGACTAGTGGCACACTTTTTGTAAGCAGAATTGACGCTGTGGAATGAACCGAACGCTGGGTTAAGGCGCCCAATGCCAACGCTCATCAGACTTCATAAAAGTTGTTGGCTGATATAGACAGCATAACGGTGGTCATGGAAGTTGTAATCTACAAACGGGTGTGTGACAACTCACCTACTAAATCAACTAGCCCTGCAAATGGATGGCGCTGGGGTGCTGAGCCCATATCCCGCAGGTGGCGGTGCTGAAAGCTAGAGGGGCTAAGCCAAGATGAATCTTCATCAACAAACACAGAGGTGGAAGTGCCATCATCCACAAAGAAACCATCCACTGCAACACCACCATAGACAACACCACTCCACTAATGGAACACCTCAACTTCCAACTCCAAACCAATTGCAAAACCACCATCAGAGGCACCCTCACCTAAAGACCTTGCCCAAGCTTCTGAGACTCCATCTCCAAATTCATCGCCCGCTCACCATTGATCCCAAACACTACATCTTCCTCTGAGACCTCATCTTTCACTTCGATGATCTTAATGACACCAACACCGCCAACCTCCTCGAAAGCATGAACAACATCGGCCTCACCCAACTGGTCACCGACCCCACACATGTCACAGGACACATACTCAACCCCATCTTCTCAGCCAGCGACAGAGTCAAGGACCGCCATGTCACTGAGCTCACCTGAACAGACCACGCCATCGTCCACTTCTCCATCACAGGATCCCCCGGCACCACCACCAACCCACCCACTACCTCACACTGCAGTGGGACAAAGTATCAGAATGCCAGTGGACCCAAGTTCTCAACACCTCCTACCCTGACACCGCAACCAACCTAGAACAGGCTGCCAATAACTTCTCCACCTGGATCACCAATTATGCCAACAGAGTCTACCCGTCAAGCCCACCAACCTCAAGAGATCCTCCAAACAGGCCAGTTGATACACCACGGAACTGAGAACCACTAAATGCAACTTGAAGCAACTTGAAAGGAAATGGCACACCAGCAAGGAACCCAGAGACCGAGCCACATTCAAGACACCCCTCAAACAATACCACCAACTCCTGAAAGAGATGAAAAGGAGTTCCCTTGCCAACCGCATTGAAGCCACATCCAAACACAGCAAAGAACTCTTCAACATTGTTGTCAGGATAAGCTCCACAGGATCCAGTAGCCGTAAGACAGGGTCCACCTCCTGATATCACCAACACCCTGAATAGAAACAGGGTGCTCGAGCGATCAGGCGAGGGAAAGGAATGGGAAGGGACAGCGGTGGAAAAAAGGACCTGAAAAGAGAAAAGACACAGATGTAAATAAAGCAAGCAACAATATACTCTCATATAGTCTCACTAGGCCCTTTCTATACCTTGTATATGCACAATCATACTTCTGAAAAGTGCAAGCACTGGACCATCCCTCAGGCTAGACAACGTGCCCACGTTTCAGCAAAGCCCAGACGGAAGTCACAGAGAACAAGCCCCCACTACAGAGAGCGAAGATAGCAGCCCCTCTGTTCTTCAGCTGTAGGCTGAAGTAAAACCCATGGTACTGTCCCATAAGAATCCAAAAGAACAAATGATAAACTAAGTCTCAAACGTAATTCACAGACACAGTAAAACGTGGTGACATTACCACTACCATCCGCTCTGGTGCATGGCCGTACTAGCAAACTCCTTTCCCAATTTCCTACCATACACGGAAAAGCGTGGTTAATTCACCACAGCGATCCGCTATGGATAACCATAGAGTTCACCCGTGAAATCCTGTAAGCTGATATCGTCTCAGCTAATAACCTACAGACACGGTAAAGCGTGGTTATCCACACCACCACAGTCCGCTCTGAGGAATAGTGGTTCCATCAGAAATCACATCCAGCCTTTTGCCATACACGGTAGCGCGTGGTCAACCTCACCACTGCGGCCCGCTATGGTTACCACCTCCTCTCCCCTATGTGCAGCATACAACGGGGAACGGCAGCCGCTCAAGCGCTTTGGACACGGCAAAGTGTGGCAACCGCACCACTACCTTCCGCTCCGAAAATACCCTGACACTTCCACACTCCCAGCCGGGCAGCGAGAATGGATCCTCTAATATGATGTGGTTGCCACCACATCCCTGGTATTCCTACCGCAAATACCTCAAGAATGCTCCAGCGTAATCCAACTTCTCCAAGCCAGAAAACTGCATCCAAGAGACGGCTCCTGCACGCCGACAAGCTCTCTCTCGCTCAGCCGAAAAAAGGAGAGAACGAAACAATTCAGTATTACGCACGACGGCCAGTGCGCTGCAACACCTTAAGTACTGTCTCGCCGAATGGCCTCATGGGAGGTTGCCGCCGCTACGGCCGATCCTGACAGTAGGCCCCCCCCCTAGCGCCTCCCGGGCCCAGGTTTAGACGGAAATCGACGATGAAAGGAACGAACCGCCACAGGGGCATGTACATTCTGCCATGGTTCCCAGGAATTGTCCTCTGCCGAATACCCCTTCCAGGAGACCAGATACCACAGAACACCCCGTCTCCACCTGGAATCCCGGATGCTTTTCACCACATATTCAAGGCCACCATCACACACCACAGGAGGGGGAGCACGTCTGCGTGCCGACAGCGCAGGCTTCAGGAGATTGCAGTGAAACACCGGGTGGATTCTGAGTGTACCCGGCAACTTTAGCTTGAAAGCGACAGGATTGATCCGTTTCAGAATCGTGTAAGGGCCGATGAACCGAGGGTGAAACACACTGCGCAGCTTGAAATGAATGTTCTTGGTGGACAACCACACTCGGTCTCCCACTTGGTATTGAGGCCCCACCTGTCGGTGTCTATCTTCCCACTTCTTGTACTCCTGCTTTGCCCTCATCAACTGCTCACGGACTTTCCTCTGCAATATGTGGAGCTTCCTCACCCGCTCCAAGACTGTGGGCTGGTTGACAACCTCCTCAGGGATACTAACGGGGAGTATTCTGGCATTGTACCCATAGTTGGCACGAAAAGGGGAGATTCCTACAGAACTGTGCCATGCATTATTGTAGGCTAGTTCAGCCATCCACAGTAGCGACACCCATGACTCTTGGGCTTCCTTGGCGTAGCACCGAAGATATTTCTTCAAGGTCTGATTTAATCTTTCTGTCTGCCCATCCGTTTGTGGATGGAAACTTGTGGAAAGAGTAGACTCGATTTGTAAAGCTCGGCACCACAGCTTCCAGAACCTGGCTATAAACTGGGGACCTCTGTCCGATACGATCACTTCGGGCACCCCATGGAGACGAATGATACTGTTTAGCAACAACTGGGCAGTCTGACCTGCTGTAGGAAGATTCGTGCAAGGAATGAAATGTCCCATCTTGGTAAGACTATCTATGACTACCAAGATGGCCGAACTTCCCTGGTCTTGAGGTAGCCCCGTGACGAAATCCAGACTGATGTTCTGCCAGGGTCTCTGCGGGGTGGGCATCGGTATCAGCTTCCCTTTCCTTTGCGTGTTTTCATTTTTGGCTCTAGCGCAGTCTTCACAACGCGCCACCCAGGCCGACACGTCTGCCCGTACCGTACTCCACCAGAGGTGTCGTTGAAGTAACTGAAGGGTTTTACGTACTCCAGGATGTCCTGCCAAAGGGGATGCATGACACCAACTAAAAGCTTTCTTCTGCAGGTCTTTAGTGGGTAGATAAAGATTTGTTTTATAGAAGGGCAGCCCCTGTTTCACTGTACGCTCTGTGTCTTGGGTTGCCCAAGATTCCCACTCTGTTTTTGTCTTTTGACGTCTTACTTCTTCCAGAAACTGATCTGCTCGGACAGCACAGACCACTTTCAAGGGGTCTATAATAGCCCCTAGAGCCCGGGCATCGTTGGAATCCTCCCTCACTTCTTGCCTGGACAGAGAGTCGGCCTTACGATTCTCAACCCCAGGCCTGAAGGTAATGATGAAATCATATTCGGCAAAGAACAGCATCCATCTCATTTGACGCTGTGAAAGATGCCGAGCGGACTTCATATATTGAAGATTCCGGTGGTCTGAATACACCGTGACTGGATAACTAGCCCCCCACAGATAGTGTCTCCATTCCTGAAATGCTCTTTTTATTGCCAGTAGCTCTTTCTCAGCAATGGTGTAGTTCTTTTCCGCTGAGCTCAACTTTTTTGATAAATAGGCTACAGGATGGAGTTGACCGGTGGTTTGATCTCTCTGTGACAATATAGCTCCAATAGCTTCATCTGAGGCATCTGCTTCCACCACGAATGGGTACTCTGGTTTAGGATGGGCCAGTACAGGAGCTGTGGTGAAGGCCTTTTTTAGGTACAAAAAGGCATCCTCGGCCTCCTGAGACCACTGAAAAGACACTCCCTTCCAGAGTAATCATGACAGAGGAACAGCTACCTGGGAAAAATGAAGGATGAACCTTCGATAATAATTAGCAAACCCCAAGAAGCATTGTATGTCCTTCATATTCTTTGGGGTTGGCCAGTCCTGAACTGCCTGCACTTTTCGCTCTGACATATGCAATCCTTCCGGGCAAAGCATCACACCAAGAAATTCCACCTCTCTCACCCCAAACTCGCACTTACTCAGTTTGCAATACAAATTATGATCCCTCAATTTCTGCAACACCCTGATAACTTGTCCCGCGTGCACCTCAGCATTCCCAGAATAAATAAGGATGTCATCAATATACACCACTACAAAAAGGTCCACAAACTCCTTCAAGACATCGTTAAGGAAATACTGAAAGGCCGCCGGGGCATTGCAGAGACCGAACGGCATAACAGTGTACTCATATAACCCATAACGAGTCTTGAAGGCAGTTTTCCATTCATCCCCATCGCGAACCCGCACTAAATGGTACGCCCCCCTCAAATCCAATCTGGTGTAGATTTTGGCATCCCTCACCTGGTCTAGTAACACAGATATGAGCGGTAAGGGGTACCGATTCCTCACCGTGTTCTTATTTAGCAGACGATAGTCCACAGAGGCCCTCAAATCTCCGTTGGCTTTAGCTATGAAAAACAGGGGTGAAGCCGCAGGTGAACGGTAAGGACGGATAAACCTTATTCCCAGATAGTGATCCAAGTATTCCTTCAGGTGTCGCGTCTCGGGCACCGACAATGCATACACCCGACATGCAGGGATGGTAGCCCCTTCTACCAGATCTATGCGGCAATCATATTCTCTGTGAGGGGGTAACTGTTCTGCCTTAGTTTCACTAAAAACTTCCCTGTACTGTTGATATTCCACCGGTAACACAACCTCCTTTTCGACTGCAGTAGCTACCAGAAAAGGATTCGTCAAAGCAGTTGCCTGCGTGGGTAGACTCTGTACTAGGTGACCCTGGCATTCTTCAGAAAGAAATTGTAGTGTCTTGGACTTCCAATCTATTGTTGGGTTGTGGTGACACAGCCAAGGCATACCCAAAATCACTTCATACTGGGGTGCATCAATGATGTTTAAGGATAACTCATCCCTATGCTTACCGTTCCCAACAGAAACAGTCAACCCTACGACTTCTGTTTGTTCCGTGATGAGACCGGACTTTAATGGTTGGCCATCCACAGCCAACACCTCTTCGGGAATCCCCCTAGTCACCCGGTTTAAGGCAAGACTCGTAACCAACCCACTGTCGATGAAATTACCTGTTGCCCCCGAGTCTATCATAACCTGTACCTGATGGAACTGCAGATTACTCTCAAGACTCATGGGGAGCACTATATGCGACTCAGTGTCATGCAATGCCACGACCGACAACGAGGGGAGTTTCCACCCTTTGTCTTCCTCTCCTTCCCCTCTGTCTTCTCCTGTAGTATGATCTGCAGGCCTCGAGGTGGATACCGCCACCCTCTTATTTCGAGACCAGGTCCCTGCGTTCTTGGGTTTTAAGGGACAGTCCCTGACATAGTGCCCTTTTTTACCACAGTACATGCATAAACCCTGCACCCTTCTACTCTCCCTTTCTTCTCTAGTTAACGGGGCTCTGACAGCTCCTATTTCCATAGGTTTGTTTCCCACATCGGCCTGCACTACGGGTCTACGGGGTATCCTGTCCGTTCTGACATATCCCCCCTCCCATTTCTTTTTCTCACTCCCTCTTTCCGACATCCTACCATCTAATCTTAGTGTCAGGTTTATCATCTCTGCACAGGTAGAGGGTTGTGGATCAATCTGGGCTATGACGTCCTTCATTCCTTCCCTTAATCCCTGGTAAAACAATGACATTCTCTTCTCCTCGGGCCAAGCTGTTTCGGCCACTAGCCGATTAAAAGTAGTTAGATACGTAACCAAATCATTTCTGCCTTGTTTGAGTTCCAGTAGTTCTCTGTCTGCACTAAAGGTTGTGGCCCTCCGATCAAACACTCTCTCAAATTCCGCTCTAAAAGCCGACCAGTCAGACAACACAGCATCATTATTCCTAACTAAAGGAACAGCCCAATTAGCTGCGTCACCAACCAAATAGGAGATAGCAAACGCCACCCGAGAATGGTTATTGGGGAAGGAGGCGGGTTTGCATGAAAAATGCAACATGATTTGTGTCAAAAACACTTGCACTTTCAATGGGTCCCCCGCATATCTCTCAGGATTAGCCAAGGGTATAGGGGGTGGTACCGTCACCTGTATCTGTGCGGGGGAAGGGGATACATCAAAGGGATTCCTGGCCAATTTATCCACTTTCTCCCTTAATGCAGCTGTCTCTGCCCTAGAGGCTGCCAATTCCTGTTGGACTAGTACTAATGCCTGAAGGACCTCTTCCATGGACGCCATGACTCAAGACACCTGGACCGGGTGGAGCAATATACGTGGGTGCGTAATTCTGTCAGGATAAGCTCCACAGGATCCAGTAGCCGTAAGACAGGGTCCACCTCCTGATATCACCAACACCCTGAATAGAAACAGGGTGCTCGAGCGATCAGGCGAGGGAAAGGAATGGGAAGGGACAGCGGTGGAAAAAAGGACCTGAAAAGAGAAAAGACACAGATGTAAATAAAGCAAGCAACAATCTACTCTCATATAGTCTCACTAGGCCCTTTCTATACCTTGTATATGCACAATCATACTTCTGAAAAGTGCAAGCACTGGACCATCCCTCAGGCTAGACAACGTGCCCACGTTTCAGCAAAGCCCAGACGGAAGTCACAGAGAACAAGCCCCCACTACAGAGAGCGAAGATAGCAGCCCCTCTGTTCTTCAGCTGTAGGCTGAAGTAAAACCCATGGTACTGTCCCATAAGAATCCAAAAGAACAAATGATAAACTAAGTCTCAAACGTAATTCACAGACACGGTAAAGCGTGGTGACATTACCACTACCATCCGCTCTGGTGCATGGCCGTACTAGCAAACTCCTTTCCCAATTTCCTACCATACACGGAAAAGCGTGGTTAATTCACCACAGCGATCCGCTATGGATAACCATAGAGTTCACCCGTGAAATCCTGTAAGCTGATATCGTCTCAGCTAATAACCTACAGACACGGTAAAGTGTGGTTATCCACACCACCACAGTCCGCTCTGAGGAATAGTGGTTCCATCAGAAATCCCATCCAGCCTTTTGCCATACACGGTAGCGCGTGGTCAACCTCACCACTGCGGCCCACTATGGTTACCACCTCCTCTCCCCTATGTGCAGCATACAACGGGGAACGGCAGCCGCTCAAGCGCTTTGGACACGGCAAAGCGTGGCAACCGCACCACTACCTTCCGCTCCGAAAATACCCTGACACTTCCACGCTCCCAGCCGGGCAGCGAGAATGGATCCTCTAATATGATGTGGTTGCCACCACATCCCTGGTATTCCTACCGCAAATACCTCAAGAATGCTCCAGCGTAATCCAACTTCTCCAAGCCAGAAAACTGCATCCAAGAGACGGCTCCTGCACGCCAACAAGCTCTCTCTCGCTCAGCCGAAAAAAGGAGAGAACGAAACAATTCAGTATTACGCACGACGGCCAGTGCGCTGCAACGCCTTAAGTACCGTCTCGCCGAATGGCCTCATGGGAGGTGTAGTTCCAGGACGGATGAGGTAGGCGCCGCTACGGCCGATCCTGACAGTTGTCAGAGAGTTCTCCAACCCCTCAGCCACTGAAAACATCATCATCCCTTTCCAGGAACTCTGCGACACCCTGGTGGACTTCTTCCATGGCAAGATCTCCACCATCTACAAAAACTTCAAACCCGAACCCACCGCCAACGACACCCTCAGCCTCTTTTCTCCCGCAGATGCAAACCCCGATCCCTTGCTCACCACATGGGACCAGCTCACCACTCAAAACACCACAGCCATCATGAACTTCGCGTACTCAGGAGCACTCACGGACCCCTGGCCCCATCACATCTTCGACCTCAGGCGCAAAATGATCAGCAATGAGCTCTCCGCCATCTTCAATGCATCCGTCACTATGGCCACCTTTCCCGAAGAATGGAAACACACAGAGGTCAAACCCCTTCTCAAGCAACCTTCCACTGACCCCAGGAAACTACCATCCCACCTCTCTGCTCCCCTTTCCTGCTAAAGTCCTCAAAAAAGCCATCAACCCCCAACTCATGGAACACCTAGAGAACAACAATCCTATGGACACCTCCCAATCTGAATTCCTCACCAACCATAGCACCGAAACTGCCCTGATTGATGCCACCGATGACATTAAGTCCATTCTTGACCGGGGAGAAATGGCGGTCCTGATCATCCTCGACCTCTCAGCAGTGTTCAACACCATATCCCACCACACCCTTATCAAGAGGCTTCACCACATTGGAATCCAAGGAGACACCCTCAAATGGATCGCCTCCTTCATCACTGGAAGAACCCAGAGACTCTGCTTACCACGTTTCACGTTTCACCTCTAAACCTAAGCACATCATCTGTGGCGTCCGTCAAGGCTTGTCCCTCAGCCCTACACTGTTCAACTCCTACATGACCCTCTTGGCCAACATTGTCAGAACCCATGGACTAAACATCATATCCTATGCTGATGACACCCAGATCATCCTCTCGCTATCAGAAGAGCCTCTCCACCAGGATGGCCAACTCTGGCTGTTCCTCTTTGCCTGCAGCACTCCTCTCCTCCACGTTGTCCTCTGGAATTCTCGCTTGGGCCGGCACTTGTTCCTCTGTTTTCCCATTTCCGTCACTCTCCGTCCTCTTCTCCGAACTTTCACCTTTCCACAGTACTGCGTCTTTGACCCCGCCCACTCCTCCACAACTCCCAGAAGATCCTGCCTCTTGCAACTGCAATGCTCTCCTCACTCTAAGGTGACTGCAGTTTGTCGGCCATCTTTGAAGCCCCGAGACTATCACAAATTTAGGGGTGAGTGCTGGCACGAGGGTAAACTTCGCTCCACCGGCAGCTGGTGGAGTTTTTTTGCGGAACTCAGCGTGGAGTGGCAGAACTCAGCAAACTTTGCTGGTGGAGCGGAATTTGCTGCCCACCCCTAATCTACACCGGTGATATAAGTCCAAAGACAGTCAATCGCAAAGAACATGCAAATGAAATTGGTGATGAACCTCTGAGCACTGCTCAAGATGAGAACCAGAATGTCTCAGTCCTGTCGTGTAGTTCCTATAAAACCTATACAGGATCTGCGCGTTCGGACAGCAGACACTGTAGGATTGGTGTCAGACTGATTCTGAACACCCCCACCGGGTTTGTTGGCCTTTTGTACCAGCTAGCTCACAGTGCCACTAAATTCTCCTCTTACCAAGGAGAGAATATTCTTGGCAACCATCGAACATGACAACCCTGATCCCTCAGGACAGTGGAAACGATATACTACTTTTCGCCTAGTCACTCGTGCTTACTTAGTCTGTCTTAGAGAGGTACACAGAATAAACAGGCTGGGCGTTTTCAATAAGTATTTATTGAACAGTTGTTATTCTGGTGTAAAATAGATGAGATGCAACAACCGTTAGACAGTAGCAGATATATAGGATTAGAAGCACTATGAAAGTAAACGGATGGTAAAGCTCTACCATCTTGCAGTAATCATGAATACATACAAGTGCATAAAATACATGATAATAAAAAGATGCATACTCCTACGATGTCTCCCTAACGAGATGTACCTAAGTGTACCTAGCATTCCCTCTAGGATAAAGTCAACCCCATTACCTGAAGTGAGAGACTGTGGGACCCCGTCTTGGTCTCGAGTTGGACACCCCGCGAGGGATGTTAGACCACTGCGAGCTGGAGTGTCTGCATGCAGGAACTTCAGTGTCTCTGGTCAGTGTGTCTGCCGGGAAGTCCTGATCTCTTCTGTCTTATCTTAGCAAGATGTGATGTATATATACCCATAGGTCTCCCCAGGGGTCCTACCTCGCTGTATTACTGTGTCGGACTAAGGATGACGTCGGGCATAAACTTTATACATAGATATTATACAGGAGATGGTAGTCCTGCTGGGCTTCCGAGAATCCTCATGCATAATGTATGAGATTTCGAACTAGGGAAAACCCGTGTTCAGAATGCAGTGTCGTATTTAGGTAAAAGGTCAGTCCCTGTAAACCGTTATAAGTGTAATGTAGGGAAGAATATAGGTGAAGGGTTATGAAGTTACCTGGGCCTATATTGTGGTACCTATATGGAATATAACAACCACTCCTCTTCCGAAAGGACAACATAGTTAAATTCTCAACATACTACTAGGTTGACTAGACACTGGTACGCTAATAGTTTAAAAAAAAAAACATTAGTTTTTGGCATAAAAATAATAAAAGGTTCTAAAAAATCTTTAAAAAGGAAATTATCACTCAAGCCATAGCTCTAATGTGTCCGTAGGTATAGTTCGAACTACTACAAGCATTTGAAAGCCATGTTTGCTCAAAAGAATGTCAATTTTGTTATGGAGTTCCAATTTTCATTTTGTTTTTCAAAAAGTCGAATTTCTCCCAGCACATGACGGGCCAAATGGGTCAAATGTTTATGTGTCCTGGCTGGTAGACGCAACATTATCGTTGCCTGCTTCCGCAGACGACGGTCCCTGTAACACCTCGCATATTATGTCAATTGAGCACAGATGATTTTCCGTGCTGTCCACAGCCGACACTGGGGCAGCCGGTGCGCCGTCCAAGGCCTGGGTGTCAGAGGAGGAGCCGGTGTCCACACCAACAGGAGCCGTGACTACCTGTGGAGGCTCTAGGAATGCCGCCATCAACATTGGAATACGCTGGGGACACTGCAGAACATGGGCCGTTATTGGGTCCAGTAAAGCATCAACATCCGGTTGCACACATGATGGGAGTGTCAGACAGAGATCCAACACGCATTCTTCTCCGCAAAACGGGCATCGGAGGACAGGTAAGATGCAGTCCATCCAGACTGGTCTAAATGACAAGAACCAAGATGCACTTAGTTCTCTCAGGCGAGGTGTGCCCAGATGTTGTACCATGCGATCACAGTATTTTCGCTCCAGGAGTACTGTTTCCATCTCCTTGGTGACTGGGACGTCCATTGCGTAGCAGAAAAATTACGATCAGGATACCTGCTATTAGAAACAGGATCAGCGGAAGTCCTCCAAAAATGCTTCCAAATACGGAGTGTATACATTTTGGTATAACTCAGAGGATCGTCTGAAAGGTGCTTAATAGTCCAGAACCTATGGTCCTAAATAGGTGGACGATGCCTTTCGTATCAGACATGTTAAAGATATGATTTACCATTTCTGCTAAATGGAAGGGGCAATTCGTGCGTATGAGCGCCTGTATCTCTGCTGAGGACCTTGCGATCTGGAGATCAAAAGTCTCTCGAGCGGAGGTTAAGGGCACAGACTTCTGTAAAAGCATGGCTTTCATTCTGCTCAAAGCATCAAGCCGTATTAATGAAACCTGTATCGAAGGCCATAACGGCGCCTCCCTGACTGTATGTGTTGGTGGAAACAATACTTGCATACAGCAAGTAACCCTGGAGTTCACGGTTACCAGATATGCGATGCCCGGAAGCATCCCACAGCAACCTTGAACGTTCAGCATCAAGTAACTCCTATTCGAAAGTAACCTGAACACTGGAGTGATCACGGCAGCTGGGGTACCCCTCAAGTGACAGGACAAATTCGCTACTGAACCATTACATTCCCCATGCAGTATTATATCCTGACATATGAGTGATCCACTTAAAGTGTTCTCACAGTTCGTACCTCTTAAAAACACTTCTCTATCCCCACTCCGGCATCGAAATCTGTACAGTAATTCCCAAGATTCCTTGATGAATTCCCTACCCATTTCTTCATATCTGCCTGCCTGCTTTTGTTCAAGGCAATATTGAAATTGAAAAGTAGTGACCGGTAGAGTTATGTGGCCATGGATTAACCATTCTGTGGACGGTGATTCTGCCACTGTAAAGGCTAATCTATCCAGTTTTTCAATACGCAGCATTGTATTTTTTGCACCCCTTTGTGCCATCTCTATCTGTTTGTCTGTTAGGTTACATGAAGAAAACAGAGATGTACTGTTGATGAAACCCCAAGGCACATAGCCTGCGCCCAAAGATTGCAGTATCCAGCTTAACAATATAATAGAACGCAATTGCGATTGCCCGTGTTGTAACATGGACAAATCCTGTTCCAATATATCTATTGTAGAAAATACAATGTTGCCCTGTGAATATATCCTGGAGGTTAGTGTAGTCAACCCATTGTCAACCACTGCTAGAGCTTTCTCTATGTTTATACGATCTATTTCGCGTAATCTCTCCACGGCCTCTTGTTGTGATATTTTCCAAATTTCAGTATAGACAGCATAATAGAAACGTTTGCGACATGGCTTTCTAGGACCTGATAAAAAATCCTGTAGATCCACATCCTTCGTAAGTAAGGATAAGTGTTGTTTTACCTGTGACACTGTCAAGGTTCTTAGCCAATCGAGGCATAACTTCCCAACACTGTATGATGTCACTACGCCCGGATGTTCTCTCTGTAAATAGCGTGGATCTGGCCTGTTGATATTAAACCCTTTGGTTTTACCCATGAATTTTTCCTGACATCTATTGGTGTCTGTGGGCCAAATCAACCATCCCTTCCAATCGGGGTTTGATCTATTGTATTGCATGATCTCATCTAACGTAATTCCTTCTTGTGATGTTATGTTACCCTTGGTGTATGATGGTGTGGGCATCCGAGGTATATTCAAGTCTTTGTTCTTGGCTATTCCAAGACAGGAAGTTTGTTGCACAGTTTCATTCAAAAACATGATTTGCTGAGGAATGAGGCATGCTCGAAATAGTGCTTCAGTTCCCTGGACCTGCCAGTCTCTAGTACCACAGACAGATTTTAAGTATATAGGGCCATATGTATGAAGCTGTTTTGCGATCGCAAACACTGCGAATTGCAAAAAAACGGTGTTTGTGATCGCAAAATAGAGCCCCGCTATGTATGAGCCACACACCCATCGCAAAATTGCAAATCGCTAAATTAGCGAGTAGCTAATTAGCGAATTTCCCCAAATAGCGAATCATTTGCGAATTCGCAAATAGAGACAGAAATACAGTGAAAATCGCAATTGGCGAACTCGCAATTTGCGAATTCGCTAAACGGGATGCATGAAAAATTCGCTAATTGCGAATACAGGAAATTCGCAATTTAGAGAATCGCAATTAGCACCAAGACTGAGCAGGTGGTAACCAGGTGCAACCTATTTAAAGAGACCCACAATGCAACTAACGTTTGCCACAATGTCTGGGCTGTACGTGATAGCCAGGAGGCTGCGACTCAGAGATGCTGCACAGAGGAGGAGACGCCAGGAAAGAATCTTCAGAGCGCGCATAACCCTGTTCCAGCGGACTGAGGAGGAGATCCATACCAACTACAGGCTGGATGAAGAGAGCATCCTGGAATTAATAGCAGAGCTCCAACCCATACTTGAACACCCCACACGCAGGACACACACAATCCCCACCCACATACAGGTCCTGTGCTCACTTCACCTCTTGGCATCAGGGAGCTTTCAGGGGTGATAGCCACAGCAGGAGGGGTCTCACAGAGTGCATTGTCGCGCTTCTTCCACGCGTTCCTTGATGCCATGGTACAGAGGCTGCATAACCACATATACTTCCCCAGCACACCACAGGCACTAGCCCAGACCAAGCAGGAGTTCTACCAAATTGCACAATTCCCCCACGTCATTGGATGCATAGATGGGACACATGTCGCCATATCCCCCCCCTCCCAGAACGAGTATGTGTACAGGAATCGCAAGTCCTACCATTCCCTGAACATACAGGTGGTGTGTGATGCCAGGCACATCATCACCGACATCGTCGCCAAATACCCAGGCAGCACCCACGACTCATTCATCTTCCGCCACAGTGGGATACACCGCTGACTCACAAGTGGGGAGTTTGGTGAGGGATACCTACTAGGTAATTGCATGTGAAAGAAGGACACACTAGTAATGCACAGCAGTGGCAGGACAGTGTTCAACCATATTTTTCTCGCACCACAGGTGACAGTGCGTATGCGGTCCGGGACTACCTACTCACTCCTCACCTTAATCCTGCCAACGCTGGAGAGCGGAGGTACAACAGTGCCCACATAGCGACCAGGTGTACCATCGAGAGGACCTTCGGTATACTCAAGAGCCGGTTCCGATGCTTACACAAGAGTGGAGGGGCACTTCAATACAGCCCCCAGACCTGTTGCAAGATAGTGGTAGTGTGTGCCATGCTGCACAACATCGCCACCAGGAAGGGCACACCAGTGGAGCTCACCGAATCGGAATCATCGGATGAGGAGGGGCCAGCTCCTGGACGCATGCCAGCCGGTGTGATTGGTGCAGCTGCTGGCCGCCAGAGGCGAGATGAGATCACACGCAACTATTTCTAGGTAAGAAAAGATGACACAATGCCAAAGATCTAATACGAGACTGTGTTTAATTTCCTTTAGTACAGGATATATATTGGCACACAGCCTGTGTGGCACACAATGTATTGTCAAGAGTCCCGCACATGTGTGATTCACAGTGCAAATTGACTATCCTGAGCAAGTGTCCGTGTGCACTGGGTTGGTGCACCCACATCCATGTCTATGTCTGGGCGCCTCAACTGCGGCGCTGTCGGCCTGTAGCCCCTTGCTGTGGCTGCACAGTGCCCTCTTCACCTGTCTCAGCAGGCCTGCCGTGACGCACACTACGGCGCCTGTCCGGTGGGGGCGGTGGGGTAATGCTGCTCCTGCTGGATTGGGCATCCTCATCTGTTGGAGTGAGGACTCCTGGGCCAGCAGTGGCAGCTGCACGCAGCTGATCCACAGCACATGTCACCTCTACCAGACCCCTGGCCACGTCCTGGCTGCAGTGTGCCACCTCGTGCTGCATACTGATGCTGCGCCTTGACAGCACAGAGGTCGCTGAGGAAAGGCGGTTGACCGCCCTGGTGTAGAGGTCTAGGCGGGTGTGCAGGCGCTGCCTCTCCCTGCGCCTAGCAGCACGGTCCGCCCTTAGTTCAGCACAGAGTGCCTCCAGGGCACCACTCAGGCCCATGAAGCCAACCCTGATTTGCCTCTGTATTGACCGTATGTTTTTCGCCTGCAGGCGCTGGACCTCTAACATGTGGCCCTCCAGCCCTTGGAAGACTGTGTCATCTCCTGTGACTGCTGCACTGGTGGATGCCCGTGGTGCCCTGCGCCTGGATGGGATTGGTGGTATTGGTGCTGCACGTGCTCTGGCACGGGGTTGTGGCTCTGGCTGTCCCTGGACTGTTTGGACATTGGAATCGGTGTCCTGGGATTCCTCCTCCAGTGGGGGCAATGGTGGCACTGCAATCCGCCTGCGGCGTGTTGGTGGGATAACTGGGCTGCCCTCGTCTTCCTCTTCCTCCTCCTCCTCCTCTTGCCCTGTTGCGGCTGGGCTGGGGGATTCATCCTCCCCTCCACTGATTGTTCCCTGTGTTTCTGTTGGTGCTGTGGACATAAATGCACACATTCATTGACTGTCTTGCCTTGCATTTGTCATGCATTAAATCTCACTGTTTGGAGTCACATGGGCCCTATCTGTCTGTATTTTGACTTTCATGATGCACACATACTGTCTGAGCCTGGCTGGGTGTCATTGCTCCACTGTTAGGTGCATGTGACTACATCTCCCATAATGCATTGCTGTGTGTGCTTGTGCACCTGCACTGGAATTATACTTTGGTTGTGCCCCTAGGTCTCTCCTGGGTGTGTGGGGGATGTAGGGAGGTATCAGGGGTGTGATGGCATGCTTCTTACCTTGTCCTGGTTGTGGGTGGTCAGAGCTGTCCATGTCTGACACGCCCATTACACTCTCCGGAAGCAGGGTCCCCTCAACCATTTCCTCGAGTGGTGTTGAAGCGGTGGCAGTGGAGGTCCCACCACCGGTCTTGTTGGCCTCCTCCAACCTGGCAGCGACCTTCTCCTTTGAGCGCGCGCGCATGTCATACCAGCGCTTCTGTAGGTCTTTGACGCTACGATGTGTGACGCCAATTGCATTGACTTTGCGCTGGATGTCTGCCCATATCCTTCTCTTGCGTGTCTCTGGCACACGCAGGGACTTCTTGCCAAACAGGAGCTCATGGCTCACAACCATCTCCTGTATCAGGGCCTCCTGCTCACTTTCTGTGAACTTCTGTTTCCTCATTCTGGGGGTCTCCCCCTGCTGCTTGTCCTTGCTGGCCATGTCTCCACTCTCTCCAATGTGTGTAGCACTTCAGTGATGCCTCAGCCTCAACTCCTACTCTCTCACTCTGCTCCTGGGACTCAGGTGCAGCATGGGTAGTCACACTTCCTGGTTGTGATGTCATCCACCTGCACCTGATTCCCCGATTCGCATTTAGCGAATTCGCTATTTTGCGAATTCGCTATTTTGCGAATTCGCAAAATATAGCTTTCGCTAATAAGGAATCGATATTTCGCTACTCGCTAATCATTTTGCGATTTTTAACGATTCGCTATGTTTTTGCGAATTTTTGTTTACATACCGTTTTGCGAATCTCTAATAGCGATTCGCTAAGATTCGCTATTAGAGATTCGCAAAAGGGGTGTTTGATACATATGGCCCATAGTGTCTTTCCATAAGTCGAAATCCTGTTCAGACAACTGGGCAATAAAGGAAGCAGAATAAATTTGTTTGGTGTTTGTCAACATATTTTTCTGTGCTGATGTTGGCGTAACCTTATAGTAATATGAGGCTTGGTCTCATGTATTAAACCCCGAAAAATATGGAAACTTCTGTGCAAATGTCTTTGAACTGCTTTTTGGCGGTGTAGGGCAATGTTCCCATTGCTGGTATGTAAAAACATTTCTGGGATTAGCAGATTTATGCAGAAAATGATAACCATAATGTTGATAGCAATAACAAAATCTGATGTGTCTTCCAACATTTCGCTACTGGAAAAAGCCACAGATTTTTCTAAATCAGACAACATATTATTTACAGTTTCATAATCCCAATCATCGGAAAATGTACTGGAGGTAATGATATCAATCAATGAAATTTTAAAAAAATGTGGAATTTTTAAAAGTTCGGTCGTTCCAAATATATCGTAATCAACCTTGTCCCATACTATACCATCAGGTATAGGAACTGCTGTAATGTTCACTGATGACAAGTCTCTTTGTTCACGATGTGATGATAGGTGAGGTTTCAGGATCAGATTTACTGTTTGTGCTGAAGAGCTTTGTCGAAGGTAAGTTCCATTTATAAGCATGCTAAAAACAACTACTAAGCCTATTCAGAAAAGAAAGAAAAGTATCCCGGTAATTACCCAGAGATCTACCCAAGGTGATACCAGGTAAGTTTTTCTAAGAAAGTTCAGAAAATCTTTATTTTGCTGGTTGCGTGTTTTTTGGGCTGGCATTGTTTCAGGTTCACTTGGATCCAATGAAAACGTATCAAAGTCGAAGAAATAGCCAGATGCAGTTCTATCTATTTTCGGTATTTCCGCAGGTCTTGTGGACACTGTAGCTTGCTCTTGTTGAGGCATGTTGATGTAGATATCTGTGTTTGGTCGAGTTGAAATTTGCCTTTAATTTTGATTTTGATTCTGATTAATAACTTCAGTTTCAAGAGGAACGAGCTCCATAGCATTATTGCATAGTCCATCATTCCGTGCAGGGGACTCTTCAAACGTGATGAGTCTTTCTGTTTGAACTTCTTGTATGGTAGCAAGAGGAGGGCGTCGGCTACGCAGGAGTCCACGAGGCCTACTATTCAGTATCGGCCACATAGTGTGGTTTGATTAAGTCGATTGAGACAAATCTTTTCTCCTATTTCCCGGCAAGAGGCGGCAGAAGTACAGTTCTTGTTCCTTCAACGGCCAGGACAGGTACAGGCTTTCTGTATGATGGCCCAAATTCTTTTTTGTCCGCAATTTTCTCTCTGACCAGATCCCCAACTTTAGGGACCCAGACAGGTCTTGCCGTAACTGACTTGACTTCCCCAGTGGCGGTTCACTTTACTTGGACATTGCTTTGTAGTGCCCTGGATTCATTCAGATCCTGTAAAACAGCCAAACGTTTATGGATGTCAAAATGTTTTATATCCGCCACTGTGCCTTCACAATCAAGATCAGGTACCCACATTCTCATCCCAAATAGGACCTCCTAAGTAGTGACACCCCCTAGAGAACTTCTTGGCATGTTATTCAATGCTCGTTGAACTCCATACAAATGTTTTACCCAACTCTCACCCGAACCTAATACTCTAGCTGTTAAAGACTGCTTTAAGTCCCGGTTTTTCCTTTCCACTACCGAATTTCCCTCGGGATGGTACGGAGAGGAGTACCGCAATGCTACACCCAAACCTCCCATGGCTTCCTTGTAAGCCCTAGAGCTAAACGCGGGGCCACGGTCAGAATATAATGTGCTAATTGCGTATGTCCCTATAAAGACTCGCAAATCTTTTATACCAGTTTGAGCGACAGCCGAGCGCTGGGGCCACACCCATAGGAATCTAGAGCAGGAATCCACTGCAACCATGATATACCTGTAAGCCCCATCTGTTTGTAAGGGGCCGCAGTGGTCCAATAAACATGCGCGAGTGGTTTGTCTGATATCAGAAATGGTGTCTGCGCTGGACGTATTACGGTGGAGCCTTTCATCTGCTGACAGATGTTGCATCTCAAGACATAGTTTTAGTCTGCTTTGTTAATCCTGGCCCCCAGTAGTGTTGTTTCAGTAAGGAAACAGTCGCTGTAACTCCTGCATGTGCAGAACCTATACCCTCATGTGCTGCTAGAATTAAACCTAACCTGCGATCCATATTCGGTATTACTCTATCCCCCACTCCAGGAATCTGAGCAAATGGAACGTTATTTGCATCTAACTTGTAGGAGTACTTGAGTGGAAATCTTTTTGGTAGTGCAGTTTTATTGCGTGTAGCAATAATTGCAACCATAATCTCAACGTCTATTCTCGTTTTTGAAGGAGTGATTTCAGCTACGGAAGCCTTGCGTACAGCCCCCTTCGCGGCTTCATCAGCCAATGAATTGCCTTCAACGTGAACGCCATCACATTGATGACTCAGAGTGTGTATCACGTGAGCCCTTGTTAGTTCGTTTTTCAACTCCACTACCTGTTCCCATAGCGTTTTGTGCTTAACTGTGCCACCTTTCGCATCTTTGAACCCATTTTGTCCCGAGTGGTGTAAGTATTCATTGTATGACTGTACACAGTAAAAGGAATCACACACGATTAGTGTGGGGAATTCTCGATCCGTATTTACCAGTGCCAGTAACAGAGCCTTTAATTCTGCCAGCGGCGCCGTGCAGTCTCCTAGAGACTGGGTTTTTGTACAACTCGGATGAAACTTTCCATCCTGCATGTGACCTTTAGCGATTGCGCATGCGGCGCTGTATTGCTGTTTACTCCCAATGGCCGGCTGAGCAGATCCGTCAGTGTAAATTATATATTCATACTGATCTAGAGGCAATATTTCATTAGGGAAAGGATATTCTTGTTCACATTGCAGGAATTCTTGTGTTTTTAGACTTAGGTCATACCTGTATTCTACATCTGTTGCAGTAAGAGAAGTAGCCCATTGTATCCATCTCAGATGTAAGGCTGTAGCGTTTGGAACGCTAGCCTTTGTAGCCGCCTCTAAAGCCTGTACTGGGGTTACGACAATTATTCGCTTTCCCTGAGCCAGTGCCCTTTCTCTTACTACAGCAGTCTGTACTGCTGTAAGAATCTTTTTTGTGGATGCAAAGCGCATCTCAGCATTTGTGTACAAATGTGATTTGTACGCTATTGGTACAGTTTCACCTTCATTATATGTTAGGTAGGTGTATCCTGATTGACACGCAACTATACAGATCACTAAGTTGCGTACATTTACGCGTGTCTGTAAGTGTTTTGAAGCTATCCTATCAGCTTGTAGGGAATGAAGGATATCTGTGTGTTCCTGTGTCCATTGTCTAACTGAAAAGTCAGGTTTTATTAAATCATAGAAAGGTTTAACTCTTTCTGCGTAATCCAAACTGTAAATTTGTAGCCCTCAGATGCAAATCCCAATATTATGGTATTTTCTCTGTTCAAGTGTTCCTCCAGGTCATCATCCGTTAGATAAATATCATCCACGTAGGACAATGCCTCTTCATCCAGGTTTTGAAGTAACTCAGTTACTCTGTCCGAAAATAACCCTGGGATGTTCTTATACCCCTGGGGAGTCTACAAAATTGATGCTGGGAGCCTAACGTGGAGAATGCGGTTAAATACCTGCTTTCAGGCGCTATATTTTGGCAAAAAAATCAATTTGGAATATCTAGTGTCGTTTTGTATTTTTTCCGCACAATGTTATTCATTAGTGCGGTACTGTGTGCATTTTGTACTGCAAATGTCTTTGTGCAAGTGTTTAGATGTCTATCATCTAAAACTAGACGATATGAGTTGTCAGGTTTCAATACGGGAAACAAAGGATTATTCATTTGAGAGGTGCAAGTTTCAATCACCCCTTGGTATTCAAGTTGATCTAGGATCTCCCTGACCTGTTTTTTAGCTTCCTGCTTTATTGGATACTGCCTCTGTGGAGTCTGAGTATTTTTTAATGGAATTATGTGGTGGGTTGAATCCTCATCCCACCCAACATGGTTTTTATATAATGCCGGGGCCAGGGCTGCCGCCCACTCCCGCACATATGTATATTTTAGATATTTGGGAACAGGGTCGGAAAAGGCTGGTAATATTACTGTTTCTCCCCTAGGGCAGTCCATGATGAATTCTGGCGGCCAATCTTGTTCAGCTAATAAAATGTCATAACCAAACGTCAGGTTCTCCCAAAAGAGACCTCTAACTTTCCTGGGTTTGTCCCCCTCCATTTGGAGTGTTATTTCATATAACTTATGTGGGACACTTACCCTAGTATCAGGTGTTTCCACCGTGATATAATCATTCAAATCCGCTGTCACCAGAAATTCCATCAGGTTCTGGCGAGCTATTGTTACTTCTGCCACACTGTCTAGCATCGTCAGAGCCCATTCCCCGTTCAGTAGCTGAGTCCTCAGAAATCTGGGCATGTCTGATCTTCAGACTTGCGACATTCTTCTTTTTGAACTGAGGTTTTGGTTTGGCTTTATCTTCTTTTTTGGAAGTATAGTCTTGAGCGTGCTGCTTGTCTCTAGACTTTGTACGCTCTTCTTGTCTGTCTGACTGTCCTTCCCTCTCAGAGATTTTCGTCGAACCCTGAAAGGAACGAGAGGAATGTGTATCAGTATCCTGATACCTGTCAGGTTTCCTAATATTGTCCCTATTCCTAAGGTTATACCTCCTTTCGGAGGACTCCTGTGGAGGAGATCTACCTCTGGATTGAGATCTGTTTTCTTTATTTTTCAGTTTTTTATTATTTTCCCACTTCTTTTTCGAAGAAGCAGGTGTCTGCTTACCGGTGTCCTTCTCGGGACTACCCATCAGTTGGGGTTTTAATGCTTTCCACCCCAAACTGTCTCTGCCCAATTCTGCATACGCGGTCTCAATTATTTTTAGTAATTCATGTTCCTGTTGTTAAGTACTGAACTCCCTTAGGCGTTGACGGATTGCCACTGATGCTGCTTCCCCTTTAATATTTGCTAATATTATGGCTGATACCTAGGCATACTTACCTAGTAATTTCATCCCTAAGTTCAGAGCCGGTTCTGCTCCGTACTCATTTTGTATTTGTCTTAATACATCTGGTATTACTGCTAATGACGGGATACCATGTGTTCTGGTATATATGGCAGCAAAAACTGTACCCCAAGAGGTACAATCCTCTATCTGTGGTGTTATCCCCATGGGCAAGCAGATTGTCAGCATTCTGTGTTTTTCATATGGGCTAGTATTCGGGAATACTGCTTCTAGCTGTGTTATTTTTTGAGCTACCCAGAATGGCATTTGTTCACGTTTTGCGGGCATTTTACCCATTACTGTGTGTAAAGTTTGTGGTGTGATTTTAGTTGCTGTATTTTGACCTGTATTTGTGTTTGTTGTAGCCGTTGCTGGCTGGACCATAAGTGTCCTCATGACGAACTGTGTCATGTTTCTGTAAAGTTTTATCAGTTCTTTGTGAAGTATAAGTAAGTCTCCACCTGGCATTGTTTCAATGTCAGGATGTGGTGTGTAGGCCGCTAATACTGGCCATGTCGCTCCTTCTCTTCCGAGGGGACCAAGTCTTACTTTATTTCTTGTATGGGGGAGGGCACCTTTAAACCAGTATAAATGTTCCTGGTAAGTTAGTGAAACTTCAATGTCCTCATAGGTACAATATTCTTCCGGTATTCCGCTTTCTGTGTAGAAAGAAGTGAAATGTTTTTGTTCTTGCATTTGCAACTGGGAATGTAACCCATGAATAGAATACCTCTGTTTTAAATGATTTGTGTGCCTCAATCACGAAAGCTACTGGTCCACCCCTGGATGTTAGACCGTGTGCACCTAGTTTTATGGTAACAGCATTTCTAACATTTTCTGCAATTGAAATTGCATCTGCGTCTTCTTCGTCTGCTGAGAGATTTACTTCTTGCGTAACTCTATCCAGGTTTCTTATTTCTTTAGTCATTGTTTTTAAAGAAGAAGTGCTTTTCAAGGGAACTAAGATAAGGTGTTTTGCACAATTTAGGAACAAAGTGTCCTTCAAGCTTGATTAACCAGCAGCCAATAAATAGGATTTTTGCCTACTCAGCTGTGGCAGAGTTTGTGCCCACCCACTCCAGACGTCTCTGGGGAGTTGTGAGTAGGGGTCTCTGAGACTAGCACGACTGAACTAATCAGAATCTACTGTTAAACAAGTACCCAACCAACGTTGGCGGCGCCATGTCGTGTAGTTCCTATAAAACCTAAACAGGATCTGCGCATTCAGACAGCATACACTGTAGCTCTACCATCTTGCAGTAATCATGAATACATACAAGTACATAAAATACATGATAATAAAAAGATGCGTACTTCTACGATGTCTCCCTAACTAGATGTAGCTAAGTGTACCTAGCATGTGTGTAGGTGTTAAGCCAAGAATCACTCTAGGATAAAGTCAACCCCATTACCTGAAGGGAGAGACTGTGGGACGCCGTCTTGGTCTCGAGTTGGACACCCCGCGAGGGATGTTAGACCACTGCGAGCTGGAGTGCATGCATGAAGGAACTTCAGCGTCTCTGGTCAGTGTGTCTGCCGGGAAGTTCTGATCTCCTCTGTCTTATCTTAGCAAGATGTGATGTATATATACCCATAGGTCTCCCCAGGGGTCCTACCTCACTGTATTACTGTGTCGGACTAAGGATGACGTCGGGCATGAACTTTATACATAGATATTATACAGGAGATGGTAGTCCTGCTGTGCTTCCGAGAATCCTCATGCATAATGTATGAGATTTTGAACTAGGGAAAACCCGTGTTCTGAATGCAGTGTCTTATCTAGGTAAAAGCTCAGTCGACTGTAAACCGTTATAAGTGTAATGTTGGAAAGAATATAGGTGAAGGGTTATGAAGTTACCTGGGCCTATATTGTGGTACCTATATGGAATATAACTGTCCAAAGTAACATATCAAAAAAGATAAGAAAAATGAAAGTCTCAATCAAATGCATAAAATAACATATGCAAAAGCAAAGGACAGCTATAAGAATATTAGGCAATTTTCAAGAAAGACAAAAAGAAAATTGCCAGAATAATCATTGATGGAGCAGAAGATGCTACTTGCCAAATCGGTGCAGATGATATCTTTCAATATTGCAAGGACATTATTGAAAAAGAAAATAAGAAAAATCCTAAATTCCTCCCTATTGACTAGGGGTGGGTGATACATTCTCTTCCCCCGGCAGAGTTTGTTGAGTTTTGACCACTCCGCGTCATGCATGTAACGCGGAATTCCACCCAAATTCTGCCAACTTCTGTGTGTTGGAGTTTTTTCTTGTGTGCAGCATGCCAATGGTAAATTGACAAGCGAGAGCAAGATTTGGCATCCCTGGCATGAATTTTGGTTGCCAGGAGGCCATCCGGCAAGGTTTTCCCAAAGCAGGTGGTCGTGGGAGGTCATGACCGCTTGCAGTCAAAAAGCTGCAGCTCGAGTAGAAAACCTACTCAAGCGGCAGTAAAATCAACTCGACAAGCAGCATCTTCAAGTGCGCTGCATGGTGCAGTGCGTGCTGATCTTTCAGCACAGAACGAGCTACTGGCACTAAAAGTCAGTGCAAGCAGCGCGACGTGGCTAATTCCGCCTGTTTGCAGAACTTTGGGGAATCTCGCAGAGTTTGCATATAATTCCGTGGAATTCCGTGTAGTGAAACTCTGCAGATTCAGCCCACTCCTACTATTGACAGAATACCAGAAGAATGGGATTTCAAATGTCTGTGTAAAGAAATTTACACTCCTTGAAATAACAGAAGCATTCAAAGAATCTAACTATTTTTTTTTTGTTCAAATAATTTTTATTGGGTTTTCCAAAAAGAAAACAGCAATGAAAAAAAAGACAACGAAAAAGAAACTATAATGATTAAGAGACACTAATTACAAGTAAAATGAAGGTATAAGAGGTTCCCTGTTACACACAAGCTTGTGTTTGTAAAAAATATGAGTACAGCTTGAAGGACATAATTTTGTTTGCCATACGGGCTTGTGCTATAAACATCAGCTAGAGTAAATATCATAACATCCTGTAGAGTATTATGCTATGTATAGGAACATATCGTATTTATATTCTATTTGTTGACCTAGTTTACAAAATTAACATATTTCACCCATATCCCAACATTATTACATCTTTAGTAGTAGCTTGAAGACCTTATGAAGGGAACGTGAGGCATGTCCAGTTTGATGCAACCTCTGTGTGATGGAACAAAGGAAAGGAAGCAAATTCGTAGCAAAAGCCTAAAGGGAGAAATGTCAGCATTACATAGGATTTTTAGTCTAATTACCAACTAGAAGACCAATAATATGTATGTGACCCCTGTGATTTTGTTCTATTTGTTGCACAGCCATACTGATCAAATGTGATTAGAGAGAGGAACCAGTTGAGTTCATGGTGGATCATAGTTAAAGGAAAAGGCATCAAAAGGATTCCACAGTTTTCTATGGGAAGAGTGCCAGGGTGAAGAGTGTAGGGAGATATTATCTACCCCTCTGAGGAAAGACAGCCATTCTTGCCACATCTTGAAGGGGACTGCCTTTGAATTCTTCCAATTATTAAGAATTAGTTTACAGGCGAGTGTAAGCATCAAATCTAAAAGGAACCAGTCATTTTCTTCTTTCAGACGTGGGTCCAAGAAGCCTAAGAGGATATAGGAGAATTACCTGAGAGGTTCAATATTAAATGTGCTTTTTATACAGTTGAATATTTTATCCTAGTAGGTTTGCAAAGTAGGGCAATGGTATAGCATGTGGGCTAATTCTCCTTCCTGTGCATTACAGTTCCAGCATGTTGGGCTCTGACTGAGGCTGAGCTAAAAAATTCTCACAGGGGTCCAATATGTTCTATTTATTAACATGAATTTTGTTTGAGATAGTACAGCAGATATTTTTTTTGAAAAAGGGGTTTTATGTATTCTATTCCAATAAAAAGAAATATTCTTAGTATGAGGTTCTGACTCCCATTTCAACTCGTTACGCGAATGAGATGTGCGTAGTTTTAGAAGTAGTAATTTGTAGATTTTAGACACAATGGGGCCGATTCCGATGTCGTCCGGAAGCACACCTAACACTATTCGTCCGGAAAAAAACCAAGCCGAACGCGTGTTCTCCGACTGATTCGAATACCCGACCGAACGAACAAGTACGATGCGCACAACAGCCCAGATTCCGAGCGAGCCGTACTTACCCAATCCAGCTCCTGTTCCCCGCCCGAGCCGGATCCGCAAACGCCGATTCGAGCCGCACGGAAGCAAATACACAGCACCTTCCGGCCGGACTAGTACGATGCGCGCTCCGTATGCGCCGAACCCGTCGCTACGTCCGGCACGTTTCAGCATCCGGGAGAGCCGCACATAAGCTCCGATTCGCGCCACAAGAAGATCCACGGCTACGAGACGAACAAGCCAGCGACGAGTACGAGTCGAAGACACGCGAAACCCGAACGAGACGACCCAACCATGAATCCCATCGCGCAGGTCCTACCTATACTCTACATCTATTACCGGGACCGGTTCGGACGCGTACGGCGCAGACGGTAAGTCAAACACCCACAACACAAACAAACGACACGTACCCGAAATATGTCACACACACATAGGGATGCACAAATGACGTACACTAGCAACAGCACAATCATAGGGGTGGGATGGGCATCACCAATGCCATACACACCCATAGGGGTCTGGATGCCTGCCACCACCACCACCCCTACTCATGGGGGCCTGGATGCCCATCACTACTACCATCCCCACTCATGGGGGGCTGGATGCCTATCACTACTACCATCCCCACTCATGGGGGGCAGGATGCCCATCACTACTACCATCCCCACTCATGGGGGGCAGGATGCCTGCCACCACTACCATCCCCACTCATGGGGGGCAGGATTCCTATCACTACTACCATCCCCACTCATGGGGGGCAGGATGCCTATCACTACTACCATCCCCACTCATGGGGGGGGCTGGATGCCTATCACTACTACCATCCCCACTCATGGGGGCCTGGATGCCTATCACTACTACCATCCCCACTCATGGGGGGCCTGGATGCCTATCACTACTACCATCCCCACTCATGGGGGGCTGGATGCCTATCACTACTACCATCCCCACTCATGGGGGCAGGATGCCCATCACTACTACCATCCCCACTCATGGGGGGCAGAATGCCTGCCACCGCTACCATCCCCACTCATGGGGGGCAGGATGCCTATCACTACTACCATCCCCACTCATGGGGGCAGGATGCCTATCACTACTACCATCCTCACTCATGGGGGGCTGGATGCCTATCACTACTACCATACCCACTCATGGGGGCCTGGATGCCTATCACTACTACCATCCCCAAGCATGGGGGGCAGGATGCCTATCACTACAACCATCCTCACTCATGGGGGGATGGATGCCTATCACTACTACCATCCTCACTCATGGGGGCCTGGATGCCTATCACTACTACCATCCCCACTCATGGGGGGCAGGATGCCTGCCACCACTACCATCCCCACTCATGGGGGGCAGGATGCCTATCACTACTACCATCCTCACTCATGGGGGCTGGATGCCTATCACTACTACCATCCCCACTCATGGGGGGCCTGGATGCCTATCACTACTACCATCCCCACTAATGGGGGTCTGGATGCCTATCACTACTACCATCCCCACTCATGGGGGGCCTGGATGCCTATCACTACTACCATCCCCACTCATGGGGAGCTGGATGCCTATCACTACTACCATCCCCACTCATTGGGGGCAGGATGCCCATCACTACTACCATCCCCACTCATGGGGGGCAGGATGCCTGCCACCACTACCATCCCCACTCATGGGGGGCAGGATGCCATCACTCCTACCATCCCCACTCATGGGGGGCAGGATGCCTATCACTACTACCATCCTCACTCAAGGGGGCTGGATGCCTATCACTACTACCATCCCCACTCATGGGGGCCTGGATGCCTATCACTACTACCATCCCCACTCATGGGGGGCAGGATGCCTGCCACCACTACCATCCCCACTCATGGGGGGCAGGATGCCTATCACTACTACCATCCCCACTCATGGGGGGCAGGATGTCTATCACTACTACCATCCTCACTCATGGGGGGCTGGATGCCTATCACTACTACCATCCCCACTCATGGGGGGCAGGATGCCTGCCACCACTACCATCCCCACTCATGGGGGGCTGGATGCCTGCCACTACCACCACCCCTACTCATAGGACGGGTAATGCATGACACAACCAGCATACTCCCACATAAGGAATCACAGAAAATTACATCCACCCAAACAACATGACAAGCGTGTGTAGTGCATGTCAAATGCCAACAACACAAAACATGACAATGAACATACAATGTGACCCACTATCACATGTGTGACACATAAAAGTGTGTGGCCTCCACAATACAAGCTGACCATGGCCACTGTGGCAATGGGGCCCAAAGCCCCATCACCACAGTCACTAAAAGGTAAGTGTGGGGTCAAAGGCTGATGCACCTTTTGATCAGTGTGGCAATGGGGCCTAAAGCACCATCACCACAGTCACCAAAAGGTAAGTGTGGGGTCCATGGCTGATGCACCTTTTGATCAGTGTGGCAATGGGGCCCAAAGCCCCATCACCACAGTCACCAAAATGTAAGTGTGGGGTCCAAGCTGATGCACCTTTTGATCAGTGTGGCAATGGGGCCTAAAGCACCATCACCACAGTCACCAAAAGGTAAGTGTGGGGTCCAAGGCTGATGCACCTTTTGATCAGTGTGGCAATGGGGCCCAAAGCCCCATCACCACGGTGATCATAAGGTAAGTGTAGGCATGGTAAAAGCTGCCAAAGACAAACTGTATGGATGAATCCTGGTCACACAACAACTAAAACATCTGTGGCATAGTAGTGCTTGTGTCCCATTGCAACATAGATTGGGCGAGGCTAACAGTGCAGTGACACAGAAACATCATTTTGGCCATGTGCATACAAACATCACACATGGGGGACCACATTGCCAACAATCAGCCAATTACACAATGACAGAAGTGACCATCATGATGCTGACCCACATATCTGCACCTATGGACACACAAATGTATATAACCTGTGGAGACTGTCGATGGCAGGTGAACAAATACCATACCATGGCAGCAATGGGACATACAAACCATGATCATTGTGCTGACTGATGACCCAGGAGTCCCAGGGAGAGCAGGGGAAAATCACCAAACAAGATACAGCCAATGGCACACTACAGAAATGCCAATGCAGTGATGCAAATGCACTAACACAAACAGGCAGACTCACACTGCATATCAAACACAACAGGTGATGGGGGTGTGTGCCAGTGTCCCCAGGCAACCACACAACACATGAGGAGGCCTGAATCCCAATTACACAGATGTGTATACAGTGCCACACACAAGTAACTCATGGATTGGATTCCCCTATGTGGGCAATCTGGCATTGTTAGATGAGAGGGAGCCCAAATTACACATGTCACACAAGCTTGTAGGAACAGCAACTAACACAGCAAGAGACACACACACCACAGCACTACCACCAGGGACCCCACATTGTGCAGACACTAGCCTGCATGACAATTCCACTGGGATGACAAAGGTAGATGTTGATCACACTGTGAACCACAGCCATGTGTCCTCAGCTACAAACTACCATCACACCTACACAAGCTCCAATCAATCAGCAGGGCCTGCCAGCCAAGGCCAATATGGAGGTAGTGGTCTAGCCGTGCAACAACTCACATTTGCACACTCAACACCACACACCCTGATCTCCACCAATGTGCAGCAGTGAAGCTCACATGGACTGGTGACATTGCACATGCACCCATGACAATCCCAGGGGTGGTGGGGGGAACTAAGGTGCAGAAACCCATCACACATGCCCACTCAACATGACTCGTCTATGTATGACACACAGCACAGTACGCCGTACATGCGCATGATGTGAAATCCACCACAAACAATGGGATCCTGGCCATAGTCACACACCAACGAAGAAGCCAAGGTGAGACACAAAGAACACACGTACACAACTTCCAACATTGCAGCTCTGACCCTGAGGAGTGGCAGCAGTCACACACACAACGCGTCACAATCACTGAAAGCTACCACAAACTCAAAATCACATTACTTGTGTAAACAACAAGTGCCAAGGGGAATCCTGAATGTGTCCCATCAGCGTTTGCCCACATCCCCAGCCCTGACAACAAAGACAACCTGGGATGACAACCTCATGAACATCAGTTTGCCATGCACCCACATCACGGAGAAACCAGGTCCAAGATGCTGGATGAACACATACCAACTCTGCAAGCATCACAAACAGGAACATCCCTAGGGACACAGCCTGTGTATGAAAAGGGAAGGGAACATGCACAGACATGCTCACACAACACACAACACGGGCACACGCAATGTCACCAGATTACACACAACCATGAGGGCACTCCACTCCTGTGGAAGGTCCACTGTGCCAAACCTTGTCTGTGCACGACTCAAACATATCAGCAGGACACTCCGTCAGTGAGTCAACAACTACAACACACAGAAGCCTCTGCTCACATCAGCCTGGGTACGGGAGTGTCACGTCAGTCATCTGCATACACCCAAAACACGTGGCAATCCAGCTGTACTGTATACACAGATGAGTCCTCCAAAATTGATGTGCAAAACTGCATGTCCAGTGGAGACGGGCACACAGTCAGGGTACTAGGAACATTGGACAGTGGTAAGCCCAACAGATGTGCAACAGTGTAGGACAAAGATGGTAATCTACAAATGCTAAACGTACATCCCTGTGTCAAATGCTGAACATTACACCCTCAGACTGCAGCAAGGGATGCTATAGATCCAGACTAGATTAGGACACATATCCCATGGATCACATGGAGCCCATCACAGAAAAACTTCATTTACCTGATCTGAACACAATTACAACAGCAAATGCATGATTCTACACATCTACATCATGTACCACCAAAGATTAACCACAAGTAAACAAAAAGAGGCTTTATTCAGCAAGTGTGCAACTGAAATCAAAAGTCCAAAATTAACTACGGCCAATGTCCAGTCCAAATACACAGTCCCAACAGGGTGATGTGCGACAACTTGTCACCAATTGCTTGCCTGCACAGGTACCGACAGGGGACATCTCCCTTGGAGGGGCATACGAGGGGCAGGCCAGGCACCGCAGGGACAGGATCAGGGGATGCCAGAAGGAGGCAGGGAAGGTGAGGTGGGTGCAGGAGTGTCACCGGCAATTGCAGTGGAGGTGTCTGACTCAGGGGGGGCCGGCACCACCGCAGGGCTCAAGTCCGATGGTGTTGGTGCTGCAACCCCTGCAGTGGGCTGGTCAAATGGAGTGGACTGGGTCCCCAATGCAGTGCCCGAGTCAGACGGGGTTGTTGTGGACTCCACCGCAGTGCATGACTCCAAGGGAGTGGAAGGGGGGGCAGAAGAGCTGGGCAGAACAGAGGGGGGGACACGGTCTCCACACCAGTGGCACATACAGGCAGAGCGTCTGGTTTGGGGGTGGAAGAGCAAGTGGCAGGGGGAGAGGGCCTGAGCAGTTTGGGGATGCGGTATCGGTGTGTGGGGGAACCTGGGGCAGGGTGTGGCGGTGGAACCTGTGGAGTGGTGGCCTGGGGGATGGAGGTGAGAGACTGGGTGGGTGACTTGCAGGGCGGTGGCGGGGTCTTGCTCTTCCGGGTCCGAGGGAGTTGCGGGTGGGGGGCTCACTCTGCCTGCGCCTGGGGGAGGGTGTCCGGGGTGAGGGGCACTCCCCTCTCTGTGTGTGGACTTCCTCTTCCCCCGGTATGCTGGATCAGCGGGATTGGAGGGGAAGAGGCCGAGGTCAGAGAGGAAGAGCTGCTGTGTATGTGGGGTTTCAGGTGAGGCAAGGGAAGGTGTCTTGGAGGGAGAGGATCTTGAGGATTGCGGAGTGACTGTGGTTGCCTGTGTGTGTGTCAGTTCCCCATCCCCTGTGTGTGTGGAATCAGTCCCCTGAGGATGCTTGTGTGCACGTCTTGCCTTGGTTTTGGGTGTGTGTGTGCTGCTCGTGTCTGTGTGTTTGGGTGATTGTGCAGGTGTGCATGTGCTTTGGACTGGTAGGGTGGTAGGAAGTGTGGATGGGGCAGAGGTGGGAGGGGTGAGGGACTGTTGGAGGAGGGACACTGCTGCCGTCAGGGAGGAGTCCATGGACCTATTGCTCCTCTGTAGGTACATACCCGTTGAGATGCCCTCCATGAACGACACCAGCTGTGTCAACAGAGTGCTGTGTGCATGGAGGACAGTCAGCCTTGCTGTCTGCCCTACATGGAGCTGCCGAAGGAGGTACACAGACTCCTCACTCAGGGCAGCAGGGGACACAGGGGCAGGGGGTGCGGTGCCTGGCTTGAAGGAGACACGCTCCCGAGCTCGGGAGCCTCCACGGACCTCAGGAATGGGAGCCAATGGGAGGGCGGTGGTGGTGGTGGTGGTTCTGGGGTCAGACAGACTAGCTGGGGTGTTGTGGCTGCTGACACCCGCAGCCACAAGGGAGTCATCCTCTGAGCTGCTGTGGTCCCCTGCTGAGGTGGATGGTGCTGAGGACTCCTCGGTGTGGCTCCCCTCGCCCTCCGTGCCACTGGGTCCCTCTGACCACTCGTCGGACGCTGACCCAGTCTGGCTCCGCTGCTCCTCCTGGTCCGTGGAGCTGTCCCCTCCTGTGGCTGTGGATGTATCTGCAAACAATTAGGGAAACAGACAAACATCAGTCACCTGCACTGACTGCACACACCACAGTAAGTACAGCACATCACAGAGCAAGCCCTGGCATCTCTAGTAGAACATTGCCAAAAGTCATCACACAGATTAGGAGAAGCCAATTGTCAGTCTGATGGTCAACCATGGAACAGACACCCCTCCTGCCCTTGCACCCATCTGTCTGGTGCCTGTCTGATGGTAAGACCCCAGTGTGGACACATGCACCACCTACACAGTAGTTGGACATTGCTGAGAACACAGTGAAGTATGTGAACATGCCCACGTCACATCTCTTGCCACTGAGTCAGTGCAGGTGTCTGTATAAATGGACGGCCAGAGTCTAAATAGAAATGCATGTGATGCATACCAGCACCAGACCCCATGAAGCACCCATGTCCGGATAGTCAATGCCACAATGGGGTGCATGTTGCACATGTCACTCCCCTGCAGGATCACTCTTAGGAAGTTTAATGCCATGACACAGGCATGCCTGCAAAGTCATACATCACTGTCTCCAGTCACATGGCCATGGCAGCCAGCCAACAACAGTCTGCACTGTGTCACAATCCTAGGACATGGGGAAGGCAAGTAATGTAACTGACAAGTGCACATGTCCATCCCCCAAAAACCATTTTCATCTGAACTACTATTTGTCCACGTCATACCAATTGGACATATGGGGGACATGAAACACAACTCTCTGAACATGAGCACCTCACAGTGTGCTGAGAATGAAAAACAGCTGCCTGAAAGTCACAGTGGCATACACCTGTCTGCACAGTCATGTGATCAAACACCTATAAGTCACAGAAGTCTTGTCTCACATGGTCCAATAGCAGATGGCATGCTGACCCCTAACCGATAAACATCACAGGAGTCCCGACAACGTAGTCACAGCACAACGACACAGAGGCAGACACCTGAGGGAACATTTCACTGAGCACAGCATGTCAGCTGATACACGGGAGTGGGAGTACAGAGTGTATTGTATGCCCTGGAGTAGGCATGACTGTCCGGCTCCACCTGCAAGATGGATGAGCCCTGGTCAGTAGGCAGGTGGCTAGGCATGTGTGACACACTTGACATACATACTCCTGAGGCCCAAACATTTTACCCACCCGCAGCATGGGGGTATGGCAAATACCCCAGGGACATGTGGTGATTCTGATCTGTAAGTGGATCACATATCAAAGTTACACCCAGACTACATTGCACGACTCAGGCATTGTGTGAGCAATTGACCCACCCATGAAGGCTAACACAATATCACGGAAACAAAAGCTGTCACCCACCTTGAGCAAAGCAAAATGCAAGGACCCTGTACCCGAGTGACACAATTATCCTGAGCGTAAGGAGCACACCGGCCTATCAGATGGGTAGTGGCCATGTCACAATAGAGGGACATGGGTACTGGACAACAAGACTGATGTACTGGGGAAGTTTAACCACGCCACAGGAGGGCACATAGAATGTCAGACAGAGTTCACAGTGCAGTCTTTGACTCACCCCCTCCTTGCTGCTGTCTGCCCTTCAGCTGCCCATCCAGCTCCGGGAAGACCACCGGCAGGATCTGGAGCATGTGAGGGGTCAGGGTCCGGTGTCCGCCCCTCCTGCGAGGAGGCGACAGCTTCAGCTGGACCCTTGCAATCCTCCGGGTCCAGCCCCGAAGGTCCTGCCACCTCTTCTGGCAGTTGCGGATCCGGCGCGTGTAGACCCCCACGGATCTGACTGCCCGGACGATGGCCAGCCAGATATCCTGCTTCTGATGGGCATCAACCTGTTAGGATGACAAAGTGAAAAGGCCATTACTACACATGCAACATATCCGTGCATCACACAGTTGGAAATACATGTCTCAATCACAAGGGCATATGATGTACACAGGCAGTGCAACGAGGGCTATGGACAGTTTGCCAGCAGTTACTACATGGTATCATTGCATGGGAAGGTAACCTTGTTTGAATGCACTGTTACTCCACTGTACCTGTTCAGTGCATGTGACTACACACTTTGGGGGGTGAGTACTACTCAGTGAGCATGCTAGCCAGTGGTGTGCACACTGTAAATCCTGCTAGTCAGACAACATGCACAATTAGTAAGGCAGTGGACAGCACACTCACCTGCTCCCCTGGTGTCCTATACAGCTTGCTGTACTGTGGAAGGAGGTTGTCCAGCAGGGCCTGTTTCTCCTCATGGGTGAAGGCTGGGGCTCTCTCCACAGTACGTGCCATTGCAGTAGCCAGAGGATGCAGAGACAGCAGCAGTGTAGTGGCAGATGTCGTCCTGGAGCATGTAGTGCAGGCAAGTGAGCCCTCAGGGGAACAGCCAGCATTATATGTGTGCTGCAGAGGCAGATACTGTGCCATGTGTCCAAAGTGATAGGTCCAAGTCGTATGCATCTTATGAATCTGACCAATCCAAGGAATTGCAGCACCAAGACACGCCCACAGCATCCTTCAAAAATTTAAACTTCATGACACCCATGAATTTACAACATTGTTGTGGCTGGCCAACTGAATTCACTGCATCAGACTCGTTGAAGCTTCAAAAACGCGTCCGTTGCCATGCCAGGCCCCAGCCAATGCGTGCGCACCGATCGGACCATTGCTGTACAACGCGTACCCGCTCACATTCAATGCAATGGGTCGGCCGGGCACACCGATCGGACCATTGCTGTGCAACGCGTACCAGGCATACAACGCGTACCCGCTCACATTCAATGCAATGGGCCGTGCGGGCACACCGATCGGACCATTGCTGTACAACGCGTACCCGCTCACATTCAATGCAATGGGCCGGCCGGGCACACCGATCGGTCCATTGCTCTACAACGCGCACCAGGACAGGTCACACGCATATGTCAGCATGCTGGTCACTGGTGAACCTATGCCAGCCACATTTACTATCCAGGGACTCAGGGGCACACCTACAACACCACACCCAGTCCACACTGTCTATGAGGCATGTGTGGCAGCATAACCTTATCTGTGTATGGGGGTGAACATGTGGATTTTGGGGTGGCACTTGGGGGCAGACACACCCAGGCTGTGCACGTGTTAATGGGGACAGGGTCCTTTGTGTGTTGTGCACATGACCACTGTGGTGTGCAACTTTTCATTTCTGAGCATGTGTCATGGTCACATTTCCAGGTTGTGTATGTGTATGACATGTCACATACCCCCAGGCTCACATGTGGGAAGGCATGTACGTCACAGGGTGGCCCATTCCAACAATAGTGATGTCCCTCCACAGTCTGTGTGCATGTTGTGTATCACATGTCTCTGACTCCATGTGCACAATGGGAGACAGTCTCCACATCCACGTGTTTTGTGCATGAACTTTGATGGTGTGTGTGTGTGTGTCACAGACGTCCATGTCTGTCCTGCAGAGGCTACAGGGGCCACCACCTGTGGGTGTCATGTTTGTTTTTCTGACGTGTACATGATACGCCATGTCATGCCAGTGTCCATGTGGCAAGACAGGCTCCCTGGGAATCTACCTGTCAATGAGCTGTGATGCCTGTGGAGCATCTGTCCAGACATGTCACTGTGGTATGTGTGTGGAACGTGAGAGCAGTTAATGTGTACTGTGACACAGCCTAATGGTGTCCCATAGCACAGCCTGGAACCAGTTGTCAACACTTGTTGAACAGAGACATGTTAGATGATGTCCATGTAGGTGCCATATATGTCCAAACGGGACGACACACACATCAAGTACTTGTGTATGTTGATGATGTGTCATGTGAAATTGAGTATGGTGAACGGCACATTGGTGGGGTGACTGACAATCTTGCTTTCTTCACCTATGCACTGCAGGGCTCCTGCTGTCCATCGACCATTCCCAGAGCTGGCAACGATGGTGGAACGTGACAGCATCCGACGGTACCGCTTCACCAGGCAGCTGATTGAGGATTTGGCAGTGCGGTTGGCCCCACATTTGCAGCCTGGCCGGCCGTATCCTACAGCACTGACCCCCAAGGTGAAGGTGATGGCAGCCCTACACTTCTTTGCCACCGGTACCTTTCAACACACTGTGGCAACTACTGGTGGGATGTCACAGACTATGTTCAGCCGTGTGCTACGCAATGTTTTGGGGGCAATGTTGAGATACCTCAACCAGTACATCTATTTCCCAAAACGTCAACGACTCACTGACGTCAAGAGTGACTTCTATGCCCTGGGGAGGATGCTACATATAATTGGCTCCATTGATGGGACACATGTGGCTTTGATACCACCACAGGCACATGAGCAGGCATACCGGAACCGTAAACATTACCATTCGATCAATGCTCTGGTGGTATGTCTTGCAGATATGACCATCACACACGTGTGTGCCAGTTTCCCCGGTTCGGCACACGATGCCTACGTGATGAGGAGTAGTCGCATCCCGAGGATGATGTCACAGATGCCGAACCAGCGTGCCTGGCTTGTTGGTGTGTACTGACTTTGTACCATTGTGTGTGTTCTGCTATGTTGTTTTCCGCACACATTTGCAAATCGGCTAATGTGCAATTGTCTGTCTGTAGGTGACTCGGGATACCCCAACATGCCGTGGTTGCTGACACCCCTCAGGAACCCTGTGACACCAGCCCAGATGCCCTACAATGAGGCACATGGTCGGACGAGGAGGGTGATTGAGCGGACCTTTGGTCTCCTGAAGAGCCGCTTCCGCTGCCTGGACAAGACAGGAGGGGCCCTCCCATATGCCCCAGCAAAGGTGTGCAAGATTGTCATCGTCTGCTGCATGCTACACAACCTGGCAGTGCGGAAGGAGTTGCCTCTCATCCTGGATGACGATGACCAACGTCCGCCACCTGTGGAAGATCCTGGCCTGGGTCACGATGCCAGTGAAGATGATGATGATGATGATGGTGATGTCCGCACACAGCTCATCACCAACTTCTTCAGCTGAATGTGAATCTCCAGAGGGTTGTAATGTCAAAGATTTGAGTTTGCATGATATGTGTGTGTGGTGCTCTGGTGCTGTTTGAGTGTTACATACGGAGAATGGTCCCAGTGTACGAATTACTGTGTTTAAAAGAACCAAGAAAATCATACACAGTTATACACAGAATCGTAGTATTCTTAATGAACAGTGTTATTTAATCACACTGAACAACCTGTATTTTATAACATATGTTAACACATTATTCAAAGCAGTGCCCCAGGAGGGAATGGTGAGGGTGTAGTGGATGAAGTGAGGATAAGGTAGTGAATGGAACAGTGTACAATTCACAAACTTAGTTATTTCTCAGGAAAGGGCTCATACAAGAGCCAAATACATCACATTACATCCAGATATTTAAATAGCCATAGTTATAGATAAAGCCACAGTGATCAATCGCTGTTGGTCAGACTGGCTAGTGTGGTAGATGTCGACGTTTCGACCCCTGGAAAGTGGTAGGTAAGTATGTCCCTTACGATGGGGTCTTCCTCAGGACAGGAGTGTGGGGAGGGGAAACTGGGGGCGAGTTACCATAAGTAGCCCAAACGATGGGCCCAAGGAGAAAACAGGGCGCGTAGGCTCCAAATCGGTGTGAGCGAGCAAAACACTCTATTGTTGCTGTTTAAGGAAGGAAAGGTCTAGTCAGGATTAGTCTGCTGGGCCTGGGAAGTGAATTAAAGTATTCACAGCATCGGGCAAAAAGGCTCCGTATTCATATAATTCGTAGGTAAAGGAAACGTCTCAGTCCATGAAGACCAATGAGTGTGGCCATGTGCTACTTGACTGGATGCGTGCAGCGATGTGTCCTTGCAGGTGGTCTGTACTGCCCAACAGTGTTGACATGCTAACTTGGTTTTGTGTAGTTATCTCGTGACATGTATTAGACATGAGTATTGCCGTTCTGTGCTGTTCTTCAGTGGTTTTGACTGTGTGTCATGTCTGCCCTTCACAGGGTGCTGCTGGAGTTGTCTGATCAACTTGGATCCGCGAAATCCATGATTCAACTTCCAAGGTGGAAGCAGTCGTTTCCCTACAGGTGATGTGCCACACACCCCTGGACTTTCCATCTTCTGCACTTTTTGACTTTGTGGCCACAGCCAGGTTGGATTAGCTTGCATTTGTAGTGGAAACAACATGTTGGAAATGTGTAATAAACCTGTGCTTGACTTTGGGATGTGCGTTGTGTGTAGTCACACATCTGACTGACATTTGCTTACTGCACCTGTTGTCTAGTTGACAGTGACTGTGAATAGGTGGCGTGTCTGTACATTCCACTGTACTTCGTTGCAACATCAGTATAGGTGATGAGTCTGATGGCCCTGGTGTGTATGTGTTTTGTGGCCCTAGTGGTGTGTCTCCCTCATATGTGTCACGTCGCCATGACTGACATGACAGTGTTGGACTTGCTGTAGCAGTTAGCATGCACAGTGTAATTTAGAAGATCAACATCTACATGACAAAAACCACGTTGGAATCACAACAGAGGCAGATATGGTGTATTGGTGAGTTTATTTACATACAGGTGTGAGGATGGTGCACAGGATGGTGGGTGCTGTACATAGAAATTTGGATCCAAAGTTCCCATGTGAATTGGAAGTCTTGGTAGCTGAAAAGTCCAGAGTAAAGTCCACAGTCATCTGATACATTTGGTCAACTAGAGCTCCCCATGTCATGTGGGAGAGTTGGCTTGGCTTCAACAGGGCGTGCAGTATGCACACAGAGGAAAAGTTCCAGAACAGGTGTTGGCTTCCTGGGGGATGTAGATGGCCATCGGCCTCTCAGTTTGGCCTCCTCGGACAGCCCCTCTTCTTGGGGGGGACCCTCAGGTGCAGGCTGCGGCGGTGCAGGGGACTCTCTGCCAGAGTCCTCCTCCCTCCCTGTGGCATTTGCAGTTGTTTCAGCAGCAGATGTTGTGGGCACACAGGGAGGTGAGGCCATGTTGGTGCTGATCTGGCGGAGGCATGTCAGTATGTCCCTATGCACCGCTGTCAGTTGTTCCAATGTGTCCCATTTGGACTCCATGCCACACATGTGTGTCTCGACACGTGACATGTGTGTCTCGACACGGGACATGTGGGAGTCCAAGCGGGCATGATGGGCAGCCTGCTGCTGTTGTATGTCCTTGAGGATCCCCACTACCTGGCTGACCTCTCCGGTGCTAGTCTGGTACGCATCCGCGATGCGTGCCAGTTGTGGGTCATCATACAGTCCAGACCCCTCTGCAAGGAGAGACCTATGTCTCCCACCCCTCACACCACCCCTGGCGACACGTGCAGGACCTGCAGTGGCATGCAGGGGTGACCGTGGGCCCACTTGGGTGTTGTTCCTGGGCTCGTTGTCAGCAGCTCCAGTTTGGGCCTGGGTCCGTGCGCTGTCATCTGTGGTCCTTGGTGTGTCCGTGCTGGCAGGGGTGGCCTGTGTGTTGGCAGTTGTTGGAGGGGTGGGTGCAGGGGGTGCAGATGTTGGTCCTGCTGGTGCTGCATGATGACTCACACCGGAGGGTCCAGCTGGTTCTTCGCCATCCGAGGAGTGCAGAGGCTGATCCACACCAGTGAGCTCAGTGTTCCCCGGAGCCTGGGACAGGGAGTCCTCCTGGTCTGCTGCTGTGTCCCCATCATCTCCTGTTTTGGGGAGAGACACAGATTGTATGTTATGTTTCTACTGGCATCAATTGTTCAAACACCTGACAGTTGTGACTGTACCTCTGGATGTGGGCCAGGACATTGGATTCTTCTAAATAGTGACAGTCAGTGAGTGATATTGGTGTAGCACATTGTCCTGCCAACCTGTGGCATGTCAATGTGAATGTTGAGGTGTGTGCATGACCAGCATTGGTGGTATTTGGTTACCATCCAGGCATCCTTCTCCCCCCAGCCCAGTTATCACACCATGCAATGTGCTTGCATTGCAGGGAGTGCAAGTTTGCTTTCAGGATGTCAGGCAGTGGTGTTGTGCTGTTTGTTGGTGCACAGTTCCCAGCAGGGCCTTGTGCTCCCCACAGCAGTACCCAGTGTCAGCCATCTTGTGAGTCCTTATCCACTCCCTGTGATGTGAGCATGGTTGAGAGTGGTGTTGATGGGCCAATTGTGAGGGTGAGCAATATCTGTGCCTACAACTCCCATCATGCTATTGCCTCCACCCACCTTCCCAGCATGCCCATCCTTCCTTCCTTTTGACTCTGCTTCCCTGTGGGGTGGGGTGCCTGTGCTGACAGGATGGCTGGGAGTGTTGTCCTGGCAGCTGTTTGGCTACAAGTCCCAAGAGTGTCCCTGTGCTTCACACAGCATAACCCAGGGTGGTGGTTCTTTGTGGGATCTTCAGTTAGGCTGTGAGGCATTGCATTCTCCCAGGTGGGTTATGTGGAGTTAGTGTTGAGGGGGTATGTGAGGAGAGCTGCTTGTAACTATGGTCAGTGCTGTGAGTCCTCCTTCCCACCCAGCCAGATATCCCACCATGCAACGTGCTTGCATTACAGGGAGTGCAAGTTGGCTTTCAGGATGTCAGGCAGTGGTGTTGTGCTGTTTGTTGGTGCACAGTTCCCAGCAGGGCCTTGTGCTCCCCACAGCAGTACCCAGTGTCAGCCATCTTGTGAATCCTTATCCACTCCCTGTGATGTGAGCATGGTTGAGAGTGGTGTTGATGGGCCAATTGTGAGGGTGAGCAATATCTGTGCCTACAACTCCCATCATGCTATTGCCTCCACCCCCTTCCCAGCATGCCCATCCTTCCTTCCTTTTGACTCTGCTTCCCTGTGGGGTGGGGTGCCTGTGCTGACAGGATGGCTGGGAGTGTTGTCCTGGCAGTTGTTTGGCTACAAGTCCCAAGAGTGTCCCTGTGCTTCACACAGCATAACCCAGGGTGGTGGTTCTTTGTGGGATCTTCAGTTAGGCTGTGAGGCATTGCATTCTCCCAGGTGGGTTATGTGGAGTTAGTGTTGAGGGGGTGTGTGAGGAGAGCTGCTTGTAACTATGGTCAGTGCTGTGAGTCCTCCTTCCCACCCAGCCAGATATCCCACCATGCAACGTGCTTGCATTGCAGGGAGTGCAAGTTGGCTTTCAGGATGTCAGGCAGTGGTGTTGTGCTGTTTGTTGGTGCACAGCTCCCAGCAGGGCCTTGTGCTCCCCACAGCAGTACCCAGTGTCAGCCATCTTGTGAGTCCTTATCCACTCCCTGTGATGTGAGCATGGTTGGGAGTGGTGTTGATGGGCCAATTGTGGGTGTGACCAATATCTGTGACTACCACTCCCATCATGCTATTGGCTATACTGACTTGACCAGCATACACAGAATTCCTTCCTTTGAGTGAGCTTCCCTGTGAGGTGGTGTTCTAGTGGTGGGTAAATATCTGTGAGTGTTTGTTGGTTCTATTTGTGCCACTGCCTTGCTGTATTTGTTGTTAGGTTTGTAGATCTCATGACACAGTTACATATCACTATGAGATGGCAGGTATTGTGTTTGTCTGACTAGCATTCACATCTTGGGATGAATATCTTTTGGTTGCTGTGTATTTGCCAAGTGTGCATGGTTTGCCTATCCCCTTGACTGTGATGTGTGTGTGTTGTCACACCATATTGTATATATTAATTGTGTACTCACCAGGCTCTGGGATGTCTGTTAGTCCGTATACGCTCACTGGTGGTAGGATGGCCCGCACCTTCTCCTCCCAGGGCCTGAGGTATACTGGTTTTGCTGGAGGGCCACTGCCGGTGTGCTGGCTGAGTAGGTAGTCCTTTTTGAGTAGTTCCCGGACCCTCCTGCGCACATCATACCACCTGTTCTGGATGTCTTCCTTTGTGCGCAAACATGGTGATTGTGCGTTCACCCTGTCGACAATCCTCACCCACATCTTGGTTTTCTGCGACATGGGGGTCTGTTGTACCAATGTACCAAACAACTGTGGCTCTACCCTGAGTATCTCGTCTACCAGGACTTCCAATTCACAATCTAGGAACTTATGGTTCTTCTTTGGGGGCATGGTGATGGGTGGTGGTGGTGATTGATGTGTGTGTGTGTGTGCAGGTGGGGGTGTGAGTGTAGGTTTAGCTGGGTGTGTGTGAGGGTGCTATTTGTAGGTGTGGTAATGGTGTGTGGTTTGTGTGATGTATGAGCTGTGAGTGTGTCTGTGGTTGCTGTGTGATGGTGTTGTGTGCTGGCAGGTTAGTGGAATTTGCAAAGGATCATGGTAGGGATTTGTGGCCTTTATGTAGGTGGAGTTGGAGGTGTGTCCTTGTTCCATTTTTTTCCCCTCCCTGTATTTATTGGCTTGGTGGTTGCTTGTTTGGCCCTTTTTTTCTAATTTTTCCTTGGTGTTTTTGGTGCATGTACGAGTTGTTCTTGTGTCCGAGTAGGACGATGCAGTTGTCTGGTGCGATCTTGTCCGACTCGTTCCCGCTGTGTGTCAGCTAGGTTTCATATGCGGTGTACGAGTCGGTCGCGTAGTATTGGGTTTCTTCGGCTGGGTTTTGTATGCGTGTCGGTCGTACGGCTTGTGCTCCGGGCGAGTAGGTCGTGTTTTGCACGCATAGCATCGTACTACGCGGGTCGGAGTTCGCGGGTACGTTTTGTTCGGGTTCAATCCGAGTGCGTGTCGGTCGGTTCGTTTAGCGTGATTTCCCGGCCGGATGGCTTGTTTCCGTCCGGCTCGGTCGGTCGTTTTGTATTCCGTCCGAGTCTGTCGGATTTCACATTCATTTCATCGTACTACCCGGATCGTGCGGCGCCGGTCCGAGTCGGTCGGACTGAATTCCCGTACCGAGTCGGTCGGTATGTTTTCCGGCCCGAATCGGAATCGGCCCCAATGTGTCCTGATTTTAGAAGTTGAATCATAAGTGTAAGGATCGATGGGTTAATAGGCAGAATTGAGTGTGATGTAAGTTGTGCTTTAAGTTTCAAGAACTTATAAAAATCCAAGGTGTCTAGGCCAAAACGAGCTTGAAGGTTGGAGAAGGGGGAGGGGAGTTTTCCCACATAGAGGTCTTTGACTAGGTTTATGCCATTATGTGACCACTTTTGCCAGTGTATCATTTCCCCGTCTATCTTTAGACATGGGTTGTGCCATAGAGAAGACAGATTGGACTTGTTGATTTTCACGGTCGAAAGGTGATCTAGGCGTAGGAGGGCTCTTTTCGTGTTCTGAATGATATATTTAGAATGAGGAAGGTTAGAGATGTTCATAGTTAGAAGAGCAGGCAAAGGGATGTCATTGATGAGTGCTTTCTCTATGTCCACCCAAACTGGGAGATACTCCGGGTCGTTTACGAGCCAGCTGAATCCTTGTTTACAAAGGTAAGCAGTTTGGTAGTTCCTAAAGTTAGGGAGACCCAAGCCCCCTTTTTCTTTGGTTAGTTGGAGTTTTTTAAGGGAAATTCTGGGTTTCTTCCCTTGCCATAGAAAATAATTGAATGTATTATCTATCTTGTTTAAGAACTCGTTAGAAAGGGTCATGGGTAGCATGCTGGACAGGTAGTTGACTAGTGGAGTAATCATCATTTTTAAAGTTTATGCCCTTTCTCACCAGGATAAAAATTTTGGTGACCAGCCGTCTAACAGTGTGGTGATTTTTTTGAGAAGGGCATTTTCGTTAGTCTGGAGGGTGGTGATTAGGTCCTTGGTATTTAATGCAGTTTGGCTGCCATGTTAGACCCGAAATACCAATTATTTCTTTGTTACCAATATTGTTGAGCAGTTTAACATCAGTCTTATCTTTGTTGAGCTTATACCCAGATACAACGGAAAATCCTTGTATTGAGGACATTCGGGCAGGTGTAGCGGTGTCTGCCTTTTCCAAGATGACCAGTACGTCATCTGGGTATGCGGTAATCTTAACCATGCAATTATTATTATCGGATCCCTGGAATATCTTTATTATTCCGTAATTGAAATAAGAAGGGTTCTAGCGCTAATAGAAACAGGGAGGGTAGGAGGGGGCAGCCCTGTCTGGTACCTTGTTCTAGGATAAAGGATGAAAAAATAGTGCCTCCGGCTCTAACTCTGGTGGACGGTTTGTCGTACAGGGCCATTATCATGCAGATTAAGTTTTCGCCCAGGTTGAATTTCTCAAGTGTTGCTCTCAGATAGGACCAGTCAACCTTGTCGAAAGCCTTCTCAGCATCCAACGTAATTGCCACTGTGGGGGAGTCTGTTAGTTTGGGATGAATGAGTTTGGAAATATGCTTTTGGAGGCGCTTAGCCAGAATCATGGCATATATCTTGCAGTCTAGGTTTATCAGTGATATTGGCCTATAGTTTTTAGGCTGTGAGGGATCTTTCCCGTCTTTGGGTAATACTGCAATGATTGCTTCTGCCGGGGTACCACTGACTTGGCCAGATTCAGCAAATTGGTTAAACAGGTTTAGGAGAGGAGGAATCAGAGGAGTAGCAAATGTTTTTTAAAATTTGGCATTGTAGCTGTCAGGCCCGGGGCTTCCCCGTTTTAAGATTTTTGATTGTGTCCAGAATTTCGTCTGAGGTTATTGGGCCATTGATTGATACTTTGTCCTGTTCTGATAAAGAGGGTAGGTCGCATTTACTTAAATAGTTTTGGGCTTTAGATACATTCAAATCAGGGTTTTTTTCACATAGATTTTGATAAAATACCTTGACTATCTCTGCTATTTTATCTGGGTCGGAGTGAGCAGCGCCGCTAGGGTCTAGTAATGACTTAATTGTATTGTTCTGTAATTTGAATTTCAAGTAAGATGCTAGGCTCTTCCCAGCCTTATTAGATTCACAGAGTTTAATACTTTTTTGTTTGTTGATCCAAACCCCGGCTCTGGAGCTTACTAATTTTTTATACTCATATTTCTTTTTCACTATTTCGTTCAGGACTAGGACATCTCTAGAGGCAATATGTTTTTCTTCCAGCAATGTCATTTCTTTTTCTAGTCTCAGGAGGTTACTATTGGGTTCTCTATTCCTGTTGGATCTTATTTTGAGGATCTCTCCTCTTAAAGTACTTTTTAGTGCCTCCCACCTCATAAGATCCAAAGTGTCTCCAATTTTATTTTCATTGAGGAAATTGTGAATCGCTTCTTCAATACTTTGCCTATTTGACTCTGCTGCGATGACTTCGTCATTAAATCTCCATAGGGACTGTTTCTTAAAAGGTGTCGGATCAGAGATGGATAAGGTGATGCAAGAATGATCTGAGATCACTCTTGTTTGATAGAGGTTTGGTCGATCCTATTAATGGCGTTACTGGTGATATGCAGATAGTCAATGCGTGAATATGAATTATGGGGGAACGAGTAGAAGGTATACTCCCTTTCTGTGGGATTCTGTATTCTCCAAGTGTCGATCAAGTTAAATCGTTTACATGGGTTGCTGAGATTTTTGTGAGATTTATTGGCACAGAAGGGGCAGTGTGAGTTTCTGTCCAAGGCTGGATCTAGGGGTAGATTGAAGTCCCCCGCCAGTATGTGTGTGGCAGAGTCTGGGATTTGTCTTAGTTTCTTTTGGTAAGTTCTTCCCAGAAACCCGGATCGTCCTTGGTGGGGTCATATATCTTTGTAATATAAAATTCCGTATTGTGTCTAATCAGCTTCGAGGTGACCCATCTACCCTGTGAGTCAGCAGTGCTTGAAACTAGATCGATGTTAGCCTTTTTTGCAACGAGAGTTAGGACCTCGGTTTTTTTACCAATTGCTGCAGAGCCAGCGACATCAGAGTGTAAGTTATTTCCAAGTGAGTTAAATTGTTTGGAATCAATTTTCGTTTCCTGTAAAAGGATAATGTTGATTTCTGTTTGTATATGTAGTCAAGGATTTTCCTTCTCTTGACTGGATGATTGATGCCTTTAACATTTAACGAAATTATCTTAATGTTTTGTTGAGCCGCAGTCATCAGTAAGGAGTGAAATATAGGGACTTGAGATTGCGCATATTGTGTATCTCTCTTCGTGAGTGTGTATATGAGAGTGTCTTGAGGCACATTATATGAGTGTTAAGAAGCCTTCCAAAGTTGTATTCTAGCGCTTGTGGGGATAGAAATATAAGTGACTGAGTCAATGCTAGGATCACTAGGGGTGACATGGACATGAGCCTGAAATTACTGACCATCCTGTCCTTTATAAGGCCATCTGTGGAGATGAAGAATTTGCAAAAACTAAGGGTGCAAAAATGATAGTGAAGTAAACAGAGGAATAAGGCAACTAAGAAAAACAAAGCATATGCAGAAGAAAACATAACACCATAAACCCCCCCACTAACCCTCTTCGCTCACTCCCACCCTACAAAGTAGTGAACAGGCATGGTGACAGAGGAAGAACCCTTCCCCAATGAAAACAAGTATGAATTATCTAGTCATTTGAGAATATCCTATTAGCTAAAGGCATGTTCAACACTAAATTTGGGGCCTTTGCCAACATTGGCACTATTTAAATATTAAACCAAGTAGCAAGTGTGTGGACGAAAAGTAATCATTTTTCTTAACTAGCCCTCTGTTCTAAACAAATGGCAGGCAAACTTTAACGCTAGTATGAGTTGTAGTTACCAAGTCGGAAAGAACATATTGCTACATAACATTTTTCTCTAACAGTCTATCAGACCAACAGTATGTAACCCTGAGCGGTCATGCATTTATGAGTAAATATCAACTGTGAAAAACTGTACGTCTCACATACGGTCATGCATTTATGCCAGTGACAGGCAAGCTTTAACGCCAGTAGAAGTTGTAGTTACTGAATCGGGAAGAGCATATTACTACATAACATTTTTTCTAACAGTCTATCAGACCGACAATATATAACCCTGGGCGGTCATGCATTTATGAGTAAATATCAACTGTGAAAAACTGTACATCTCACATACGTCGCTCGCTCCTCCTTAGGAGTCTGGAGTAGTGACTTGTTCGGATTTTAATTCATATTGCTGTGCAAACAGTACGATGGTGCGAGATAGTGATTATGAAAGAGATGTGGCGTCTTGCTGGTTAAGATTCAAGTGATGTGGGGTGACGGTGTCACCCCGACCCAGTCGCACTGCTGAACAGTGTCATTATAACGATAATTTCACTTATATGAGGCAAGTTTAAGTCCTTATTCCACCATTGTTCGTCCAAACTTTCCATCAATCTTCGTATTTAATCCACATCTATGGTACCATGCTGTTGCACAAGCTTCAAATGCTCAAGATGTGCCCATTCCAGACCTCGCTCAAGAACATGATGGCAACGCATGATCAGTTCAGAGCAGTGTTCTTTTATTAAAACCCAATGCATTTCGGGCATCAGAGGCCCTTCTTCATGGGTAACTGTAAATGAACAATCAGACATTCACTTATGTTGCATATGCCACGTTTTACATGTTTAAATGCTAAGCCTCCTAATTTAATTTCATTATAACACCATATACCAAAATTAACCTGGTGTAATAAACATTCTTTCTGCTATCAATCGTTTACATTATCCTTCTTCTTCATACCCACCCAATTCATGCTACTCGTGTCACACCATCTATTTAATCCCCCCACCTCAAATAAATAATACTAAATGTGAGTGATTCACTCTCTGTAAATTAGCCAACCATCCTATTAACTCCTAGCGGTTCCTTCAAACTTCTCACTGCCGCTCACTTACTACCTACTCAAATGCGTTCCCCCCTAATCAACACATTCTAACCTGCTCTTACTTTCACACTCGTACATGCTCTCATTTTCATTATAATCACACCTTCTCGCCCCTCTCGAAATCTGGCATTACAAACACCCACAATCATACCTCATTTACTCCCCGATGCGCCCTGCTGGTTAAACCAGGTTTTGTCCCGCTGGTTAGTTCCGTTCGAGTGAAGTACCCTGCTGGTTAAATCTGAGCGTGTAGGAATGCAAACAGCAAGTTAGTGCGAGATAATGTTTATGGGATAAATGTAAAGCTAGGCTCTTGAACCAGTGGAACCGGGATTTGAGGTGTCCATAAATGCTTCTTCCTTTTCGTCGATGAATTTTTTCAATGCTAAGTGGTCAGTAAATGTATGTGGAATCCCTTGTACTAAGACACGATATTTGGCTGGTCCTGCAAATGAGAACTGAAAGTTCATGGCTTTAAATCTGGGACGGAGGGCCCAAAAACCTTTTCTTGTTTCAACAGTTTCTTTGCAGTAGTCCTGTGAGATAAAGATTTTTTTACTTTTCCATAGGATGTGGTTATTTTTTTTCATAAGCGAAGTGGTTTGCAGACTATTGGTCTTGGGATCCTTTGATTAGGGAGTCTTCTTGTTGGTAGCCGGTGCGCTCTATCAAAATCCAGAGGTTTGCTGAAAGACAGGTTTGTGGCTTGTGTGAACCACTTCTCCAAGAATGAGATGCATGTTCTGGCTGTTTCTTCTCCTCCTTCCGGGATTCCAAAAATACAAAATTTCCGCATCTATTCCTGTCCTCCAAATCCGACAGTCGTTTAGTTAATGAGTCGGAGGTGATAGTTAGCTTTTGGAGGGATTTAGACACGTTAATTTCCGCATCTTCCAGTTGACTGATTCTACTTTCTGTTTCTGAGATTCTGGAACTAGTTTCCCTGATGTCATGTCGGATAGCGGAGATCTTGTTCTGCATCCTATCTGTGTCTTCTTACGTTGATTTGGCAAGATCGTGAACATCTGCTAGTTTTTCAAGATGGATTCCATAGTAGAGTTGATGTCTTGCTTATTCTTTGTAGGTGAGTCCAGGTTCAGCGGGTCAGCTTTGACTCTTTTGAGACTTGTCTTGTTGTCTTTCCTCGCCATTTTTGTATGAGAACCGTACTTCCTCAGGGTTCTGGTGAGGGTCAGGATTGACCTTTCAATGGCGATCGGTGGCAAAGACTAATGCAAAGCTATGGCAAAGACTAATGCCAAGACTAATGCAAAGACAAATGCAAAGCTATTGCAGGGAATTGGTTAGGCCTGGATGTCAGTGACTCAGTGAATTCGTGAGTCTCTATGTCGAATCAGTACTAGAACAGCCAGCACTAGATCAGCCAAATACTCATGACAGCAGGACATTGGAACAGCATTACAGCATTACAGTATGTTAGTTTAGTTAGATCAGTGCACTTTGTACCGTGGTACACAACAGATTATACCACGTATCCACCTCGCACAGATAATACTACGTGGTCACGTCATACAGCTGCGTGGTCATGACAACTGGAACATTTTAGTTGGTGCAGTGTAGTTTATAGTTTATAGTTTATGCCTCAGCTCAGCTCGGTATTTGTTCAATGCTTGCCACAGTGTTTGCCACCTATATTCGAGAGAGATGTATTTCACTTGTACTCTGGCGAGGTTTATGATCAGCGTATGATCAGCGTATCCATATCAGGACTCCGCAACTTAAAAGATGTGGATCAGAGATGCACGCAAGGATTCTGCCCAAAATATTATCGACCTGGTTAACAATGAGAAGAGCCCCTGAATGTATAAAAAAAGTTTGAATCTAATTCCAAAGAATGTACAAATAAATGAGCTAAACAAAATAAGCAATTGGAGACCACTTTCAATTGGTACAGCATTGATGAAACTATCTTGAAAACCTAACACTGCTATAGAACATTATAAAAGGGGCACAAAAGAATGGGAAACAGCGTTTACAACGCTGTCATTGCATCACGCTACCATTACGACCTGTTAGTACGCGATGCAATTACATCGCAAGTCATTACAATGACTTGCACTACATGGCGCTCAGGTATTGGAAATAAATTCCAACACCTTCCCTACTGTTGCGCAAACTGGAGTAGGAATAGGAATTAATACTATTCCTAAGTCCAGCGCGCCCCCTAGTGCAAGTCGTTGTAATGACTTGCGATGTAAATGCATTGCGTACTAACAACGCGGTCGTTGTAACGACCGCGATGTAATAGTACGCGATGTTATAGCATGCGTTGTAACATGCTATATTCCAAAAGAATACATACTCTCTTGCAGTGGTGTTCATAGACATTTCAAAAGCATTTGACTCTGTCAGCCATGGGCACATTATACGGAGTCTCGAGGGACAAAGGGTTCTGTCACACATCAGAGAGCTAATAAAAGACATATACACAGCCTCCAGTCCATTTATGTATACAAGGATCAAGAAGTGGGCAAGGATACACCCTGGCGTACACCCTGGACTGAGCCTATGGGGTCAGTGGGATCACATTCAGGACCACAGTGGCATGCTACAGATCGATCTCTCTGATAGATACCACGGCCAAGGTCCTGGGGAGGGTGTTATTAGCTGTTTGGAAATGTGGGCTAGTGATAATAGCATACCCTCAAGAACCCAATATGGCTTTAGACATGGTCGAGGAACTGTTGAGCAGTGTATAAACTTAGCTTTAATTGTTAGTAAGTACACCAAGTCCATGAAGTGCTCACTACATCTGGACTTGTCGTCTGCTTTCAACACTGTAAACCGCGATAAGCTCTGGAGCGTGATGGGAAGCATGGGGGTGGAGGAGTTCTTGGTTATTCTCCTTCGGAGACTACATCAGAATACTACGATGAAGATCCACAATGGTCCTGAAGGTGATACCACTGACCCCATAGACTCAATCCAGGGTTTACACCAGGGGTGTATCCTTTCCTCCTTCTTGTTCCTTGTATACATAAATGGACTGGAGGGCAAAAGAAACTAAATTGTTGAAAATTGGGGCTAAGGTGAGGCAAGATGGTGGCTGTGCAGTCGGCTGTGTAAGCTCTCCGCCTGCTCAGACCCCCCTGTCTCCCTACGTTCTATGCTTCTAATCGACAGACGGATGGTCGGCCCGCTAGATGTCACAAACGGCTCCGACATGATTTGGACAGTATACAGTTTAATTTGCCAACACCACTTACCCCTGTGTTGTCGGCTTACTTGGTGCCTCCCCTGCAGCTCTGTTTGCTTCCTGGATACACTCCGACACCAGGCTCCTCCGTGAGAAGCTGAGATGTCTCCAAAGACCGCGAGAGGAGCTAAGACTCGGGGCAAACCTCTCTGCCACAACGAAGATCGAAAGTACGTCTTTGCACACTGGTGGGAACGCTACAGGCAGACTGGAGCACACCCCTGAGAAAACTCGCAACGCCGGGAAGAAATCTGCCCCGGTAGCATTCTTTGCTGCCAAGTCTTTAACTAAAAAGCTGACTGCAATGGAGAATGGAGGTGCTGCAATGCAGTCTAATGAAAAGCAACAATCTGAAATCCCTGCACTGCCTAGTGCAGGGATCACGGTACAGAGTGAGATTAGCGACCCTACCTGGGATAAGTTAGGCCGTGGTGGGGGCACTCAGGGGCTGTGGAGGGGGTTCTAACTCCAGTTTTACATGGGCCAGTCTGTCCCCCTGGGGTGTCCTCCGAGGCACCAGAAAAAGCAATAACCAAGGAAGGGGAAAACACAGCCCTGGCTACATTAAGGCCCACACCTTCAAGACCAGCACCCACTAATAGCTTGAAGAAGCCCAGGGCTGGGGGGGGGGCGTAAGAATCAGAGCTGGGTTGAACAAGTTGACAACTTGGAAGCCAGGAATGAGACAGACTCTTCCTGACTTTCCGTACTTTCTTGCCCTCTCAGCGCCAAGACGCCTCGGCATTCGTGCACTTTATAAGACTTTACTTACTTACTTACTTACTCTGGAGATACATTTTTCTCCCTGTCCGATCCATCCAACTCTTCTAGCGATGAGGATTCTTATGTGTGCAAGCGGAGTTCACGGGGGGACTCGTCAGGTAGTGGATGGACTGAATGAAGTAGTCTACGCCTGGATGAAGGGGAGACTTCCAGTAAAAATAGTAAGCCAGGTACTGTCCGCAAAAAGGAGTTGCCTGACATGTTGGAGCAAAATGAAGGTGAAGGTGCTCTTATATGGGATTATTCGTTCTCTCCCGTAATTGGTGCTGAAGGAGGGGGATCTTTGGAGACAACGCAGACAACCACCGGTGTTCACAAGAGGGCACAAGAGGTATCGCTTACGGTTATATACCAAAGCATTATGGCACACAGAGAAGAGACCAGGGCAGAGAGCCAAAGGACCCAAACAGTGTGTCACAAAATGCAGCGCTCTATTCAATGCGTTGCCAAGTCGTGCTACGTGTTTGCTGAGCGGATCAGTGAAGCTGAGAATCGAATTTCTACATTAGAAGATGAGCTGACAGCACAGAAAACATTGACTGATATGAGGAGATCTCAGAAGGACGACACTCAATGAAAACTGGCTGATTTGGAGAACCGGCTACAACGAAACAATCTCCGAGGGAGCTAAAGGTTCAGATGCCCACAAGTACATCATCGAACTCTTTACAGAAGCCTTCCTGAGCTAACGCAATGGTCTTGGCACAGTAAAGTACAGAGGGCTCACCGTTTTCCATTTAAACAATACTATCGTCCAGGTCAAGCGGCTCCCACACCTAGGGCAGTGTTAATCTGTCTGAATAACTTTCTGGTTCGACAAGCCCTGTATGACCTGGTGCGTCCAGATAGAAAAAGAACTGGGAAGGGAAATTATTTTTTGTTACGTAGACTACTGTCACACGACAGAGAAAACGTGATGGGAACTCAGGCAAGCCCAGTATGACCTGGCGCGTCCAGATAGAAAAAGAACTAGGAAGGGAAATTATTTTTTTGTTAGGTAGACTACTGTCACACGACAGTGGAAAATTGATGGGAACTCTGGCAATTATTCCCAATGTTTCTGAGTAAATGTGCCCAGGTGTTTCTTCTTAACCCTGCAAAGCTTAAGGTTATAGACAAGGATAAGGCCCAGTTTTTTATCCTGTTTTTTACCTCTGAATTGAAAGCTATGGAGTTTTTGCAGTCAAATGATGTTTAAATGCTGAGACTGGTGGGGTTTGACTGGTGTTAAGGTATTGACATGGTCGTACGTCGGGTAGCTAAGAATCCTGTTATGCCGCTCATAGGTTTTTTTTGCATGCTAAGTTCAGTTTTTCTTTTTCTAGGATTGTGGCCCGTAGAGGGCCAGGGGTCTGACGGACTTGGGGGGTAATTCATCTCCAATGGACTTTTTTGGTCTTATTGCCTCGAAGGCTGGGTCTAGGGTGGGCGACTCCACAGAAGGAAGGGAGGAAGCTATGGAGTCGGGGCGGTGGATGGAGGGTTCATGGGGTGTGGGTGGGGTGGTGGATTCAGAGCAGGAAATAAGCCATGTTGCGAAAAATAAGAAGCATGATAAATCTATGTGGATCTTTAAATTTAAAAACAAAGGAAATCAGACATATGGCAGCTGTCATCGATCTCTTATGGTAATCTTAACAGCAGGGAGGTTCTGCGCTTTGACTAGTTTGAGATGCAATGATGTCGCATAGGTTCCGTATATGTTCTGTTAATATTTGTGGTCTTAACAACAGGGACAAATGAAAGCGAGTAGCCCTGGAATTAAAATCAATGCAGTCTGATACAGAAACCCATATTCCATGGGGCAAGTGGAAAGCACTATTGGAATTAGGTTATACCCTGTTAGCTGGCATACAACAAAGTACGTTAACTTGAGGTGTGGCTATTCTCACAAAACATGCTTATGGCACCACAGGTAGGACACTCGTTGACAAATATGGCCGTTGGGCCATTGCGGAGCGTGTTGTTAAAATAACGGTATGCTCAATATACGGTTCCAATACTGATGAAGCACAGATTTCGGATTTCCTAAATGTGGAACTGGCATCTTGTCCGACGCCCCTGGTTTTATGTGGGTACTTTAATATACATCTGGATGGGTCACATACATGGATGGAGGGGGGAAGCTATACAGGGAGGAAACCTAAGGTATTCAGAGGTATGCGCTGATTGATATTGGATCATGGTCTAATAGACGTCTGCCTGAAATGTAGGCACCCAGACCCTGGATTCACCTTCTATTCTTTCCCACATAATAAACTCGTGAGATTAGACTATTTTTTTATATCTAGGACTCATGCAGCTGAGGTGAGGATAGAGACCTTCCCCAGAGTTTCCTCTGATCATAACCAATTAAGGATAGAAATTCCGCTAAGGGGATTTACTCGCTCTTGCGGGACTTTTTCTTTTGATAAAAAACTTCTGCTAGATCCCAGTTTTATAGATCACATTAAACAATGGATAGAACAATTTCTGCAGACTAATCGTAGTACAGCAGCTAATGAGATAGTATGGGATGCCTTACAGGCAGGTATTGGGGGGAAGCTCTCAATTTTGGACTATTCTCACAGAAGCATAATAAGATGGTGGTACAGGGGCTATATGAGGAACTCAGGAGGGCCGAGGAAAACTTACACAATGTTTACAAAGGAACCGGAAATAACTTCGAGACAAATAGAGGTTGCTCTCTTGCAAGGCCAAAATTAATTCACATTGGACTAAGGGTATAGCTCGTAAATATCATCTGTATAAAAAGGAATGTTAGGAATATGGTGAGGCCACAGTTAAACTCTCAGGAAGATGGATAAGGCGTAAAGAGGTTGCAAGGGGGATAGCTGGATTACTGATTCCTCTGGCAGATTAGTTGAGACACCACCCAAGATCCTTACGGTGTTTAAAGCATTTGATGAAGAATTATACACAGAGGGATCAGTAAAGGATAACATTGGCCAGGAGAAATTGCTACAAGATTTGGTTAGAAGTAGGCTCAGTAGAGAAGATCAAGTCCTCCTTGATGCCCCTATTACCTTGGAGGAGCTCTCGGTAGCGATAAATTCACTATCAATAGGCAAGGCTGCCGGCCCGACAAGCTCCCCTTGGTGTTTTATAAAACTTTCTTTCAGGAACTATGTAAGGACATGTTGATAACCTTCCAGGGGGCACAACAGGGCCAGGCTCCATTATCTTGGGATTTGGCTAATATTGTTATTTTTAGAAAAAAGGGACAAACTACCGACATTGCTGGGATCATACAGACCCATTTCTTTATTGAACTGTGATGGCAAAATCTATGCAAAGATTCTGGCTATTCACTTAGCTAAGGTCATCGCTCCTATTGTATCATACAGGCAACATGGCTTTATCCATGGGAGAGGCACGGTCAATCATATAAGTAGGGTCGTCATGCTATTTGATTTAGCTAATGTACAATGCGCTCTGCTTGGGTTAATTTTACTTGACGCCGAAAAGGCGTTTGACCAAGTCTCCTGGGAATTTCTCTGGGCAGTAATGCACTGGCAAGGGTTTGGAACAGCATTCATAACAGCAATAAGGGCCATGTATAGAACACCTTCTGCCAAATGTGTACAATGGGACAATAATCAGACACAGTAGTTATTTCCAGGGGTACAAGACAGGGCTGCCCGTGTTCGCCCTTGCTGTTCGCTTTGTATATAGACCCATTTTTAACTCTGCTATAACGTAGCCCTATCATTAAATCTGTATCTCAGGGACAAGAAGAACATCGGTTGCTAGCATATGCGGATGATGTTGCCATTTTCATTGTCAACCGGCAGTGGCAGTTCCGGAAATTGAGCGGCTGGCACATCATTTTGGGCAGTTCTCAGGTTATAACTGAAACACAGCTAAAACTCAGACTATTTGTACTAGCCAGGCTCTCTTCGATGATCCAAGGATTATGGAGGAAGTAATATATCTAAGGATCAAAATCAGACCTTGTCTGGATCAAACGGTAGCAGCTAATTGGTCCCCTCTTCTTGGCCAAATTAAAAGTGAGCTCGATAGAATTGATTGCCTCCATCTCTCACTAGCAGGAAGGTGCAACGTCTTAAAAATGAGGGCCCTGCCTAAAGTACTCTACTTTTTTAGGTCAGTGCCCTTGGAGCTCAATAAAGTCCAGCTGCAAAAATTACAATCACTTTGTGCTAGCTTTATGTGGAGTCAGAAGAAGCCTCAAAGAGTGATGAAATTCATGCTCTACCCAAAAAACGGGGGGCTGTGCAATTCCAAATTTCACATATTACTATTGGGCCTGTCTTTTGCAGAACATGCAAATCTTACTAACAGGTGCAGAGAACATAGAGGCTGCAGAAGCTCCATCTATATATCAAATGTTAATGGGCACAGAGGCAAGGGGGTGCCTATTAAAGAACTTGGAACCTAGCTACTATAAAAAAAAACTTGATTTAAGGCTTTGGTAGCTGCTTACAAAGAATGGAAGCAGGTTAGAAGGTGCGTTCAACTTGGCAGGATATGTTACGACACACCTACATCTGCGTCACTACTGTTACCCCCCCATCTTCTGGGACATAGTTATGGAGAGATGGAGACAAAAAGGATAACATAAAAAAAGAGAGGGAGTTAGAGGATAAGAGCTGGGGCCGTCCTCCAAAACCGATTCATAACACAGAAAAAAGGCACCCAACACATTTTTAGGAAAGTCTAGTTTGTGTCCAGGAGAAAACACAAGGGGGATATGTACTAGGAAGTGGCGGAGCGTGTCGTCAGCCTCCTAAGCTTAATGACACGCTCCGCCACTTCTGAAACGCAAGGCTGCACCATATTTACAAGAATGTGGTGCAGCCTTGCGTTTCCCCCTGCGATGGCGCTAAGTTTAACAATTTAGCGCCAACGCAGGTACCCTTGCACCAGAGTGCAAGGGTGTCTGTGTGCAGGGGAGGATTGAGTATGTGTAGGAAGGTGTTCCTTCCTGCACATAAACAATCCTAAAATGCCATTTTGTAACTTTCATGTGTGCTGCTTCATGCAGCACACGTGAAAGTTACAAAATGGCATTTTTTTAAAAGGTTTGTTTATGTACAGGAAGGGAAACCTTCCTGTACATAAACAAACCATGGCATTTAGCTTTTTCCATGTGTGCTGCACAAGGCAGCACACATGGAAAAAGCAAAAACGAGGAGAAATAATGCATTTCTCCTCGTTTTGTCAACTTAAGACCAGGATTTTCCTAGTCTTAATTTTGGCGCAGCCTCCTATGTACACCACCCTTGTACATAGGGGGCAGCGTCAAATACAATGGGTGTTGCGGTGGAACGCCGATCCCAAAACCCACTGCACGCCCCTTTCACGGTAACCGTAGCGTGAAAGGGTGCCTTATGTACAAGGCAGCGTTAAGCCACGGTAAGTGGCTTAACGCTGCCTTGTACATATTGCGCAGCCCCTATCGCCACCACAACGTCCGTAAAAGTGACGTTGTGGTGGCGATAGGGGCTTGTACATATGCCCCAAGGTTTTCTGTGAAACCCTCACCAACCAGGGTTACCCCTTGATGGCATGCTTCATCATAGGGTCCTTCTCGTTCCGCTGCGGAACTAGGCGTGCTGCGACCTACGAGTTAAGCGGGAGCACTTTTATTGACTATGAGAGACAAGATGGTCTGTGAAAGAGGAGTGGGGAAAAGGGGAAGAGAGAATCTTTAAAAATACCTGGCTAGTGGGTTATGATTATTTTATTCCGACCCCTAGTCAGTATGGGTAAAAAACAGGGGAAATATTAGGAAAAAGGGAAATAATGTTCCTATCTCCTAATGGTCGACATGTTTCTAGCCTACCCCTATTGGCTATTCTTCAGGACTTAGCGTATTTAATTATTTTCTTCACTTATTGCAACACCTGGTTCCAATCCTGTTGTTGTACACTTAACAAAACATTAAACTTGCATGCTAATAGGAAGGTGCATATACTTATACCACCTGTCTTTTGTTCATACTATTGAATTGTGTAAAGATAAATAGGGAGAAAACTAAACTTTCCTAGTTTCAGGGTCACAGTTACAAAATGAAAGCCCCCTATATCTTTGATACCCTGTACCATCAGTGAGCACCTTCAGGGTGAAATAAAACATTTGTGACTCGTTATCAACAAGCTAGTGGCAGTCAGTGGCACATCTAGTGAGAAGCCCAATCAGAAAAATGATCGAGTGATCGAAACGTTTCTGAGGATATTAACGCACACACAAATATGTACACAGACAGAGACATAAACACACCACGTACATATGTAATATTCAGCTAATGCTTCATGGTTCCTCCTGCGAAAAGTGAAGCCTGTAGTCACACTCTGTTGGAGAGAGCATATTAAAGTTATCGAAAAAAAACCTCTTAAATGTTCAATAATGCAGGACAATCTCAGCGCAAAGTTCGTATGGTGCCTCAAAATGGGAGGCTCTGTAGACCCTTCGTTATCGTTTGCTGGTTAAATGGGCAGTCATTAGTGTGCGCTTACCTCGTCAAGACTTCACTCTGCTTCTCTCACCTACTTGGGAGCCGCTCGGGAACCGCATCTTGCCGGTATCCTGGGCTCCGGTGAATTAAAACAGAGCGAGGACGCACGCAGGTAGCGTCCTTGCGTCATGACAACTAGACCGTTAAAAAACAAGATGGCGGTTGAGTAGTGGAGCAAGTCAGTCTCCATTCGAGTATTCATCGTTTCATACAGCATATCATCAGTGCTCCTTTTGGACATGTCTCTGTATTGAAAAGTACAGTTGGGTTTATTTACGAAGTGTGGAGGAGTGTATGTGGCGGTATAGCTATTATATACAGGTCTGGGTTTAAAGCTACCTTTGAAGCCATCCTGTTCCCATGGGTGGAAGCCATGACTTTTAACATTAAAAAATGGGCAACACAGTATCCTTCCCTGGGCTACTTCTCCATAGACAGCCAGGTCCAAAATCCTTGTTTATTCAAGGTCTACAGACCTTTATGGAATCTTGCTTGGGCTCCCCAACTTTTATGATACTAGGGGATTTTAATTTTCAGTTAAAGTGTGACAAAAATTCAGATACCTCTACTTCACTAGACAATCTGGAGGGTTTTGGACTGACACAGATAGTCTTGGAGCCCACACATAAGGCTCATCATACCCTGGATGGGATTTTCACCAATAATCCTTCTATCATGGTGAATAAAGTACTGCCTTTAACCTGGACTGGTCATAGGGCAAATCTCTTCAACTTACTAGGTCTGAATAATCAACTCCCTCAGGTAAAAAACCTGCCCCCCACCAAAGTAAGATCCTGGTGTAAAATCAGGAAAAAAGCCTTAATAGAGACGCTTGACAATAGTATGCCTGTCCTAGCGACAGACACCAATATGGCGGCTGACAATTACGACAATTGGATAAGGTCAGCCGTGAACCAGTTGGCCCCAGAAAGAATAGTTAAACAGTGAAGAAACAAACTCTCTGCCCCCTGGTATAACTCTGAGCTCAAACTTCTAAAATCTAAGTGTAGATGCTCAGAGCGTGCATGGAGGACTGAATATAGCAAGCAGGATAAAGCTACCTACAAACTTGTACTAACCGAATATATTTGGAAGCCATTAAAAGCTTCAAAAAGATCTATTACACTGGTAAAATTGAGGCGGCAAGAAAACTCATCAAGAAGAGCTTTTTAAGACAGTTACCGCCTTGTCCAAGTTGCAACAGGAGAATCAATTTGACCCGATCAAGCTCTCTGCGATAAAATGGCCAACTTCTTCCAGTCGAAGGTTCAAACGATATATGATGAGCTGGCGGGGAGGATCCCTGCCCCTACTATTTCTTTCTTACCATCTATGGAGGACTTTGTTTCCTCTACTAGGGACGACCAGTTGACCAGTTTTTTACTTCTAACTGTGGACAAAGTCAATGATTTGCTACTAGCCACTAAATCAGAGTCCCCGACAGATCCCTGTCCCCCCAACATAATACATCTGGCCTCAGGTAAGATTAGTACTCTACTAACCCCACTTCTGAACAATGTCATTAGGACAGGAACCTTCCCAGCTTCCTGGAAGAAAGCCTGTATTCGACCCATCCTAAAGAAAACTTCCCTTGATCCATTTGAAGTGAAGAACTACCGTCCGATTTCCTGTCTACCCCTAGGCGGCTAAAATTCTGGAGAAAGCTATTAACCAAGACTTAACTGGTTATCTTGAAACCAACAACCACCTAGATTCCACTCAACATGGCTTCAGACCACGCCACTTCACAGAGTCAGCGTTAATTATGGCCACTTAAGAAATTCGCTTGCTGATTGATGGTGGAGGTAGAGCTGTCCTTATCCTACTTGACCTATCAGCCGCATTTGATACTGTGAATCATACAGTACTTACGTAACGGCTGAAGGCAATAGGAATTAAAGAGGCCGCCCTAACCATTCTCACCTCGTTCCTAACTGCTAGAGAACAGAGTGTTTGCTGAGACAACTTCAAATCTGAGAGGTTTTCCCTCCCCTGTGGAGTCCCCCAAGGCTCAGCACTGTCACAAATCTTATTCAACATCTATGTGATGCCTCTAGCCAAACTAATCAGGGCTCACAGCTTCTCATTGGTATCATATGCCGACGACACACAGATTGTTATTTCCATTTCCTCAAGTGTAGATACTGTGGCGGGGATATTCCACAGTTGTCTTGAGCACATCATGGAATGGATGCATAGGAATTACCTCAAATTAAACACGGACAAAACGGAGGTCTTGGAGTCTGGAAATGGACCTCCTCTTTCGAATCAATCTTGGTGGCCGGTGGTGGCAGGGGCTTGCCCGGACCCGGTGGCAAAAGTGAGGAACTTGGGATTTCTGTGTGATGTCCAGTTAAACTTTTCAGGGCAGATTAACCTGGTGACATCATCCTGCTTCTTTCTACTAAAAATTCTGCATAAAATCCCGCCTTTCATTCCTTCAGACCTTAGAAAAAAGGTTGTAGTCACTCTAATTCTCTCTCAAATTGACTACTGTACCGCACTTTATTTAGGCGTTGACAAACGTCAACTGCTAAAAGTGCAATCACTGTAAAATGCAGCAGTGCGAATTCTGCTCAATATTCCTAAATACCACCACATTTCTAGCAGCATCAGGAAGCTCCACTGGCTTCTAGTCAGGCAATGCATCGAGTTTAAGGTGCTATGCCTGGTGCATAAAGCACTCTATGATGGAGAGTCATTGGACCTTCAGAAACTCTTTCAGTGGTAAACCCCTCTCTGAATCTTAGATCGGCCAGTAAAGCATTGGTTCGGGTTCCTAAAATCAATAAGGCAAGATGGGGAGGCAGATGCCTTGCCTATCGAGCCTTAAAGCTCTGGAATGAGCTACCGACCCATGTTAGGCTTCAATCTACCAGACCCCTGTTTAGGAAAATGGTCAAAACCTGGCTATTCCCTACTCAGGAATGATCTAGTACCTCCTGGTCTCTCTCGCGTTCTTTGCAAATCCTAGCGCCAAGACGCCTCGGCATTCGTGCGCTCTACAAGTTATTTACTTACTTACTTACTATGTAGGGGAAGGAAATGTATAACTGGAGTATAGGGTCTATACTAGTTATGTGTAGATTCCCATGTCATCCTGTGCACTCTATTATCACCATTATGGGACTTTTTCAAAAAGAATACGTCTCTGGTATTCCTTTTGTACGGACTGCTGATACCATTATGGGGCATGTTGTGAGTAAAATATATAGTAATATAGAGAAATCCTTCTGTATGGTCCTTGAATACCATTTTGGGCATACTATGAAGGAAAAATGACTGGTGTAGGCATATTTTCACCAATCGTGAGGTCTATACATTCCTTGCCTGATCAGTTTATTACCAATAAAGCGTTCTTTTGAAAAACTATCTTTTATGATAGTATATCTCTTACATACATGCCATTATGGGGTTCATGTGAAAAAGACCCGTATCATGTCTGTGTCCTATGAAATTGGCTGGTGGACTGTATGGGGTTGTAAAAAAAAATATTTTGATCACCTCACAAAACTGCCCCATGGGATATTATCGTTCAGACCCTCAGTATGTGTGTTGAGTTTAAAAACCCACCGTTGTTCTTTCTCAAACAGTTTTGACTCAACGGTACCTACACCCCCCATGGATTCTAAAATGACCCATTTAAAATCCAGTACTGTATGCTTCTTTTCAATATAGTGTGCTGACATTTTTGTTGTACGTTCACAGCGTAGATTGCTGCGATGCTCGCAAATCCTGGTCTTTATCTTCCTTGTTGTCATCCCAATGTAATTCAGACCACAGGGGCATGTAATCATGTACACTACTCTTTCAGGGTTGCAATTTGTTGATTTCCACAGTTGCCAGGACATTTTGTTGCTGAATGTCAATGTCTTTGTTAGTTTTGTCAAATGGCAAAACACTACAATTACCGCAGGGGTAATGCCCCATGATTGGTGCCAAAGTTCCTTGGGTGGTCAATCAATTGTTCAGGTTCTTGTGAGGGTGTTTATGAACTAGTATATCTTTGAGGCTTTTGCCTTTCCTGTGAGAGAACATAGGGCGCAGTATTGACAGGGAGCCACTTTTGAGAATGCGCCAATGCTTGTTGATGATTTTGGATACTGCATTTGCTGCTATGCTGTAAGTTGTTATGCAGATAGGTCTGTCTTCCTTTTCTTTCACAAAAGAAAGTTCCAGAAGGGCTTCCCTTTTCTTATTCTGTGACCTTTTCTTTGCTTTTTTCTCGGATACTTTCTTGCCATCAGTTTGTCTGCTAAGTGGTTTGCTTGAGTCTTGTAGTCTCTTAATTCAGAACAGTTCTTCCTGAGCCTTAAGAACTGTCCAAATGGCAGGTTTTCCTTCAGGTGCCGGGGATGGAAGCTGTCATAGAGTAGGAGGCAGTTCTTTGCCATGGCTTTCTCATGCGTGGTGGTTCCGAGGCCTCTGTGTTGTTCCACTATTATATTGAGGTCCAAGAATACCAGTTCTTTCTTACTTATGGTGCTGGTAAATTCTAGGAACTCATTCTGTGTGTTGAGCCAGGTCAGGAACGTCATTGCTGTATCTTCGTTGCCCTCCCAAATGACTAATACATCGTCAATGAATCTTTTCCATAGTTTAATATGGTTCAGAAAGGGGTTGGGAGGTCCTAGTATCGAGCGGCTCCACAAGTAGGTGAGAGAAGCAGAGTGAAGTCTTGAGGAGGTAAGTGCACACTAATGACTGCCTATTTAACCAGCAAACGATAACGAAGGTTCTACAGACCCCCGTTTTGAGGCACCGTACGAATCTTGCGCTGAGATTGTCCTGCATTATTGAACATTCAAGAGGTTATTTTTCGATAACTTTAATATGCTCTCTCCAACAGAAGGTGACTACAGACTTCACTCTCCGCAGGATGAACCATGAAGTATTAGCAGAATATTACATATGTACGTGGTGTGTTTATGTCTCTGTCTGTGTACATATTTGTGTGTGTGCTAATATCCTCAGAAACGTTTCGATCACTCAATCATTTTTCTGATTGGGCTTCTCACTAGATGTGCCACTGACTACCACTAGCTTGTTGATAACGTGTCACAAATGTTTTATTTCACCCTGAAGGTGCTCACAGATGGTACAGGGTATCAAAGATATTGGGGGCTTTCATTTTGTAACTGTGACCCTGGAACTAGGAAAGTATAATTTTCTTCCTATTTATCTATACAGAATGTAATAGTATGAACAAAAGACAGGTGGTATAAGTATATGCACCTTCCTTTTAGCATGCACGTTTAATGTTTTGTTCAGTGTACAACAACAGGAGTGGAACCAGGTGTTGCAATAAGTGAAGAAAATAATTAAATACGCTAGATCCTGAAGAATAGCCAATAGGGGTAGGCTAGAAACATGTCGACCATTAGGAGATAGGAACATTATTTCACTTTTTCCTAATACTTCCCCTGTTTTTTAGCCATACCGACTAGGGGTCGGAATAAAATAATCATAACCCACTAGCCAGGTATTTTTAAAGATTCTCTCTTCCCCTTTTCCCCACTCCTCCCTCACAGACCATCTTGTCTCTCATAGTCAATAAAAGTGCTCCTGCGTAACTCGTAGGTCGCAGCACGCCCCGTCCTGCAGCAGAACAGGAAGCACCCTATGATGAAGCATGCCACCATGGGGTAACCCTGGTGGGTGAGGGTTTCACGGAAAACCTTGTGTTTTCTGCTGGGCACAAACTAGACTTACCTAAACATTTGTTGGGTGCCTTTTTTCTGTGTTATGACAAAAAGGGTTAAGCATACTGGAGACTTCTATTTGGAAGACCAGATTACCTCATTTTCTGAGCTTGAAGAAAAACACTTGCTGCTAAGGACAGATTTCTTTAAGTTCTTACAGGTCTGGGACTTTTTGTGTAGAAAGAAAAATAGCATAACAATGTCCAAAAATCCCTTAATTGAGGCAATCAGGCGGAGAGATAGAATTGGTAGCCTATATGATTGGACCTTAGAATCCCAGACTGATGATCTGGAGACTCAGAATCGTAAATGGAATTCAAGATTGAATCAAGACGGAGAAATACTACAGGAATCTATAGAGATGGAGGTGAAAATCTTAATCTCCTCTAACTTGAGGGCACAACATTATAAAACTATTTTTAACTTATATTACACCCCAGGGAAAATAACTAAATGGGGAGGGACAGCTGACGGCAAATGCACTCGATGTGGGGCTGAACAGGTGGAAATCCTTCACATCTTTTTTATGTGTCCTAAGTTAAGGCAGCTAATAGGGGGATTGGAAGTTTTTCTGACCGATACTATTGCCTCATTAATCACTATCACTATCACACACTATCACACCCTTAACAATGTTGCTAGGTTTGCTGGATGAGTCGTTGACCAATCGAGATGTGAGGCAAGGATGGTACTTAGGGCCTGATTCACAGAACTAACTTACGTCAAAATCCTAAACTTACAACAATTTTGGTATTCACAGAATGAACTTACACATTTGGGTATTCACAGAATGAACTTACACATTTGGGTATTCACAGAATGAACTTACAACAATTTTGGTATTCACAGAATGAACTTACACATTTGGGTATTCACAGAATGAACTTACAACAATTTTGGTATTCACAGAATGAACTTACACATTTGGGTATTCACAGAATGAACTTACAACAATTTTGGTATTCACAGAATGAACTTACACATTTGGGTATTCACAGAATGAACTTACAACAATTTTGGTATTCACAGAATTAACTTACTCATTTTGGTATTCACAGAAGGCACTTACTCATCAATGAGTAAGTGCCTTCTGTGAATACCAAATGTGTAAGTTACACAAAATGTGTAAGTTACACAAAATGAGTAAGTTACACAAAATGTGTAAGTTACACAAAATGTGTAAGTTACACAAAATGTGTAAGTGTCTTCTGTGAATACCAAAATGAGTAAGTTCATTCTGTGAATACCAAAATGGTAGTAAGTTTAGGATTTTGTCGTAAGTTAGTTCTGTGAATCGGGCCCTTAATCTTTATGGCAACCGCAGTGGCCCGACTATGTATTGCCTCACATTGGTTTCAGAGAGAGCCTCGTCCTTTGGAATGTGGAGAGCCAGACTCTTCACCATCTGTAATCTTGAGCCTATCCTCTATTCCCTTAAGGGCCCTAGGAAACGTAAACTAGGAGAAAGTGTGTGGGGCAAGCTGTTAGACCAAATTAATTCTTGAATATTCTGTAATCAACTCGGTTCTCTATTGCTCAAACATGAAAGAAGTTATTTTATTTAGGGAATGGGATTAGCGGAAAAAACACAAAAAAAAATTTGTCTTATGTTGTATTTTAGATCTAGTCATAGGTCTGTGACCTGGTATGATGAAGTTAGGCGTTATATTTATATTCTTAGCCAAAGAGTTTGAGACCCATCAGTTTTTAGCCTTCTACAGGTATACCACACAAAGGGGCTCATTACGATGGCGGTGAACCCGCCACTGGCGGCCATTCTCCGCCCACCAGATAAGGATGGCGGGTGGAGTGCTGGCGGACAGAAAGCCCGTCCGCCATGGGTCTGACACAGGCAATCGATACGATTGCCTGTCGGACCCGGAAAGCATACCTAGAATGGTGGCGGTGCCTAGCAGGCACCGCCCGCCACATTAGGATGCTTTATCCCCACCAGCCTTGAATGGCGGTTCAACCGCCATTCAAAGGCTGGCGGAGATTGATTCTGGGGGCCTTAAGCAGGGGCACTCCAGTTTTGCACTTGGGGGGCACCCCTGCACCATGTGGCAGGCACCGCGTGGTGCCTGCCACGTAGTGCAGGGAAATGCAAAACTTGCATTTTTACCATGGTGGCGGGTGCTGCAGCCTGCAGCACCTGCTGCAATGGTAAACATGCCCAATGCGACCGCCACTGTGACGGTCGCATTGTAATTCCATGTGCAAGACCGCCGCCATATAGGCGGCCGGTCCCAATTCCCGTGACGATGGCAGACGGACTTAAGTCCATCCGCCATCGTAATGACCACCAAAGTTATTTTTGTATTAAAGAATTACTGTAACGTTCTAAATTTTTGGGCTGTTTAATTGTGACTTACTCTCTTTGAATCCCCAATTCTGCCTGTGACTCTTCAAGACTTGCTGCGTTATCTTATATGGTTTCTTTGGGTCATTCTGTTTTGCCTCATTTATAATGTACTGTATTACTCTGTTTTCGGATAGGCTTAAACATTTTTTTTTTAAAAATAGATTGTCCAAAGGCTGGTGATTTTTTTAATCTCTTTGCTTTTTTATGCAGATGATGCTGTCCTCCTAGTGAGGACATCAAACAGCAGAAAGCCCTTGATGCTTTTGCAGACTTTATGGAATCTCTAGATTTGAAAGTAAACCTCAGAAAATCGAATGTAATGGTATGTGGCCCAAAATCAACAAAAACTATAACCTTCCATCAGCAAAAAACCCCATTGGATAAAGTCACAAAATGTTTCTATTTAGGGATCCTTTTTAATTATTTACTGAAATGGAATGCTCTCATATCATTCAAGGTGCACCAGGTTAGGGCGATGGAAGCTCTTTTTTTGCTTTGCAACTAAGCTGGGCCAGAAGCCCGCTAGGGAAATGATGGCGCTAAATAGAGCAAAATGCATGTCAGTTGCCACATATGGGGCAGGAGTATGGGGGTACACAGACTGCACCAAGCTACAACTTGCTGAGAATGCCTTCCTTCGGAGGCTTCTCATGGTCCCCCAGGGGACCTCAACCTTCTTTTGTCACTCTGAAGTGGGCTTGAACTACCTTGAGGATTGTATAGCTCTTGCTCCATTATTATTATGGATCAAATTGTGGTCGACAATTGAATTAGAACTTTCCAGGCAAATTCTATCTGACTGTTTATCTACCTGTAACATTCAGAAGATCCTGTGGCTAAGATACGTTAGATTGCACTTAGTGATTTGGGCCTTGTTGCTCTTTTTAAAGACCCAGTTCATATTATACCATCAGCTAAAGCTCAAGCCAAGGAAGTTTACTGGGAAAGGGCCCTGGCCAATCGTCAAAGTTTAGCCCCCAAGCAACTGTTATTCAATTAACCAAATGTAATAACTTTCTTCCCAGTGATGCAATTTTATTTGACGCTCAACACAGATTTTATTCCCCCAGATTTCGCCTTGGCACTGTGCACTTTTTAGTGCCATTCCCACTACAATGTGGATGGGCACAAAATCATGTCCTTGCGATAATACATCAAATCAATCTACTGTACACTTTTTACTTTTTTGTCCTTTATATCAATCTGTAAGAGCAATCTTTCTGCTCCCCTTACTAAGACCACATAGCCCAATGTCATATCAAGATGGTTTTAGACTTTTGCATTAATTGGAATCACAATGAATTCAGTTATGCGGTACTTAATTTTATAAGGGGGCACTTTTAATAAGAAAACAATATGGCTAGCACTTGTTTTGAGACTGATAAGGAAACTTGATGAAAGTATTATTGCATTTTTGCAATTTGTTAACATGCACATTAAACTTTTTACTGTTGATATTTAATGGTAAATACTTTTAGTTACTAGTAATTGGCATTGAGGTTTTAATTTATGAAGTTTTAACAGTTCTGTGTTGTTCACTTATGTTTGTATAAAATTCTTTTATGATTTCTTGAAATCGAATAAAGTTTTTATGACTGACCTACTGACTTATACACATATTCCTCAATGCTTTGGACAATGAATTTACACCAGAAATAACAATGAAATCTGGAGTAAAACAAGGCGACTCACTATCCCCACTGCTGTTTAATATTGCCATGGATCCTCTGATATGTGATCTTCAGAACAATGGCAAGGGCCTTACATTTGGCTCAGATGGACTTATTGAGCAAATCACCGCTCTAGCCTTTGCCAACGACATAGCAGTAGTCAGTAGCACATGGGAAGGAATGAGTACAAATTTGAAGATCATTAAAAATAGAGTAAAACAACAGGCCTAAAACTGATACCCCGGATTAAACTTTGATCCTCGCACAGGTCATAGAGAAACTGCAAAATAAATGAGGAACTAACAGGATGGGCTCAAAAATATGACAGTTTACCACTCAAGCCCACACAAAAGGTTGAACTATTATGTGAATACTTGGTTCATAAGCTGTCATTTAAACTGGAAATGGCAGGCACAGAAGTAAAGACTCTCATCGAGTTAGACCAGGCAATAAAGAAATGTGTCAAACACTTCCTCCACCTACCTGCATACACCTGCAATCGTCTCTTCTTCTCAAAAAGATCAAATGGGGGCATAAGGATACCACAGCTGTTTACAACAACAGTAATCAACAAAATCAACAATCTATGATATCTCAGAGAAACGCCTGATTTGTACATTGCTCACTCATACATGTACGCAGGGGATATAATAAACAATAAAATTGATAATATCATACAAATTCATAAACTAAACATATTGAACAGTAGATTCCTAAGCTATGATTTATAATTGTTAGCATCATAAGACTGGAGAAAATAAGAATTTGAGAAATGGAAAAATATCCCTGTTCATGGAGATGGTATTAAATATGTAGAAAATAATCCAGCCTCAAATTTCTTGATTAGAAAGCACATGAAATTGAAGGAAAACCAATACATAGCTGCGCTGATGCTGAGAGAGAATGTTTTATACACCAGAGAAACCATCTCCAGAGAAAGAGATTGGACATTCGCTAATTGCAGATACTGCAAACATGTATGAAAATCAATTGACCATGTATCAGGTACATGTCCTAAACAAAGGACATAAGAATGAAAAGATACGACAAACCTCTGGAACTTCTCATTGATAGAGAGAAAAGATGTGGTTGAATGACATATATGGAACCTCATATCAATAAGAGTTAAGGTGACTAAAGAAAACCTGATGTGGTTTTCACCAAAGATGGCACTGCTGTGGAGATTGATGTCTCTATCTGATATGAAAATTCACAAAATTCCCTTGAACAAGCATTTGAAGTTAAAGTAAACTACTACTAGGATTTATCACAAGAAATCAAAAATCTCACAAACTCTTCCAGTGTAAAATTTCATGGTTTCATTGTAGGATGTTGGGGAATTTGGCCTCAATGTAATGAAGATGGTAACATTGGCTTATCCACAACTAGTATATTTAATTTACTTATAAGTCCTTAGTAAAGTGCACTACATGTTTCCAGGGCTTGCAAATTGAATGCTACTAGTGGGCCTGCAGCACTCATTGTGCCACCCTCTTCAGTAGCCCTTTAAACATGTCTCAGGCCTGCCATTGCAGAGCCTGTGTGTACAGTTCTAAACTGCCATGCCGACTTGGCAAGTTAACCCTCTTGCCAAGCCCAAACCATTCTTTTTAATACATATAAGTCACCCCTAAGGTGGGCCCTGGACAGCCCCAAAGGCAGGGTGCAGTGTATTGAAAAAGTAGGACAAGTACGTTTAAGTTTTACATGCCCTGGTTGTGTTTTTCACTTCTGCAAGGCCTATCTGTCCCATAGGATAACATTGGGATTACCTTATTACGTCTAGTAAGTGTAATTCCCAATTGGGAAAAGAGGGACTTTTCAAGTTTTGTGTCTCTGGACCCAGAATTTAAAATCACAACTTATGGTGAAGTTGGATTTTGAGTTGTAAGTCTGAAATGCCAGTTTTAGAAAGTTGGCATTTTCTTACTTTAATAGGAGTGCTCACAAACCATTCTCTTTATATTAGAGTCCCTTCCGTTTGATGGTAATGAGGCCAGCACTGACCACCTTCCTCAGTGTTATGTGTGAGACACTGGTGTACTTTTGGTCAATGGCATCATCAAAGGGACTTTCCTCCACCAGGAGGTTGAGTCTCTATCCTAAGAGACGTGTGATATCTGTGCCAAATGACTGAGTTAAAATTGCTTACTGTCCAAAAAATAACTTTATTTACAATCAAAAAAAGGAACAGTAGCAAGGTTGAAAATCAAGGGGATGCGAAACGGACATTAGGCCATCCTGCACATCCTATAAGTGCTCAAAAGAGGCAGTCAACATGTTTCAGTCAGCATGCGCCCGTAAAGGGTCAGCAGCTTCCTTCAGATGGTCGCCGCTGTAGTGTGAAGATCTTGTCGGGTGTCATGAACATTCATTGCTGGAGATGCGCATTGTGGGTCACCGCGAGCTGTCGATGCTTTAGCATGAAGTGGAGCTCTCGTTTTGCCGGGCTTTGCTGGCCTTCACTGTTGCGGAAAGAGTTGGGTTCACCTGAGCTTTGTGTTGGTGGGTGGCGCAGGCGGCAAGATCTTGGCGCGAACTCACCCATTTGCGAAGAGCCCAAAATTTTGGGATTTCTTCTTTTCTTTGGAGAGGAGCTCAACTGATGCCACACCAAGGGTCCAGGACCTCAGGGGCACCTCTTGGGGGTCAGGAACCCACTCCAGCAGAGGCCAGCAGTACTCAGGCAGGTCCAGTTGCAGGTCTAGGTGTAGGTCCAGGCAGCTGGTTAGCTGGGCAGTTGCAGGGATCCTCTGGAGCTTGTTATGTCCCCGTAGCTCAGAACAGGAGGTCAGTCAGCTGACCCTTGGAGTCACGTAAGCCTGGGGTTAAGGATGCAGGTCCAGTCTTTCTTCTCAGCAAGCAGGGCAGCAGAGCTGCAAAGTAGCAGGGCAGCAGAGTGGCAGTCCTTCTGGCATGAGAGCAGCACACAGACGTTCTTCTATAGAATCCACAGATCCAGGAACGTACAGAAGAGTTGGGTTTGAGGGTCCACTATTTATATCTTGTGCCTTCTTTGAGGTTGGAGAAGTTTCTAGAGAATTCCCTTTGAAGTCCTTGATGTTTCCTGCCTCCCCTTCTCTTAGTGCTGCATCCCAGGGTTGATATCCAGACCCTTCTCATCGATATCATCCTCTTCATTACAATCCGCTGTTGCTGTCAGCAACTGATGGACCTCCATCCAGTCCCTTAGATCTTTCTGAAGCTTCAAATTCTTGGTGCCTTTCTTGCTTTGCAGTCCCCTTTCTTTACAGAACTGTTTGAGCTCAATCACAGTATAGCTTTCCAGGTTGGCCAGCTCAAATTCCATTACTAATAGTATGGTCACAGTCAGGTAGCAATGAAAGTAGATTTGGAGAAAGCAAAGAGAGCCAATCAAGGAGAATTTAAAAGAACATGAAATGGTCAAATAATTTAGATGGGAATTTAGTGTAACACAAAATCACTGTATGGCACTGCAATAATACACCACTGAACACCGAAACTTGACATTCTGACCTGCACCCAATTGAAAGTTTAGCACTTATTAAATGTAATAAGGTAACCCAATGTTATTTTATTTGATAGGTAGGCCTTGCAGTAGTAAAAAATACATTTAAGAGTTTTTAACTATCAGGAAATGAAAAACTTAAAAGTACATGTATAACTTTTAAAATACATTGCACCCTGCCCTCTGGGCTGTTTAGGGCCTACCCTATTGATGCCATATATGTATTAAAAAGGAAGGTTTGAGCCTGGCAAAAGGTTTATTTTGCAAGCTCGAAATGCTAGTTTAAGCTGCACACATAGGCTGCAATGGCAGGCCTGAGGCATGTTTAAAGGGCTACTCAAGTGGGTGGCACAATCACTGCTGCAGGCCCACTAACATAATTTAATTTACAGGCCCTGGGTACATGTAGTATCACTTTACTAGGGACTTACAAGTAAATTAAATGTGCCAATTGGGTGTAAGTCAATTTCACCATGTTTAAAGAAGAGAGCACATGTATTTAAGTACTGGTTAGGAGTGGTAAAGTGCACAGAGTCCTACGGTCAACAAAAATTATATCAGCACAATTTTAGGAGTAAAGCAAAACGTTTGGGGAAGACCACCCTAAGACTTGTCGTGTAGTTCCTATAGTACCCATGCAGGACCTGCACGTTTGGATAACATAAACCGTGGGCTTGGTGATAGACTGGCTCTGTGCACCCCCACCGCGTATGTTAGCCTGATTTGCATTAGCTAGCTCACAGTGCCACTAGAATCTCCTCTTATTGGGGAGAGATTAGTTTCTGGCAACCTTAGATCATGACAACCCAAATTCCTCAGAATCGTCGAAACAATATACTACTTTTCGCTCAGTCACTCGTGCTTACTTATTCGGTTTGTCTCAGAGAGTTACACAGAATAAACAGTCTGAGGCGTTTCAATAAGTATTTATTGAACAGTTGTTATTCTATTGTAAAATATATGTGCTGCAGAAACCAGCAGACAATAGCAGAGATATATTATCAGCAGTACTATAAAAGCAAAGGGATAGAACAGTTCTACCATATTGCAATAATCATGAATACATACATGAATATAAAAAAGCATTATGAAAAGTGGGCGTACTCCTACGATGCCTAACTAGATGTACCTGAGTGTACCTAGCATATGTGTAGGTCTAAAAGCCTAAGAGCCAAGAATCCTTCTAGGATTTAGTCGAACCCCCATACCTGAATAGAGAGAGTGTGGGACCCCGTCCTGGTCTCGAGTTGGACACCCCGCAAGGGCTGTGTCAGACCGCTGTCAGCTGGAGCGACTGCATGCAGGAGCCTCAGCGTCTCTGGTCAGTGTGTCAGCATGGAAGTCTCGGTTCCCTCTGTCTTACCGGGGTAAGATGTGGTGTATTTATACCCTGAAGACTCTAGTTGCTTCGTATGGTTTGTATTGGCCCTTGTTAGACTTGAGGAAGATGTCAGGGGTGAACTTTGTACATACATATTATGCAGGCGGTGTATTCCTAGAGAGCCATTCATAATTGATGAGTACAGTGTGGGCCTGTGTTTGGGAAAAACCCTGCAGTATTCAAAACCACAGAATAGATAACGTTCAGCCCTCAGAGCACGTTGTGTACTAGCGAGGACCAATGTAGGTGAAAGATCATGCCTATATAAGGAATCATGACTATAATAGGACATGTACAGTTATGACCGTAATAAGGCATATGCGGCTTTGACCATAATAGGGCAAGGACGAATATGACCGTATTAGGGCACATATGAATACGTCCATTTTAGGGCATGTATGAACAGGTCTACATTAGGGCCTCTATACGGGACATAACACCCACTCCTCTTCCGAACAGGATGACAATGACCATACTTAAAATCTGGACAATTTAAAAACATTTTAAAAGCAAGTAAAAACATGGTTTTAGAATTGTTAAAAAAAACTTCAAAAAATGTTACAATTCAGCTATTTCCAATTGCCACTAAAAAAGAAATGTCTATTTTGTTTCTCTATATAAGTTGCTTCTCTCAAAGTGGAAGAAGGCCATGCTTTTCTCAAGCAAAAGTGTCAATTTAGGAAATGTTCCAAATATGCTCGCTTATTATGAAAACGAGTGGAGAAGCCGAATTCTTTCACAGGACGCGATGAGCCAATTCGAGATTAAGTGTCCTGGCTGGGAAGCACAACATTATCTGTGTGAGCTACTGCAGACGACAAATCCAGCGCCTCACAGAGAACGTCAATCGCACATAGATGGAATGTAGCACTGCCAACAGTCGATGCTGCGGCAGCTTGTGCGGCAGTTGTTACCTGGGTGCCTGTGGAGGAGTCACCTAACCCAACAGGAGCAAACGGGACCTGTGGATTCTCCAGGAATGCGTTCATCAGAATTGGAAGCCTCTGGGGACAACGCAGAGCATCCTACTCGACCTATCAGCGGCCTTCGACACCGTCTCCCATCGCACACTAGTCATCAGACTACACGACGCAGGCATACAAGGAACAGCCCTGGACTGGATCCGATCATTCCTCACCGGAAGAAGCCAAAGGATCAGACTCCCACCCTTCCTCTCCGACCCCACGAAAATCACCTGCGGAGTCCCACAGGGTTCATCACTGAGCCCCACCCTCTTCAACATTTACATGGCCCCCTCGCAGCCATTGTCCGACAACACGGCCTCAACATCGTATCCTACGCCGACGACACCCAGCTCATCCTCTCCCTCACCAAAGACCCCACCACTGCCAAACTCAACTTCCAGAAAGGAATGCAAGATGTCGCAGTCTGGATGACCAACAGCTGCCTGAAGCTCAACGCCGAGAAGACAGAAGTCCTCGTCCTCGGTACCACCCCTTCTGCATGGGACAGCACCTGGTGGCCGACCGCCCTCGGAAGCCCACCTACCCCCTCAGACCACGCCAAGAACATCAGCATTGTACTCGACTCATCACTCTCCATGAACCGACAGGTCAACGCCGTCACCTCCAGCTGCTTCAACACCCTCTGCATCCTCCGCAAGACCTTCAAGTGGATCCCCCCTGAGTCAAGGAAGACAGTCACCCACGCACTCATCACCAGCAGACTGGACTATGGAAACGCACTCTATGCCAGCATCAACAAGTCCCTACTCCGCAAACTCCAGACAGTACAAAACACCGCCGCCAGACTCGTCCTCGGCATCCCCTGACACGAACACATCAGCCAACACCTTCGAAGTCTCCCCTGGCTCCCCGTGGAGAAAAGAGTCACTTTCAAAATCCTCACTCACGCCTACAAATGCCTACACAACAACGGACCCAAATACCTCAACGACATAATCAACTTCCACGTACCCAAAAGAAACCTCCGATCTTCCAACCTCGCACTGGCCGAAACCCCGCGCATCCACAGAGGCAGAGCAGGTGGAAGATCCTTCTCTCACATTGCAGCCAAGACCTGGAACGAGCTACTGGCAGACATCAGACGCGCCCCCTCCCTGAACACTGTTGAAGATAGAAAGTCCACAGGAGACCAGGTTGTAGTTCCAAGAAGTAACTTTATTCAGGTTCAAGTTACAGAAGCTTTAGGTAGATAGCCAAGAAGGTAAGTAGGTCAATATGTACGCCCCACCAGGTGCAGCCTCCTAGCTGCTCAGCCTGCAATCACCAACTGACTCAGATCAGGCACCCAACATTCCAAGGCATCATCAAGATTCCACACATGCTCAGGCTGAACAGCAAGGGGAAAGAGAGAGAGCACAGAAAGAGGAAAAGTCACAACACTACATATCCTCTTTCTTTACACTGAAAAACAAAACAAAGCAAGAAGATATACAAAGAAGTAAATACATCACTAGAGCAAATACGTGCAATAGGAGATAGATTGAAAAATAGTCCAAAATGCAATAAAACGATAGCAAGAATGAAATGGCATATGAACGATGTAACGCAGTAAGATAATATCATTAAGAAATGGAACAGGAGTAAAAGATGATACAAACTAATGCAATAAAAGAAGGCATAAATACAATGCAATATAGCAATAAATTGTGGCATAGGAAGGCACACGCACACCATCCCCTTTTCTGAGAAAGGAGTGGAAAAGCAAAACAAAGTAAAAACAGTAATGAAAGTTACACGTATACCAGGCACCTGAAAGGACAACAGTCTCAGGAAGCATACAACACGTACAAGACTTGTACACCAGACGTCTCTGGCACCCCTACGATCTGTGAATCAAATCCGCCGTATGGCGCACAGTGAACCAGCATGGCAGGTACACGTGGCGTGGCGGTAAGCATGGCAGGACACAAAAGACAGATCATAGAAAAATTGTACGTGCGTGGTAAACAATGAATGATAAGTAAAAACAGAATGGCGCAAAGAATGCATACCCACAAACGTCAGACAAAATACGGGATACACTCACCCACAAGCGAAGTACCGGGATACACTCACCCGTCAAGCGAAAACATGAACTGGGATACACTCACCCACAAGCGAAGTACCGGGATACACTCACCCCACAAGCAAAAACATGAACTGGGATACACTCACCCACAAGCGAAGTACCGGGATACACTCACCCGTCAGAAGGAAAAAAAAATACTGGGGTACACTCACCCATCAATCAGGAAAAAAAACATACTGGGATACACTCACCCAAACAGCAGAAAAAGTACGGTACAGAACGACCAGTAATGGTCACACGCTCCCCCCCCAAAACAGCATAAGTACATGCACCACAGACACACGGACCGCAAAAAAATACTGGGATGAACTCACCTAACAACTCACCCATGTAATCAGCAACAGAAACTGCACTGCCAGCACAGAAAAAACAACTCTGAAATCCAAGACTTACACTGTGCGCTTGGCAAAACAAGTAGAGTATCAGGCATACACAATAAGTATGATGCACAACGAACAGCGCACAACCACCATAAAGCAACAGGGATAGAAAAATATAACCAACATTGTAGCATAACTAGTAACGTATTGAATAAGGACGAAGTAAGCAAGGCAACAGTTAAACAAGGCAAAGAAACATGTAAGTTGCGCTTAAGATCTCAAGAAGCACTGTCCACCATAAAATAATAAACTAAAACAAGTGAAGTAGTCACCGTGGTCATACTGAAGGTTGGAAACGTGTGAACAGCAACAAGAAAAAACAGTACCTTGGTTGAAGATTTTCTTTTATGGAACAACTTCAAAACGGCCCTCTGAAAAAAAAAATGGAAAACCTTGGAGGAATAATCAATCAGCACTAATGTCTCGGCACGAAGGAAGAACAACAGAGAAATTTGATGAAGTCTCCAATACCAGGACGCAGTAACTTGAAGGAAAAGAAGAAAACATCGCTGAAGTGCTGCATGACGACGAAGTTGAGAAGAGAGTACAGGCATGGGAATCAGGAACTGGCAAATTCGCAGTGCAGGGAGAAACACTTCAGAACCTGACCACGACAGATTTCGGCTGCGTGATGACGGCATTAGGAAAAGAAATATACCGAAGAAAACGTGGTTTGCAGTAACTCTCGATAGAGAAGGAAGTAACAAATGACAGAGTCCAATGTAGTATAATGCAGCCGCCAGCCGCAAGATGGCAGCACGCACGTTACGCCGTGCAGGATGGCTAACGGCATGAGCTTGCTTCCCAGCTTGACATCGCAACAACAGTGACGGAGAGAAGAAACGTCACCGAAGAAAGAACCATGGCAACGGGAAGATGCAGCTGACGAAGATCCACGCAGCTGAGGCTCGAGGTAAGAAGGAAAGAGCGCGCGCTAAGCATGGCGCACACTATTTTCAAACCAAGACAGGGCGGTTGAACTGCCAAATGTAGAGGAGGAACCAAGGTCGATAATAAATAAAAATAGACTCACCGCAAATGTCCCAAGACTTGCCACCACACACAGATAATGTAAAATAAGCGTGTAAACAAAGTCTTGTAACCGGCTCCACAAAAGTAATTAGTATGGATGGCGCTTGCTAGAAGGATGCAGGAAGAAACACTTCTCCTTTACGTATGGAGCTGGCACCGAAGCAATAAGTCCACAGAATTAAGTGCAGTAAAAGGCAGATGGCAGAAAAAAAACCAGGCAACACATAAATCACCAAGCTTGAGTGGATGTTGGCACGCCCAGGTGAGGCTGACCGGTGTCTTATGGTCACTGGTGGGGCTGGGGCTGCCAAGTTCTTAAGGTTCAAGCTTGAATTTCTTCATGTAGTTGTAGAATTGTAGATTTCTTAGTTGCAGTAAGAAGAGTACTTGTAATGTAAGTCCATTGAATTTTGAATTCATGCAGGGTTTGAAGACCAGCTCGTCGCCAAAATGTTGAAGATAGAAAGTCCACAGGAGACCAGGTTGTAGTTCCAAGAAGTAACTTTATTCAGGTTCAAGTTACAGAAGCTTTAGGTAGATAGCCAAGAAGGTAAGTAGGTCAATATGTACGCCCCACCAGGAGCAGCCTCCTAGCTGCTCAGCCTGCAATCCCCAACTGACTCAGATCAGGCACCCAACATTCCAAGGCATCATCAAGATTCCACACATGCTCAGGCTGAACAGCAAGGGGAAAGAGAGAGAGCACAGAAAGAGGAACAGTCACAACACTACATACACCTTCAGGAAGACCCTCAAGACCTGGCTCTTCGGCTAAACAGATCTGCGGACCCCCCCTCAGCACCTTGAGACCCTCACGGGTGAGTAGCGCGCTTACAATTCCCGGATTGATTGATTGACCCCTGCAATCAGCAATAGGATAAGCGGGAGTCCTCCAAATACGCTTCCCAATACGGAGTGTATAAAATTTGGGATTACTCCGAGGACTGTCTGAAAGGTGCTTAACAGTCTTGACTTATGGTCTTAAATAGGTGTATAATACCGCTCGTATCAGACATATTGAAGATACGTCCCACCATTTCTATGAAATGAAAGGGGCAGTTTGTACATATAAGCGCCTGTATCTCAGTCGAGGTTCTTGCAACTTGAAGTTCAAAGGTTTCTCGAGCGGAGGATAAGGGCACGGGTTGCTGTAAAAGCATGGCTTGCAGTCTGCTCAGAGTATCAAATTGCATGAAAGAAACGTTCAGTGAAGGCCATAGCGGCGCCTCCCTGACTATGTTCAGTGGCGGAAACAATACTTGCATACAGCAAGTAACCCTGGAGTTAACAGTGACCAGATAGGCGACGCCCGGAAGCATCCCACAGCAACCTTGATCATTTAGCACCAAGTAACTCCCATTCGAGAGCAGCTGGAAAACCGGCGTGATCATGGCCGCTGGGGTCCCTGTCATGTGACACGATAGGTTCGCTACTGAACCGCTACAGGCTCCGTGTAGTGAAATATCCTGACACATGAGAGAACCGCTTAAAGCGTTCTTGCAGTTTGTACCACTCAGAAATACTTCTCGATCCCCATTCCGGCATCGGTATCTATATGGTAACTCCCAAGTTTCCATAATGTAACCCTTACCCATCTTTTCATATTTGCCTGCCTGCCTTTGCTCAAGGCAATATTGAAATTGAAACTGAAACGTAGTGACCGGCAGAGTGATTTGGCCATGAATTAGCCATTCAGTTGATGGTGATTCGGCTACAGTGAATGGTAACCTTTCCAGTTTCTCAATACGCAGCATTGTATATTTGGCTCCCCTTTGTGCCATTTCTTTCTGTTTATCAGGCAGATTGTATTCTGAAAACAGAGACGTGGTGTTTAAAAACCGCCAGAGCACATAGCCTGCGCGCAAAGATTATAGCGTCCATCTTAGCATCATAATAGAATGTAGCTGAGATTGCCCGTGTTGTAACAAGGCCAGATCTTGTTCTAATATGTCGATTGCCGAAGACACAATGTTGCCTAAGGAGTAAATCCTGGAGGTCAAAGTTGTTAACCCATTATCCACTACAGCTAATGCCTTTTCTAAGTTAAGTCTATTTCCCGTATTCTTTCTGCAGCCTCATGTTGGGATATTTTCCAGTTTTCATTATAATAGGCATAAATGCCGGCATATATGAAATGTTTCTGACGTGTTTTCCTTGGGCCTAGCAAGAAATCCCTAAGGTCCACATCAGGTGTGAGTAAGGTTAAGTGATGTTTTACTTCTGTGAGTGTTGAGGTCTCTAGCCAATCAAGGCACAACTTCCCAACACTATACAATGTCACTACCCCTGGGTGTTGTCTTTGTACATAGCGTGTATCTGGCCTATGGATACTAAACCCTTCGGTTGTATTCATAAATCTCGGTGACAGGTGTTTGTGTCAATGGGCCAAATCAGCCATTTCGTCCAATCAGGATCTGATCTGTTGTACTGGAGAATGTCATCTAATCCTACCCCTTGTGTAGTTGAATTCTGCCCCCACCCATCTGTGACGGTGTAGGAAACCCGGGTGAGTTCAGTTCCTTGTTCTTGGCTAGTCCAAGACAGGATGTCTGTTGCACAGTGTCATTTAGAAATATCAGCTGCTGTTGAATGAGGCATGCTCTAAAAAGCGCTTCTGTTCCCTGGACTTGCCAGTCCCTAGAACCCCAGATTGATTTTAAATCTATAGTGTCCTTCCATAGGTCGAAACCCTGTATAGACAACTGGGCCATAAAGGAAGCAGAGTAAATCTGTTTGGTGTTAGTCAACATCATTTTCTGTGCTGATGTTTTTGCCACTTTGTAATAAAATGACTTCGGGTCAGATGTATTAAACCCTGAAAAGTATGTGAATTTCTGTGCAAAGGTTTGTGAACTACCTTTTGGAGGTGTTGGGCAGTGTTCCCACTGGTGGTATTCAAATACATTTCTAGGTGTTATAGATTTGTGTAAGAAGTGATGACCATACTGTTGGTAACAGTACAATGTATCATAGTCTGAAGTACCTTCTAACATTTCATTGTTCGGAAATGCTGCAGTTTTTCTAAATCAGACATCATATTGTTTACAGTTTCAGTGACCCAATCATCAGAAAATGTACTAGTGGTAATGATATCACTTAAAGAAATTTTAAATACATGTTTAAGCTTTAAAAGTTCAGTCGGACCGAATATATCATAATCAATCTTGTCCCATACTATATCGTCCGGTATAGGAACTGCTGTGATGCTTACTGAAGACAAGTCTCTTGGTTCACGATGTGAAGACTGATGTGGTTTTAAAATCAAATTGACTCTTTGGGCTGTAGAGATATGCTGGAGATATCGTCCATTAATAAGCATACTAAAAGTTATAATTAAACCTAGCCAGAAAAGAAAAAATAAAATCCCAGTGATATACCATAGTTCTATCCAAGGTGACACCAGGTAAGTCTTTCTAAAAAAGTTCAAAAAGTCAATGAGTTTCTGTTTGTGTGATTTTTGGCTGGCGTCGTTTCCGGCTCGCTTGGATCCAGTGAAAACGTATCAAAGTTCATGAAATAGCCAGAAACAGTTCGATCAATTGTTGGAATTGCATCAGGATTTGTTGAAATTGGATTTTGCTCTTGACGAGGAATGTTGACATAGATGTCTGTAGTTGGTCTTATTGCAACTTGGTTGTTAAGTTGATTTTCTTGTTGAAGTGGAACGAGTTCCATAGCATTGTTGCTTAGTCCTTCATTCCGTACAGGTGGCTCTTCAAACTTGATGAGTCTTTCTGTTTGAACGTCTTGGATTGTAGCGAGAGGAGGGCGTCTGCTACTGTGGAGTCCATGTGGCCTACTGTTTAGTATCGGCCACATAGTGTGGTTTGATTAAGTCGATTGAGACAAATCTTTTCTCCTTTTTTCCGGCAACAGGCGGCAGAAGTACAGTTCTTGTGCCTTGGATTGCTAGGACCGGTACAGGCTTTCTGTAGGATGTCCCAAATTCTTTCTTGTCTGCAATCTTTTCTCTGACCAGATCTCCGATTTTTGGGATCCAGACAGGTCTTGCCGTTACTGCCTTGACTTCCTCAGTGGAGGTCTGTTTCTGGAGCACGTTACTTTGTTGTGTTCTGGATTTATTTAGATCCTGTAAAACAGCCAAACGATCATGGATATCAAATGGTTTTTCATCTGCCACTGTGCCTTCACAATCAAGATCAGGTACCCACATTCTTGTCCCAAATAGGACCTCGTAAGGAGTGACACCCCCTAGAGAGCTTCTTGGATGATTGTTTATTGCTCGTTGTACCCCATAAAGGTGATCGACCCATCTACCACCCTTGCCTAATACCCTAGGTGTTAAAGATTGCTTTAAGTCCCGGTTTTTCCTCTCCACAACGGAATTTCCCTCAGGATGGTACGGAGAGGAGTACCGCAATGCTACGCCCATTCCTTACATGGCCTCTTTGTAAGCCCGAGAGCTAAACGCCGGGCCACGGTCAGAATGTAACGTGCCAACTGCGTATGTGCCGATAAAGACTTCCAAATCTTTTATAACAGTTCGAGCGTCAGCTGAGCGCTGAGGCCAGACCTTGAGGACACCTTAGCTGGACGCACACGGACAGACAACCTGATGCTGTCTAATAATGGTATCTGTACCGGACGTGTTGTGGTGGACCCTTTCATCTGCTTGCAGATGTTGCAGTTCCAGACATAGTCTCTTATCTGCCTCCTCATTACAGGCCACCAGTAGCGTTGCTTCAATAAAAAAACAGTCGCCCTAAGTCCCGAATGTACAGAACCTGTCCCTTCGTGTGCTGCCACAATTAAACCTTGCCTACGATCCATATTTGGTATTACTCTATCCCCCACTCCAGGAATCTGAGCATATGGAATGTTTTGTGCATCTACCTTGTAGGAGTACTTGAGTGGAAATTTTTTAGGTACTGCTGTGCTGTGAAGCATTGACAGCTACCATAATCTCTCCGTCTATTCTCGTTTTTGAACGAGTAATTGCAGCTACGGAAGCCGTGCGGACAGCCCCCTTTGTGGCTTCATCAGCCAATGAATTCCCTTCAACATGAATGCCATCACGCATCAGCATATGTATCACGTGAGCCCTTGGTAGTTCGTTTCTCAACTCCACTACCTGTTCCCATAGCATTTTATGCTTAATTGTGCCACCTTTTGCGTCTTTAAACCCGTTTTGTTCCCAATGATGTAAGTATTCATTGTACGACTGTACACAGTAAAAGGAATCACACACAATCAGTGGGGGGAATTCGTGTTCCGTATTCACCAGGGCCAGTATAAGTGCTTTTAACTCTGCCAACTGAGCCGTGCAGTCTCCTAGATATTGCGTTTTAGTGCAACTCGGATGTAACTTTCCATTGTGCATGCGATCTTTAACAATCACACACGCCGCGCTGTAAGCTTGCTTACTCCCTATGGCCGGTTGAGCAGATCCGTCAGTGTAAATAATATATTCATACTGATCTAGAGGCAAAATCTCATTTGGTAGAGGATATTCTTGTTCGTATTGCAGAAATGCTTGTGTTTTTAAACTTGGAACAAATCTGTATTCAATATCTGTTGCAGTAAGAGAACTAGCCCATTGTATCCATCTCGGATGTAAGGCTTTCGCATTTTGAATGCTAGCCTTTGTAACAGCTTCTAAGGCTGGTACTGGGGTCACGACAATTATGCGTTTACCCTGAGCCAGAACTCTTTCTCTTGCTACAGCGGTCTGCACTGCTGTCAGGATTTTTTCTGTTGAAGTGAAACGCATCTCTGCGTTTGTGTACAGGTGTGATTATTATGCGATTGGTACCGTTTCGCCTTCATTGAAAGTTAAATAAGTGTACCCGCATTGACCCGCTATTACTCGGATCACTAAGTTGCGTACGTTTACGCATGTCTGTAAATGTTTAGAAGCTATCATGTCTTCCTGTAGGGAACGCAGGATATTTGTATGTTCCTGTGTCCATTGTCTGACTGAAAAATCAGGTTTTATTAAGTCATAGAAAGGTTTTACTCTTTCTGCGTAATCCAAAATGTATGTTCGACCAAAATTTAGAAATCCCAGAATTGATTGTAAATTCTTTAATGATTTTGGAGGTTGAAGCAAGCGCACATTTTTCTAAAAAGTTTGCTGCTAGGCTTTTTCCTTCACTTGACAGCTCATATTCTAAAAATAGAACACTGAGGTGGGCAATTTTTGATTTTTTAAATTAAATTTATAGCTTTCAGAGGTGAATCCCATAATAATGGTGCTCACCCTGGTCAAGTGCCTCGGTAAGTCATCGTCCATCAGATAAATATCATCCACATAAGACAATGCTTCTTCATCCAAATTTTGGAGTAACTCTGTTACTCTTGCTGAAAATACTCCGGGGCTATTTTTATACCCTTGGGCAAGTCAACAGAATTGTCGCTGGGACCCTAACGCACTGAATGCGGTCAAATACCTGCTTTCAGGCGCTATATTTTGGCAGAAAAATCCATTTGAGATATCAAGTGTTGTTTTGGATTTTTTGCGCACAATGTTATTCATTAATGCTGCACTGTGTGCATTTTGAACTGCAAATGTCTTTGTGCAAGTGTTTAAATGTCTGTAATCCAAAACTAAACGATATGTGTTGTCAGGTTTCATTACGGGAAACAAAGGATTGTTCATAGGTGAAGTGCAATTTTCAATCACCCCCTGGTATTCTAGTTGATCTAGAATCTCCCTGACTTGTTTTTTAGCTTCCTGCTTTATAGGGTATTGCCTTTGAGCATTTGGGGAATCGTTTAACGGGATCACGTGGTGGGTTGAATCCTCATCCCAACCAACATGATTTTTGTACAATGCTGAAGCTAGGGCAACCGCCCACTCCTGCGCATATGCATGTTTTAGATGTATGGGAACGAGGTCAGAAAAGGCTGGAAAAATTACAGTTTCTCCCCTAGGGCACTCCATGACGAATGCTGGTGGCCAGTCTTGTTCTGCTAATAGAATGTCATATCCAGATGACCAGATTTTTCCAAAAGAGACCTTTAACTTTTCTGGGCCTGTCCCCCTCCATCCGGAGTGTTATCTCATGTAACTTATGTGGGACACTTACCCGAGTATCAGGTGTTTCCACCGTGATATACTCACTCAACTCCGCTGTCACCAGAAATTCCTTCAGGTTCTGGCGAGCTATCGTTACTTCTGCCGCGCTGTCTAGCATCGTCAGAGCCCATTCCCCGTTCAGAAGCTGTGTCCTCAGAATTCTGGGCATGTCTGATCTTGAGACCTGCTACCTTCTTCTTTTTGAACTGAGGTTTTGATTTTTGTTTATCTTCTTTTTTAGGTGCGTAGTCCGCAGCGTGTTGCGTGTCTCTGGACTTTGTATGCTCCCCTGACCGTCCTTCCCTCTCCGAGTTTTTTGATGAACCCTGAAAGGAACGAGTGGAACCAGTATCAGTATCCTGATACCTGTCAGGTTTTTTAATATTATCCCTATTCCTGAGGTTATACCTCCTTTCAGAGGGCTCCTGTTGAGGAGACCTACCTCTGGATTGAGATCTGTTGTCTTTAGACTTTTTTATTTTCCCACTTCTTTTTAGAAGAAGTAGGTGTCTGCTTTGTAGTCTCCTTTTCAGGACTGCCCACTAGTTGTGGTTTTAATGCTTTCCCACCTAAACTGTCTCTGCCTAGTTCTGCATATGCAGTTTCAATTATTTTGGGTAGTTCGTGTTGATGATCCTCTGGACTGAACTCCCTTAGGAGTTGGCGGATCGCCACTGAAGCTGCCTCCCCTTTAATATTAGCTAGTATTATGGCTGATACCTGGTCACAGTTATTTAGTAACTTCATCCCTAAGTTAAGGGCAGGCTCTGCTCCGTACTCATTTTATATTTGTCTCAATACATCAGGTACTACTGCTAATGACGGGATACCATGTGTTCTGGTATATATGGCAGCAAAGACTGAACCCCAAGAGGTGCAGTCCTCTACGTGTGGTGTGATCCCCATGGGCAAGCAGATTGTTAGAATTCTGTGTTTATCACAGGTGGTAATATTCGGGAATACCGCCTCAAGCTGAGTTATTTTCTGAGCTATCCAGAATGGTATTTGTTCGAATTTGCGGGCATTTTGCTCATTACCGCGTGTAATGTTTGAGGAGTAATTTTATTTCCTGTACCCCGAGTCGGAGTACTGTTTGCTGCACCTGCTGGTGCAGGTTGGATTGTTAAAGTCCTCATGACAAATTGTGCCAGGTTTCTGTAGATTTTAATTAAATCTTTGTGTTGTACTAGTAAGTCTGGCTGTGGCATTGTGTTAATGCCAGGATGCAGTGTGTAAGCCGCTAGTATTGGCCATGTGGCCCCGTCTCCTCTGAGCGGGCCTAATCTTACTCTTTCTCGTACGTGGGGTAGGGCGCATTAAACCAGTAATGATGTTCCTGGTAAGTGAGTGGAATCTCTATGTCCTCAAACAGACAATATTCCCGTGGTGAATCTCCTTCTATATAGTAGTGAAATGTATTTGTTGTTGCATTTGCTGCTGGGAGTGTAACCCATGAATAGAATACCTCTGTTTTGTTTGATTCGTGTGCCTCAATCACGAAAACAACAAGGCCACCCTTGGCTTGTACACCATTTTCTAATAGTCTTAGGGTGACTGTCCTTCTGAATTTTGGTGCAATCTGTATTGCATCCTCAGGATCTTCTCCTCCCAGGTCAACTCTCTCATCTCCTGAACCAGGCATGTTTAGAGGAAGAAGTGTTCAAAGGGAACTAAGGTGAGGTGTTATGCACAATTTAGGAACTAAATGTCCTTTCAAGCTTGATTAACCAACAGCCAATAAATAGTATTTTCGTACTACTCAGCTGCGGCAGATTTTGTGCCCACCCACTCCAGACGTCTCTGGGGTTTTGTGAGTAGGTTCTCTGAGAATAGCACGACTTAACTACTCGGATTCTACTGTTAAATAAGTACCAAACCAACGTTGGTGGCGCCATGTCGTGTAGTTCCTATAGTACCCATGCAGGACCTGCGCGTTTGGATAACATAAACTGTGGGCTTGGTGATAGACTGGCTCTGTGCACCCCCACCGCGTATGTTAGCCTGATTTGCATTAGCTAGCTCACAGTGCCACTAGAATCTCCTTTTATTGGGGAGAGATTAGTTTCTGGCAACCTTAGATCATGACAACCCAAATTCCTCAGAATCGTGGAAACAATATACCACTTTTCGCTCAGTCACTTGTGCTTACTTATTCGGTTTGTCTCAGAGAGTTACACAGAATAAACAGTCTGGGCGTTTCAATAAGTATTTATTGAACAGTTGTTATTCTAGTGTAAAAAATATGTGCTGCAGAAACCAGCAGACAATAGCAGAGATATATTATCAGCAGTACGATAAAAGCAAAGGGATAGAACAGTTCTACCATATTGCAATAATCATGAATACATACATGAATATAAAAAGCATTATGAAAAGTGGGCGTACTCCTACGATGCCTAACTAGATGTACCTGAGTGTACCTAGCATATGTGTAGGTCTAAAAGCCTTAGAGCCAAGAAATCTTCTAGGATTTAGTCGAACCCCCATACCTGAATAGAGAGAGTGTGGGACCCCGTCCTGGTCTCGAGTTGGACACCCCGCAAGGGCTGTGTCAGACCGCTGTCAGCTGGAGCTACTGCATGCAGGAGCCTCAGCGTCTCTGGTCAGTGTGTCAGCATGGAAGTCTCGGTTCCCTCTGTCTTACCGGGGTAAGATGTGGTGTATTTATACCCTGAAGACTCTAGTTGCTTCGTATGGTTTGTATTGGCCCTTGTTAGACTTGAGGAAGACGTCAGGGGTGAACTTTGTACATACATAATATGCAGGTGGTGTATTCCTAGAGAGCCATGCATAATTGATGAGTACAGTGTGGGCCTGTGTTTGTGAAAAACCCTGCTGTATTCAAAACCACAGAATAGATAACATTCAGCCCTCAGAGCACGTTGTGTACTAGCGAGGACCAATGTAGGTGAAAGATCATGCCTATATAAGGAATCATGACTATAATAGGACATGTACAGTTATGACCGTAATAGGGCATATGCGGCTTTGACCATAATAGGGCAAGTACGAATATGAACGTATTAGGGCAAATATGAATACGTCCATTTTAGGGCATGTATGAACAGGTCTACATTAGAGCCTCTATACGGGACATAACAGACTGACAGGAAACAATGGCTCTGACAAGAAAAGTGACAACTTCTGTCACAACAGCAGAGATAACAGCTACAATAACAACAGTGATAACAACTATCACAAGAAGGGGGCCATGGCAGTAAGTGAAGCACCCAGCACAGCTGGGGTCACAGTTACACCAAAGGGAGCAACATGATCAGGGACCACAGCAACAAACACAGCTGTACCCAAAGAAGGACCAAAGCAGCAGCCCTATCTGCCACCAGAGTATGGACAACAACTGCCACAAGAGAAGTGACCAAAGCTCCCGGAACAACAATGGCAGTGGCAGTGACCATAACAGCAACCACAGCTCCCACCATGACAGCGACAAGAATAATAGTTGCCAAAATACATGAACAACAGAAATGACTACCATTGAAATCACAGCAGGAACAACAACTGCTACAATAGCAGGAACCTCAGCAGAGACAACAGTGGTGACAACAGTAGGGTCCATATCATCAACAACTGCCACAACAGCAACTTCCACAACAACCCACAACACAGCAGCTGCCCTAGCAGCAGCAGCGGCTGCAACCACAGGGACCATAGCAGTGATCGTAGATGAAACTGCTGTATGGCCAAAAGCAATGACCACAACTGCCACTACAGCAGACATCAGAGCAGTGGCCACAGCTGTACTCACAACATCAAATATTGCTTCCACCACTGCAGCAATAACAGCAGGTACAAAAGCATCTACCATAGCAGGGCTTGAAGCAGAAACCACTGCTGTAGAATAGCTTCTACCACAGCAGGGCCTGAATCAGTAACCACTCTGGGAATAACAGAAGAAACCACAGCAGGAACTTCAGCTACCATCATGGCAGGGACAACAGCAGCAACAACAGCTGTCTGCAAGGCATGGGCAACAGCAGTGGCCAATGTTGTGAAAACAATTGGGAGACTACCAGCAACAACAGCTACCACAACAATAGGAACAACAGCTGCCACTACAGCAGGGACTACAGTAGCTACAAGAGCGTCACCACAGTCATCATCTCAGTTACAGCAGCTGCTACTGGAGCAACTACAGCTGCAAGCATATTAGGGGCCCCCACTGGACAGCTGGGGCCACATTAGTGACCACAGAAGGGATAGTAACATTTAGTCAAAATAAAATTATAGCTCCCCAGTAGGCAAATAGATATCTTTGAATTTTTTAGTATACAAGTTTGTGTTGGATGACACGTCATGACATGTTATTTTGAGTAAGCTCACCAAATATGCTGCCTGTGACATCACGGGAACCAATCATTTCAACACAGTATTAATCACGCAATACCTTTACCACGCTGTCAATACCACGCATTAGTCTTTACCAAACATGTCAATACCACTCATACCTTTACCACTCATTATAGGTATATACATTTACCACGCATTATGGGGCAAGTATATAGATAAGTATGAAGGTAAGTATATTTGTAGTTAAATTAGCTGATAGAGTTTTAATATGTATTTTACATGCTAAAATTAATGGTAATGTGTAATTATATTTATTTTAAAATAAAAATCAAATTAATAAAAAATTATTTTTAAATATATAATATAAACCTTTTGGTATGGGATGCAATGGATATAGGGATACTGGGTGGTAAAGTGTATTGAAACTCAGGTATTAATTTTAATACCTGAGTATTAGTCTTAAATGAATAAAATGTATGAGATTGCATCTAAAACGTAGGCCCTCATTATGATGTCGGTGGGACAGCCCGTCGGTGGCAGCTCCACCAACATCTATGCATCTGCTCCGACTGCCAGATTACGATTCCGGCGCTCTCAGCGAGTTAGGCGGGGGGAAGACTGGCACCTCCGACAGGCTCAAGGAATGCCGTTGGAACGGCATTCGGATTACTAATCCCTATAATGGGGCGATGCCTGCGCAGGCACAGCCGTAGAGATTAGGATATCCCTTTCTGACTGCCTGTTCATGGCGGTCCCACCGCCATGAACAGGCAGCCGGAAGGGGACTTTGGGGCCACATGGTGCCTGGCACACAGTGCATGGATGTTTACAAACATATCCTTTTCCATTGTGGCTTGTGCTGCGGCCCTTTTCCAGGCCGCAGCAAGAGCTGCAATAGAAAAGGGCATGTTTCAGGCCGCCTCATGGGCGGTCACATCGTAATCTGGCCCGTGGAACCGCTGAATACTAGTCTGGCGGTTACCATCAAACCTCGTAATAAGGCCCATAATTATTTAAAATAAATGCAGGACTGTTACACAAACCTTTAGGAACAGGATTTAAGGGATATATGGGTTTTGAGTGTATTAATACTCGGATATTAATGTTAATACCTTAATATTAATGTTTAGAAATAAAAATCTATGTTAGTATAAAATAACATTATTTATTTAAAATAATTGCGAGACAAGTTACACAAACCTTCAGGGATATTTGAGTATTAATGGTTAAAAAATAAAATGTACAATATTTAAATATAAAACTAATTATTTAGAATAATTGCAGGACTGTTACACAAACCTTTAGGGATGGGATGCAGGGTATATAAGGGTACTGGGTGGGGACATGTATTTATACTCAGGTATTAATTTTAATTCTTTTTTTTTGTTTAAATCATTTTTATTAACCTTTTTGCTTGCTTTTGCACATTTATCAACAAAGCATACAGTCAGAGCAGCACTCATGTAACAGGTGGAAAAAGAGAGAAAAATTCATTGCCAGTGGCAAGGCACACTTTGACTAATAGCAACATGAAAATGGAAATTCAGGGTATGTTGAGTACATCAAAGCTTGTGGCAATATTTCAAGAGGGACAGAGTGGTGCTGACAAATCACGGCATCAGGTAGCATGTGAGTAATGCAGGAGCAGTGCAGTTCAAACGCAACCGGGGGCATAGGGCACAACAAAATGAGGACAACGAAAGCGAAGGAAGGGTAGGGGAGAGTCGCTCAAGACCTGCTGCCGCATCCGAATTAGCTGGGGGGCCTCAAACACCACCAAGACTCAGTGACAGTGGGGCTCTGAGGCAGAGGGGCAGTGGCAGTTCGGGTGTTGGCTTTAGTCCGCATTCACGCCAGTGGGGGATGTACCCTGAGTGATAATCCTCTGTGATGCAGTTGGGGTCCCTGTGTCAGTGTCTGCCCCCGAGAGTTTGGAGACCATCGCATCCCATTGAGGCGCCAGGGGGAACATACGAATGCCAAGCAGGTCCTCTATGCGTAGTGCCTCACCCTCCGCTTTCGCCCAGTTAAGCAGAGATCGGCGCCAAGCAAGTGGGTGGGGCGTCAGGGGGGATTTCCATTGCTTGGTGATCAAGCACTTGGCTGTTATTAGACCTAGGTCTAGAAACCGTGTGGCAGCTCTATATTTCTTGTTTCTGCTGAAGAGGTGCAATACATGGGCTTCCCAGGTCGGGGGAATGGTGCGGGAGGTGCAACTTGTGAGGGTAGTCGTCACCGTGTTCCAATAGTCAGTCAGGACCGAGCAACCCCAAAGCATATGAAGCAAGTCGGCATCTAATTGCCGGCAACGGGGACAAGCCGCATCTATGCGGAGGAAGTACCTGTTGATTTGGGCTGGGGTAAGGTAGGCCTGATGCAGTATGAAAAATTGTATCTGCTTGAATCGCTGATTCCGAGGGATGCGGGTCGGACTGCCTCGGGCAGCCATCCATTCCCTATCTGTAAACGCCCTTCCCAGGGTCCCCTCCCAATGAAGTCGAAGTCGGGTGAGATCTGCTTCCATGTGTTGTCGAAGTGAAGATGCGAACCAGTGCGTGAGATGTCTCCCTGTCCCCATCACGTGAAGGTACTGCAAAGTGTGGTGTGTGGGAGGTTCCTGAGCGAGTGCACCCCATTTGGACGCTAACGAAGCTATGAGTGTTCTGTGTAATAGGAACTGCCCAGGATGTAGATTCTCCTCTGCTATGAGTTCCTGGAATGGAATAAGAGCGCCCTCTTGAAAAAGGTCCCCCACGTCTTGTATCCCTTCCGAGGCCCAGTGATGTAACTCAGCCACCGTCGTGTAGGCGTCCCCCCGTGGAGTTCCCAGCAGCGGGATGGCGGGTGCGTATGGGACGGTGGTTCTAGTGAGGAAAAGGCACCTACGGAAGCATTTGTGCGCTACAGTGAGGAGAAAAATATCAGGGGGTCTAAGTATGGAGCAAGGATGGAAAATCTGTAAAAGGGTTTTCAGCGGTAGCGGAGGCTGCAGAGAGGCCGTGTCCAGTAAATAACGGGAGGACATCCACCTGGCGATCCATTGCAGCTGGGAGGCCAGGTAGTAATGTTCGAAATTGGGTACCGCAAGGCTCCCCAGCTCAGTAGGCAGATAAAGCTTTCCCATGGATACTCTGTGGCGTGATGTCCCCCATATGAAATCCCGCACTACCTTTTCCCATTGCTTGAAGAAGGGAGGGGAGATGATGAGGGGTAAAGTGGCAATGTAATAGAGAAGGCGGGGAAGAACCACCATTTTAACCAGGGCGATTCTACCAGAGATCGCCAATGGGAGAGTCTTCCAGAAAACCATCTGAGATCGAATCGCCGTGGCAGCTCGAACAACATTCTCATCAAAGAGATCAGCTTTGGTGCGATAAATCCGGACCCTCAAATAGCGAAAAGGGTCGATGCACCAGGCCACAGGCGTCCCCCCGAGCATGTAACCTGGATCAGGAGTATCCCCTAAGAACGGAGAAAGTATGGATTTTGTCGGGTTAACTCGTAGCCCCGAGGCACGCGCAAAATGGCTAAGGGCTCGATCAAGGGAAGGGGGAATGTCATGAAGGTCCCGAGCATATAGTAACAGGTCATCTGCGTAGAGTGAAATGGTGTGTATGCCATCACCTAGCTCAATCCCCATATCGACGTGTGCGCGGATATGGGCCGCCAGCGGCTCCACCGCCAGCGCAAATAGTAGCGGGGACAATGGGCATCCCTGTCGGGTCCCACGTCGCACCCGAATCGGATCTGAAATATATGGGCCCGTCCGAACTGACGGATTACGATATAACAGTTGCACCAGGCCGAGGAAGTAGGGACCAACCCCAAAACGAACCAGGGCAGCAAAAAGGAAGTTCCAGGCCAGCGAATCGAAGGCCTTCTCAAGGTCTAATACCATGCAACCGGAGTGCGGCCAGGCGATCGGGGCATATTCTGCCACCCGAAAGTAGCGGCGTAAGTTCAGAGCCGTATTACGCTGTGGAACAAAGCCATTCTGGTCAGAGTGTACTAGATCAGGGACCAGCGGGGCTAGCCGGTTGGCCAAGACCTTTGCCAGGATCTTATAATCCGAGTTCAATATTGCAATCGACCGATAGGAGCCGGGAGACGCGGGGTCCTTACCAGGTTTCAACAAAGACACCACATTAGCAGTACGCATGGTTGGGGGCAGAGCCCCTTCCGAGATTGCCTCCAGATACATCGAGTGTAGATGCGGCACCAAATGTTCCGCGTAGGTTTTGAAAAACTCCGTTGGGAGGCCGTCCGGCCCCGGAGTTTTACCAGAGGACAAGGAAAGCAATGCGTCTCGTATTTTGTCCTCAGCTAGAGGAGAGTTCAGCTCCAGGGACTGGTCTATCGTTAGAGTGGGCAACTCCACCGTGTCCAGGAAGGATCCCACATCTTGGGCGTTGTCCGTCAGGAGGGTCTCATATAGGCGAGTGTAGTGCTCAGTCATCAGTGCATGAATGTCTCTCTGGGTGCTGCGCTCCCGACCAAGGTCGTCGAGTAAGAAATGTATGGGGCGTTGGGGATGTTCTTGTCTAATCAAATAGGCCAGTAGTCTCCCGGCTTTGTCCGCAGCCGAGTGAAAGCGGATCGAATGCGCCAAATAGTTATGGCATCGCAGGCGGTCCAGAAGTGCCTCCCGTTTGGTATGGGCAGCATCGAGGGGCTGTTGTCGCGCCGGGTTGATGACAACCTGCGACTCGAGTAAGAGCAGCCGTCCCTCAATGTGGGCCGGTGAGGTGTTCAATTGTCTGCGAATACTCCAAGTCTGTCCCAGACAATGACCCCTAACCACCACCTTAAAGGCCTCCCATTCAGTGAGGACCGAGTCCGTGGAACCGGTATTAAGTGCAAAATAGCTAGCTATTGCTGATTCCAGCGAGCTTCAGAAGAGAGGGTCCTCCAGAGCCGCGGTCTGCAGGCGCCAGGCCGGAACCGGAGGGGGTTGCGCCTCCCAGGCCAGGTGCATTACCAAGGGGTTGTGATCGGAGTGTGTCCGACCAAGATAATCAGTCGTTTGTATCAAGGGGAGTAGGGCTGCGGATGCAAGTATACGGTCGAGGCACACATGTAACTTATCGACCGGGGAATAGAAGGAGTATACTCTGGAGTGAGGATGACGTTCCCGCCAAACATCTGAAAGAGTCCAGTTACCCAGCCAGGCGTTTAAAAGGCGAGCATTAGAGGAAGCTGTAGTACTAGTGAGAGGGGGAAAGGAGCGGTCAAGGGATACGTCGAGTACTGCATTAAAATCACCTCCCAGGAGCCATGGGACATCCCTCCATCGGAGCAATATCTCTGAGAGACCACTCAGAAAGGTGCCCTGGGCAACATTGGGGGCATATATGGAACCTAGTAAAATTGGTTGGCCATTCAGTCTGCCACTTATCAGGACATACCGCCCCATTGGGTCGGTCAGGACTTCCTTCTCCTCCCACGAGACCCCTGCCTTAACCCATATCATCACCCCTCTAGCCATGGACGAATAGTTGGTACTGTATATCTGGCCACGCCAACGTCGGCGTAAGCGGGTAGCTTCAACGGCTGCCAGGTGCATCTCCTGTAAAAACGCAACACTCATCTTGTGACGTTGCAAATAGGCGTAAATGGCGTATCGCTTAGAAGGTGTCTGGATGCCCCTGACATTCCAAGTTAGGACGTTGAGGTCAGTCATCGAGACAAGTGAGATCAGTGTGCCCTAACCGGGTGGTGCGGGGCCCCACTTGCGGTGGACCCCCTTGGGTGGGAAGGACGGAGAGGCAGCAGGTCTGTAGGGGTGGCGACTCATAAAGGGGGAGAAAAGTAAGAGGGTGGGGCAGCAGGAAACCTTGCAACAGGGAAAGAGCGGAACCCCAACCTGAGGAGCTGCCCAAACAATCACGCCAAATCATGGCTACGGAACTAGTGTCGTTGTATGACTTCGGGGGAAAATAGACCAGTGAGAGAGAGGAGACAATGTAAAGACCGTCCCCTTCAATTACCCCAAGAAAGCAGGAGATAGAGCATCACAAAAGTACGAAAAGAAACATGCCCTGGAGCACTATGGTGTTCTAACATGTATACAAATCAAAAGTCAAATAATGCCGTCTGCAGTTTGTGGGGTAACACCCTGGAGCGGGGGAAAGTCCTCATCCAATGACCATTCAGGTGTGGATTCGGCAGCTCCGGACTGGGGCGGAGAGGTAGAGACAACCGGGGATGGGGATCTGGAGGACTGGAGGGCCGCCATTGCCCGCAGGGCCCCTTGGCGTTCCAATCGGATCTGGTCAGGGCTGGGGATGGCTACTGTAGACCCTGCGCTCTTGGCTCCTCTCCCCCTGCGTCTGCCTCCGCGTGGGCGCTCACGGTGTGGGACCTCATCAGACGATTTGGGCGCCGTCGCCAACCCCTGTTCCTCGAGCCAGTCCCATGCCTCCGTGGGGGAGTCAAAATACTTCGTGTTGCCATCTCTAATGACCCGCAAGCGGGCCGGGAAGAGTAAGGAGTAGCGGAGGTCCAGGTCGCGGAGTTGTTTCTTTACTACGGTGAAGGTGGCTCGCCTCTGTTGTACCTGAGCCGTGTAGTCTGGAAAGAGGGAAACAGTGACATTCTGTACCTTAGGACCGGGGTGTTTGCCCAACTCCCATAGAATAGCATCTCTGTCTCTGAAGTTCATGACTCGAAATAAGAAGGGACAAGGGCGAGCTCTAGGAGGGGGCCTGTGGGCTGGTATTCGATGGGCCCGTTCCACCACGAATTGTGGGGAGAGCAATCCAGGGGGCATCATCTCTTTCATCCAGGCTTCCGTAAAGGTCTCCGGGTCCCGCCCCTCCGTCCCTTCAGGGAGATTGACCACGCGCACATTATTCCGGCGGGAACGGCCCTCGCGTCATCCGCCTTCTCCTCCAGGGTGCAAACCCGGTCCAGTAGATCCTGAAGCGCGGAGGAGCAACTCCGGGATCGGGGTTGAAGGTCTGCCAGCGCGGCCTCTGCGTCACGCACCCGGTCCGAGAGTTTGTGTTGGTCAGCCCGGAGGAGCGTGAAGTTCGAGGTGATAGTGTCCATCCGGTTTTCCAAGGAGGTGCGGGTCAAGTCCAGGGCGTTGCCGATTCGTTAAACCGCCGCCAGTACAGAATCCAGCTTGGCGGCAATGTCAGGCTGACCCATCGCAGCTGCTGATCCAGGGGTCGTGAGCAATGTCCCATCCTGGCCACCAAGGGGCACATCCCGAGGGGTGTTGTTACGCAGGCGGCCCATGACGATCTGCTGAGCGCTTCTCATAGGGAGCGAGGCCGGGATGTCAAACCACCGCGATTCCCCAGTGTAGTGGTCGCGTCGGCAGTTAAGTTCGATCACTCTACAAGGCGGTTTCGTTCCAACCAGCGATGCGCCCCACCGTGACCTCCGTGGCTACAGGGTCCCACTGGGCGGCCAGACTCCCCCCACAAAGGACGCAACAGACGGGGAAAGTGAGGAAAGTACCCCGCACTTGTAGATATGTGGTACCACAGCTCAGATTCTGGCTACGGGAAGAATCACCGAGAGCTGTCTGCGGCGGCTTCAGTTGAGGGACCCCCAAGGTAGTTCTGTGCAGGGCATGCGCGCCTGCCAGGCGGTTTCCTGGCCGACAGCCCACAAAGAGTGTTTAGGTGAGGCGCCCTAGGCCCGGCCGGACCCCCGTGGCCCCCACCTACAGGGCGGGCCCCGCCGCCGGCACCACACGGCCCCTCGCCACAGCGAACACTCCGTCGGTGGCGGGAGCAGGAGAATGCGAGGGTCCAATGGGAATAGTGCGGCCCCACTGCCCCCCAGCTCGCTGCCAGTCATAAAGTGCGGAGACCGAGTGTGTCGCAGTCCACTCCCAACGCCACGCCAAGGCTCCAGAACACAGAAAGGGGGCCACAGCAGACAGCACAGCTAGCTAACCGCCCCCCAGGAGGAAGGAGTATGCAACACCAGCAGGTCCTCAGTATCGGTGCGGAGAGAGCAGGGCCATCCCTCGGTCCCCGCAGCTGCTGCAGGTGAGGGGCCCTAGGCCTGACCGACCCACGGGGCTATCTCCCTCATGGCAGCCGCCGTGACCCTCTCAGGTGTATCTGTAGAAAGAGTCTATGTGAGGTCCTGGGCCCCGACCGAACCCGAGGCCTCCACTGTGAGAGAGACAACCCGGTTCACCAGCCTGCCTGGTCTAACAGGGCACACAGCGTATTCCAGTGGGGGCCCTAGGCCCGACCGACCTCCGAGGTCCCCCACTACAGAAGAAGTAACCCGGCCCACCAGCCCGTCCAGACCGCCACTCCACGCGCTGTGCTCCGGTGGGGGCCCTAGGCCCGACCGACCCCCAAGGTCCCCCACCACAGAAGAGGTAATCTGGCCCACTGGCCCATCAGGACTACCACCCTACACATTGTGCTCCGGTGGGTGCCCTAGGTCCGACCGACCCCCGAGGTCCCCCACCTCAGAAAAGATGACTTGGCCCACTGGCCTGTCCAGAATGTCTCCCCACGCGCCGTGCTCCGGTGGGGGCCCTAGGCCCGACCAACCCCCGTCGCGCCACATCCCCAGGCAGACGCCGCAGCTAAATTTGGCGGGCCTACCTTGGCAGCAGAGACCTCTCCGGGCATCCCCAGACAGCAGGCAGCAGCGGCCTCCACAGCAGCAGCCCAGCCCCTCGTGACAGGCACCCAGGGGCCGCCTCCGTCACCTTTCAGGGTTGCGCCGCACTTGCCGCAGCCTCGCCGAGTCAGGGGGCAGCAGTGAGTGGCGGTCCCAGAACCATCACGGGGACCGCCGCAGCAGCAGTTCAAGGAGCCGGGCCGCTCCGCAGCGGCCTACCATGCGGCCGGGGCCGGGCTTTCACGGCTCATCGGGCCGCACCATCCAGAGCCGCCGCGAGCCGCCTCCCAGGTCCGGACGACCCTCACCAGGCATGGAGGGTATGCACAGGCATGGGGGATGTGCGGTAAGGCCAGGAAATCCGCCTTTCCGCCAGGATGCCCAGGATAATGAAGGGATTCAGCGCGGAGCGTTAGTAAGACGCGTCCGCCATCTTCGGCGCCTGGCCCTTAATTTTAATTCTTGGGAATTAATGTTTAGAGATTAAAATAAATGATATTTAAATATAATATGAATTATCTAATATAATTATAATTCTCTTACACAAACCTTTAGGGATGGAAAGCAAGGGATATTGGGGTTTTGGGTGAGGAAGTGTATTAATACTAAGAGTTAAACTTAATACTTGAGAATTAATTATGTAAGACAAGTTAATTAATTGGTGAGTATGATAGATAAACAAAAACATAGTGGAATTAATCTCTAAAATACCTAAAATACTTTTTTCATAGAGCAAATATTTTTTATAGAAAACAAATTACATTTTTATAGTTAAAATGTAAAAGACAAATAATCATGCCATGTTTAATTTATAAGATCTTTATTTATAAATAGTTTAAAAATAGCAAAAAAATATTAAATAGTAAAAAACATACCATTTATTTAGAATTAGAAGTATTTTCCTATGCTTTTCCATTGACTTTAATGGGAAAAATTGTCCCTTTTTACTTTTAGGCTTGACATTTGTGGTTGTGCGTCTGTTTTTACGTCGGTGGAGCGCCGGGTCAAGATCGGATGCAAGAAAGAGCTGCCATCAGGTAAGAACAATTTACTTTACTTTTTTGGACATATAGGTGGCTGAGTTTATTGTAAGGAGAGAGGGGAGAGGTTGTTGGATGTTACACAGTATAGAATTGTTTTAGTTTGCTGTTTTTACCACTTTAACATCCACTTTAACATCCCCATGCAGATTGTGTTTGTATGCCCACGTCGGGATGATTGGATTTTTTTCAAACCAGGTGTAAAAAAGTTACAAAAGGTAGTTATTACTTTTTACACCAATTTGAAATAAAAGCGACATTTTTTATTTTTTATTTTTGGTGTTGTGTTTTTTTAAATACTTTGGTGACTTTTCGGGACCAAGACCACGTCATTGGTGAAGAAACTGAGGATTCGTGGATAGATTACTGCAGGATTTTTTTCTGAGAATTTCGTTTTGGAAAATGAATTTTCTTTTTTGTTATTTTTTTAAAGCATACTTTTTTTCAGGTTTTAATTTTTTGGGATTGCTGATTTTGAACGTGGATGGAATACTATTGAATTTCTTCCTGGGAATTTCGTTTTGGAGTATGTATTTTTTTGCAACTTTATTTTACAACAATCTTGTCTTTCGGGATTTAGATGTTTGGGATTACTGTTTTTCAAACAATGTTTTTAGATTAGGAAAATGTTTTTCAATAAAAAAAAAGATTTTTCTGGAGTTGGTTTCCCTGCTTGGATTATTGGAGTACTGATGATTCTTGGTAACAGGTGGTTTGAAAAATCACCAAGAGTTGAAGAAAGAAGACAACTACAGGAAGGAACCCCAAAAGTTCTTTCATTTGTTAAAAAAAGTTGCAAAAATGCCAATTTAATTAGAAAGTGTGGTTAGAACAGGAGTGAAAAAGTCAACCTTTTTGCCTTAATCACCCCTATTGTTTTATTGATACTGTTATGAGCCCCAATGTACCCCAATATAGGCCTATGTAGCTGCACAACCTTTTACCTACATTTGTCCTACCTTGCTCTACATAACGGCTCTGGCGCTGACCTTTTGCCTAGTTATGTGCCGAATAAATGTTGTGTGATTTTCTTCGAAAACTAGTCTAATTTATTATGCATGAGGATTCTTAGTTTCACACAGCAGGATTACAATCTTGTGTATAATAACTCTGTACAAAAGTCACCGCTATCTTCATCCTTGGACGGCAGCCCCCCAGTACCATGACACATCTAGGTAGAACCCCTGATGGTACCTTTTGGGTATATAAGCACCGCATCTTCGCTGGGCAAATCAGAGGAGAAACTTCCATTCTGACACGAGATGCTGAAGTCCCATCACACAGACACTCTAGCACGCAATGGTCTGACATCCCTTGCGGGGTGTCCAACTCGAGACCAAGACGGGGTCCTTCATTCTCTCCCATCAGGTTATGGGGTTGACTCTTTCCTAGGGGGATTCTTGGCTTCACACCTACATACATGGTAGGTACACTTAGCTAGGGGTTGCATAGTAGGAGTACTCATGATTACTGCCTTGTATCTATATGCCTGCATAGATTCACTGTTTTAGCACCATGGTAGAATTCTACCTTTTATTTACTCGGTTGGTGCTTGTAATCGTATATATCTGTTTCTGTCTAATGGTTGTTGCAGCACATGACTTTTATACTAGAATGGCGCTGGTTCAATAAATACTAATTGAAAACGTCCTCACCGTTTATTCTGTGTATCTCTCTGAGACCAAGTGAGCATGAGTGACTGAGCAAAAAGTACTGTACTGTTACCACGATCCCTGAGGGGTCAGGGTTGTCATGTTCAATAGTTTCCAGAACCTATTCGCTCCTTGGTAAGGTTGTGGGGCTTATAGTCACCTCTAAGGTCTCCCCTGGTTGCTCCAGGGTTAGCGTGCCTTGTAACTATAAGCAGATATAAAAGATGTTTTCAATGTCCTGGTGAGGGGAAAACTGCCAATTTCGGTTTTCCCCATTGTAGCGCAATGGCTCCATAGGCTAACATGGGAATACTTTATTGAAGTATAACTATTGATAGAAGTGAACTAAAAACATACTTCAAAGTATCAAAATGATATTTAGAATACACCCAACAACTTACCACTGTTAGATTTATGGTTTTTATCCTTTTGTAATCTGGATTGCGGCACTCAGGTTAATTTTCCTTTAGATTTTCCGGTGGATGGATTGTTTGCTTCAATTGATTTGTACTGTGATCTGTTAAACAGTTTGACACAAGAGAAGTTTTGTGATTGGTATAGTTGAAAACTGTGGTGTATTTTATTGTGAGCAATGTACCTGCTAAGGAGAATGGTTTTGTATGGTTATTTCAGACAATGTATTGATTTGTTTTTTTATTCACTGTCAAAAACAAGAGATATTTAAGTCTAAATCTTTGATGCATGTAGAAGGAAAGTCACTATCCAGCAGCTTCCCTGAGATAAGTACCCTGCTGAGTTAAATTTTGCCCCACAGTCTCTGTCCAGCACCTGCCCTGAGGTAAGTACCCTGCACAGTTAGAAAAGTGATTTTGCCCCCCAGTCTCTGTCCAGCACTTATGGGTACTTCCATAAGGTAAGTACCCGGCAGAGTTAAAATAGTAATTTGGCCCCAGTCACTGTCCAGCACCTGCCCTGAACAAAGTACCCGGCGGAGTTAGAATCGTAAATTTGTCCCCCAGTCACTGTCTAGCACCTGCCATGCAGTAAGTACCTGGGGGAGTTAGAATAGTAATTTTGCCCTCCAGTCTCTGTCCAGCACCTGCCCTGAGTTAAGTATCTGGTGGAGTTAGAATAATAATTTTGCCCCCAGTCACTGTCTAGCACCAGCCCTGAGGAAGTACTCGGTGGAGTTAGAATAATAATTTTGTCCCGCAGTCACTGTCCAGCACTTGCACTGAGGTAAATAACTGGTGGATTTAGAATAGTAATTTTACCCCCCTGTCTCTGTCTAGCACCTGCCCTGAGGTAAGTACCAGGTGGAGTTAGAATAGTAATTTTGCCCCCCAGTCAATGTGTATCACCTTCCATGAGGTAAGTACCCGGTGGAGTTAGAAAATAAATGTTATCCCCCAGTCTCTGGCCAGCACCTGCCCTGAGGTAAGTACCCAACAGTGTTATAGTAGTCATTTTGCCCCCAGTCACTGTTCAGCCACCTGCCCTGAAGTAAGCACGCAGCGGAGTTAGAATAGTAATTCCCCCCCCCAGTCACTGTCCAGCACCTTCCCTGAAGTAAGTATCCGGCGGCGTTAGAATAGTAATTTTACCCATAGTCGCTGTCCAGCACTTGCCCGGAGGTAAGTACCTGGCTGTCTTAGAATAGTGATTATGCCCCTCCCCAGTCAATGTCCAGCAACTTCCCTGAGATAAGTACCCTGCGGAGTTAAAATAGTAATTTTGACCCCAGTCTCTGTCCAGCATCTGCCCTGGGGTAAGTACCCCGCATTGTTAGAATAGTAGTATTGCCCCCCAGTCTCTGTCCAGCACATTCCCTAAGGTAACTACCCGGCAGAGTTATAATAGTAATTTGATCGTAGTCACTGTCCAGCACCTGACCTGAGCTAAGTACCCAACGGAATTAGAATAGTAATTGTGCCCCCAGTCACTGTCTAGTTGAGTTAGAATAGAAATGTTGCCCACCCCCCCAGTCTCTGTCCAGCACCTGCCCTGAGCTAAGTACCGGTGGAGTTAGAATAGTAATTTTGCCCCACAGTCATTGTCTAGCACATGCCCAGCGGTAAGTACAAGGCGGAGTTAGAATAGTTATTTAGCCCCCCCAGTCACTGTCCAGCACCTTCCCTGAGGTAAGAACCGAGCAGAATTAGAATAGTAATTTTGCCCCCAGTCACTGTCCAGCACCTGACCTGAGCTAAGTACCCAGCGGAATTAGAATAGTAATTTTGCCCCCAGTCACTGTCCAGCAGTTGCACTGAGGTAAATAACCATTGGAATTTGAATAGTAATTCTGCAACCCTGCTTCTGTCTAGCACCTGCCCTGAGGTAAGTACCCGGCAGAGCTAGAACAGTAATATTGCCCCCCAGTCACTGTCCAGCACCTTCCCTGCGGTAAGAACAAGGTGGAATTAGAATAGTAATTTTGACCCCAGTCACTGTCCAGCACTTGCCTTGAGTTAAATAACTGGTGGAATTAGAATAGAAATTTTGCCCCTCTATCTCTGTCTCGTATCTGCCCTGAGGTAAGTGCACAGCAGAGTTAGAATAGTAATTTTCCCTCCCAGTCACTGCCCAGAACCTTCCATGAGGTAAGTACCCAGTGGAGTTAGAACATTAATTTTACTCCCAGTCTCTGGTCAGCACCTGCCCAGGGGTAAGTACCAGGTGGAGTTATAATAGTCATTTTGCCCCCAGTCACGGTTGAGCACCTGCCCTAAGATAAGCACCCAGCGGAGTTAGAGTAGCCACCCCCATTCACTGTCCAGCACCTTCCCTGAGGTAAGTACTCGGCAGAGTTAAAATAGTAATTTTGCCCCCCAATCTCTGTCCAGCACCTGCCCTGAGGTAAGTACCCGGCAGAGTTAGAATAGTAATTTGGCCCCAGTCACTGTCCAGCACCTTCTCTGAGGTACGTACCGGCAGAGTTAGAATAGTAATTTGCCCCCCCAGTCTCTGTCCAGCACCTGGCCTGAGGTAAGTTCCCGGTCAAGTTTGAATATTAATTATGTCCTGCTGTCTATGTCTAGCTCCTGCCCTGAGGTAAGTACTCAGCAGAGTTAGCATGAAGTAAGTTTTAGGTGGAACTAGAATAATCATTTTGCCCCCTAGTCTCTTTCCACCACCTGCCCTGAGGTAAGTACTCGGCAGCATTAGAATAGTAATTTTGCCCCCCAGTCAATGTGTATCACCTTCCATGAGGTAAGTACCCGGTGGAGTTAGAAAATAAATGTTATCCCCCAGTCTCTGGCCAGCACCTGCCCTGAGGTAAGTACCCAACAGTGTTATAGTAGTCATTTTGCCCCAGTCACTGTTCAGCCACCTGCCCTGAAGTAAGCACGCAGCGGAGTTAGAATAGTAATTCCCCCCCCAGTCACTGTCCAGCACCTTCCCTGAAGTAAGTATCCGGCGGAGTTAGAATAGTAATTTTACCCATAGTCGCTGTCCAGCACTTGCCCGGAGGTAAGTACCTGGCTGTCTTAGAATAGTGATTATGCCCCTCCCCAGTCAATGTCCAGCAACTTCCCTGAGATAAGTACCCTGCGGAGTTAAAATAGTAATTTTGACCCCAGTCTCTGTCCAGCATCTGCCCTGGGATAAGTACCCCGCATTGTTAGAATAGTAGTATTGCCCCCCAGTCTCTGTCCAGCACATTCCCTAAGGTAACTACCCGGCAGAGTTATAATAGTAATTTGATCGTAGACACTGTCCAGCACCTGACCTGAGCTAAGTACCCAGCGGAATTAGAATAGTAATTGTGCCCCCAGTCACTGTCTAGTTGAGTTAGAATAGAAATGTTGCCCACCCCCCCAGTCTCTGTCCAGCACCTGCCCTGAGCTAAGTACCGGTGGAGTTAGAATAGTAATTTTGCCCCACAGTCATTGTCTAGCACATGCCCCGCGGTAAGTACAAGGCGGAGTTAGAATAGTTATTTAGTCCCCCCAGTCACTGTCCAGCACCTTCCCTGAGGTAAGAACCGAGCAGAATTAGAATAGTAATTTTGCCCCCAGTCACTGTCCAGCACCTGACCTGAGCTAAGTACCCAGCGGAATTAGAATAGTAATTTTGCCCCCAGTCACTGTCCAGCAGTTGCACTGAGGTAAATAACCATTGGAATTTGAATAGTAATTCTGCAACCCTGCTTCTGTCTAGCACCTGCCCTGAGGTAAGTACCCGGCAGAGCTAGAACAGTAATATTGCCCCCCAGTCACTGTCCAGCACCTTCCCTGAGGTAAGAACAAGGTGGAATTAGAATAGTAATTTTGACCCCAGTCACTGTCCAGCACTTGCCTTGAGTTAAATAACTGGCGGAATTAGAATAGAAATTTTGCCCCTCTATCTCTGTCTCGTATCTGCCCTGAGGTAAGTGCACAGCAGAGTTAGAATAGTAATTTTCCCTCCCAGTCACTGCCCAGAACCTTCCATGAGGTAAGTACCCAGTGGAGTTAGAACATTAATTTTACTCCCAGTCTCTGGTCAGCACCTGCCCAGGGGTAAGTACCAGGTGGAGTTATAATAGTCATTTTGCCCCCAGTCACGGTTGAGCACCTGCCCTAAGATAAGCACCCAGCGGAGTTAGAGTAGCCACCCCCCATTCACTGTCCAGCACCTTCCCTGAGGTAAGTACTCGGCAGAGTTAAAATAGTAATTTTGCCCCCCAATCTCTGTCCAGCACCTGCCCTGAGGTAAGTACCCGGCAGAGTTAGAATAGTAATTTGGCCCCAGTCACTGTCCAGCACCTTCTCTGAGCTACGTACCGGCAGAGTTAGAATAGTAATTTGCCCCCCCCAGTCTCTGTCCAGCACCTGGCCTGAGGTAAGTTCCCGGTCAAGTTTGAATATTAATTATGTCCTGCTGTCTATGTCTAGCTCCTGCCCTGAGGTAAGTACTCAGCAGAGTTAGCATGAAGTAAGTTTTAGGTGGAACTAGAATAATCATTTTGCCCCCTAGTCTCTTTCCACCACCTGCCCTGAGGTAAGTACTCGGCAGCATTAGAATGGTAATTTTGCCCCCAACCATTGTCCAGCATCTTCCATGCGTTAAGTAACCAGCGGAGTTAGAATAGTAATTTTACCGCACTGTCTCTGTCCAGCGCCTGCCCTGAGTAAGTACCCGGGGGAGTTAGAATAGTAATTTTGGCCCCCAGTCACTGTCCAGTACCTTCCCTGAAGTAAATACTCAGTGGAGCTAGAATCAAGCACCTGCTCTTAGGTAAGTACCCAGTAGAGTTAGAATAGTAATTTTGCCCCTAGTAACTGACCAGCACCTGCCCTGAGGTAAGTACCCAGGAGAGTTAGAATAGTAATTTTGCCCCCCCAGTCACTATCCAGCACCTGCCCTGAGCTAAGTACGCAGTGGAGTTATAATAGTCATTTTTGCCCCCAGTCACTGTTTAGCACCTGCACTGAGGTAAGCACCCAGCGGAGTTAAAATAGTCACCCCTCCCAGTCACTGTCCAGCACCTTCCCTGAGGTAAGTACCTAATGGAGATAGAATAGTAATTTTCTCCCCCAGTCTCTGTCTCGCACCTACCAAGAGATAAGTACCTGGCAGAGTTAGAATAGTAATTTGGCCCCAGTCACTGTCCAGCACCTTCCCTGAACTAAGTACCCAGTGGAGCTAGAATAATAATGTTGCCCCCAGTCAGTGTCCAGCACCTTCCCTGAGTAAAGTACCAGCAGAGTTAGAATAGTAATTTGCCCCCAGTCGCTGTCCAGCACCTGCCCTGAGGTACGTACCCGGTGGAGTTAAAATATTAATTTTGCCCCACAGTCACTGTTTAGCACCTGCCCTGAGCTAAGTTCCTGGAGAATTCAGAATAGTAATTTTGCCCCCAATCACTGTCCAGCACCTGCCTTGAGTTAAATAACCGGCGGAATTAGAATAGCAATTTTGCCCCCCCTATCTCTGTCTAGCATCTGACCTGAGGTAAGTACCCGGTGGAGTTAGAATAGTAATTTTACCCACCAGTTTCTGTCCGGCACCTGCCCTGAGGTAAGTTCCCGGCCGAGTTAGAATAGTAATGTTCCCTCCCAGTCACTGCTCAGAACCTTCCATGAGGTAAGTGCCCAGTGGAGTTAGAACATTAATTTTACTCCCAGTCTCTGGTCAGCACCTGCCCAGGGGTAAGTACCAGGTGGAGTTATAATAGTCATTTTGCCCCCAGTCACGGTTGAGCACCTGCCCTAAGATAAGCACCCAGCGGAGTTAGAGTAGCCACCCCCCATTCACTGTCCAGCACCTTCCCCGAGGTAAGTACTCTGCAGAGTTAAAATAGTAATTTTGCCCCCCAATCTCTGTCCAGCACCTGCCCTGAGGTAAGTACCCGGCAGAGTTAGAATAGCAATTTGGCCCCAGTCACTGTCCAGCACCTTCTCTGAGGTATGTACCGGCAGAGTTAGAATAGTAATTTGCCCCTCCCAGTCTCTGTCCAGCACCTGGCCTGAGGTAAGTTCCCGGTCAAGTTTGAATATTAATTATGTCCTTCTGTCTATGTTTAGCTCCTGCCCTGAGGTAAGTACTCAGCAGAGTTAGCATGAAGTAAGTTTTAGGTGGAACTAGAATAATCATTTTGCCCCCTAGTCTCTTTCCACCACCTGCGCTGAGGTAAGTACTCGGCAGCATTATAATGGTAATTTTGCCCCCAACCATTGTCCAGCATCTTCCATGCGGTAAGTACGCGGTGGAGTTAGAATATTCATTTTGCCCCTAGTCTCTGTCCAGCCTCTGCCCTGCGTTAACCCCTTTACCGCAGCCGAAATTCCGCCGCAGTGCGGCGGCTTTGAAGAGTGGGCGGGGCCGCGTCGGCCAACGAACGTGCGCAGCACTACGGAGGTAGTGCTCGCGATGGCCGTTGGCCGACAGAAGCAGCAAATGGGTTAAGTAACCAGCGGAGTTAGAATATTCATTTTGCCCCTAGTCTCTGTCCAGCCTCTGCCCTACATTAATAACCAGCAGAGTTAGAATAGTAATTTTACCGCACTGTCTCTGTCCAGCGCCTGCCCTGAGGTAAGTACCCGGGGAGTTAGAATAGTAATTTTGGCCCCCAGTCACTGTCCAGCACCTTCCCTGAAGTAAATACCCAGTGGAGCTAGAATCAAGCACCTGCTCTTAGGTAAGTACCCAGGAGAGTTAGAATAGTAATTTTGCCCCCCAGTCACTATCCAGCACCTGCCCTGAGCTAAGTACGCAGTAGAGTTATAATAGTCATTTTTGCCCCCAGTCACTGTTTAGCACCTGCACTGAGGTAAGCACCCAGCGGAGTTAAAATAGTCACCCTCCCAGTCACTGTCCAGCACCTTCCCTGAGGTAAGTACCTAATGGAGATAGAATAGTAATTTTCTCCCCAGTCTCTGTCTCGCACCTACCAAGAGATAAGTACCTGGCAGAGTTAGAATAGTAATTTGGCCCCAGTCACTGTCCAGCACCTTCCCTGAGCTAAGTACCCAGTGGAGTTAGAATAATAATGTTGCCCCCCAATCAGTGTCCAGCACCTTCCCTGAGTAAAGTACCGGCAGAGTTAGAATAGTAATTTGCCCCCCAGTGGCTGTCCAGCACCTGCCCTGAAGTACGTACCCGGTGGTGTTAAAATATTATTTTTGCCCCACAGTCACTGTCTAGCACCTGCCCTAAGCTAAGTTCCTGGAGAATTCAGAATAGTAATTTTGCCCCCAATCACTGTCCAGCACCTGCCTTGAGTTAAATAACCGGCGGAATTAGAATGGCAATTTTTCCCCCCCTATCTCTGTCTAGCATCTGACCTGAGGTAAGTACCCGGTGGAGTTAGAATAGTAATTTTGCCCACCAGTTTCTGTCCAGCACCTGCCCTGAGGTAAGTTCCCGGCCGAGTTAGAATAGTAATTTTCCCTCCCAGTCACTGCCCAGAACCTTCCATGAGGTAAGTACCCAGTGGAGTTAGAACATTAATTTTACTCCCAGTCTCTGGTCAGCATCTGCCCAGGGGTAAGTACCAGGTGGAGTTATAATAGTCATTTTGCCCCCAGTCACGGTTGAGCACCTGCCCTAAGATAAGCACCCAGCGGAGTTAGAGTAGCCACCCCCCATTCACTGTCCAGCACCTTCCCTGAGGTAAGTACCCTGCAGAGTTAAAATTGTAATTTTGCCCCCCAATCTCTGTCCAGCACCTGCCCTGAGGTAAGTACCCGGCAGAGTTAGAATAGTAATTTGGTCCCAGTCACTGTCCAGCACCTTCTCTGAGGTACGTACACGCAGAGTTAGAATAGTGATTTGCCCCCCAGTCTCTGTCCAGCACCTGGCCTGAGGTAAGTTCCCGGTCAAGTTTGAATATTAATTATGTCCTGCTGTCTATGTCTGGCTCCTGTCCTGAGGTAAGTACTCAGCAGAGTTAGCATGAAGTAAGTTTTAGGTGGAATTAGAATAATCATTTTGCCCCCTAGTCTCTTTCCACCACCTACCGTGAGGTAAGTACTCGGCAGCATTAGAATGGTAATTTTGCCCCCAACCATTGTCCAGCATCTTCCATGCGGTAAGTACGCGGTGGAGTTAGAATATTCATTTTGCCCCTAGTCTCTGTCCATCCTCTGCCCTGCATTAAGTAACCAGGGGAGTTAGAATAGTAATTTTACCGCACTGTCTCTGTCCAGTGCCTGCCCTGAGGTAAGTACCCGGGGGAGTTAGAATAATAATGTTGCCCCCCAATCAGTGTCCAGCACCTTCCCTGAGTAAAGTACCGGCAGAGTTAGAATAGTAATTTGCCCCCCAGTGGCTGTCCAGCACCTGCCCTGAAGTACGTACCCGGTGGTGTTAAAATATTATTTTTGCCCCACAGTCACTGTCTAGCACCTGCCCTAAGCTAAGTTCCTGGAGAATTCAGAATAGTAATTTTGCCCCCAATCACTGTCCAGCACCTGCCTTGAGTTAAATAACCGGCGGAATTAGAATGGCAATTTTTCCCCCCCTATCTCTGTCTAGCATCTGACCTGAGGTAAGTACCCGGTGGAGTTAGAATAGTAATTTTGCCCACCAGTTTCTGTCCAGCACCTGCCCCGAGGTAAGTTCCCGGCCGAGTTAGAATAGTAATTTTCCCTCCCAGTCACTGCCCAGAACCTTCCATGAGGTAAGTACCCAGTGGAGTTAGAACATTAATTTTACTCCCAGTCTCTGGTCAGCATCTGCCCAGGGGTAAGTACCAGGTGGAGTTATAATAGTCATTTTGCCCCCAGTCATGGTTGAGCACCTGCCCTAAGATAAGCACCCAGCGGAGTTAGAGTAGCCACCCCCCATTCACTGTCCAGCACCTTCCCTGAGGTAAGTACCCTGCAGAGTTAAAATTGTAATTTTGCCCCCCAATCTCTGTCCAGCACCTGCCCTGAGGTAAGTACCCGGCAGAGTTAGAATAGTAATTTGGTCCCAGTCACTGTCCAGCACCTTCTCTGAGGTACGTACACGCAGAGTTAGAATAGTGATTTGCCCCCCCAGTCTCTGTCCAGCACCTGGCCTGAGGTAAGTTCCCGGTCAAGTTTGAATATTAATTATGTCCTGCTGTCTATGTCTGGCTCCTGTCCTGAGGTAAGTACTCAGCAGAGTTAGCATGAAGTAAGTTTTAGGTGGAATTAGAATAATCATTTTGCCCCCTAGTCTCTTTCCACCACCTACCGTGAGGTAAGTACTCGGCAGCATTAGAATGGTAATTTTGCCCCCAACCATTGTCCAGCATCTTCCATGCGGTAAGTACGCGGTGGAGTTAGAATATTCATTTTGCCCCTAGTCTCTGTCCATCCTCTGCCCTGCATTAAGTAACCAGGGGAGTTAGAATAGTAATTTTACCGCACTGTCTCTGTCCAGTGCCTGCCCTGAGGTAAGTACCCGGGGGAGTTAGAATAGTACTTTTGCCCCCCAGTCACTGTCCAGCTCCTTCCCTGAAGTACATACCCAGTGGAGCTAGAATCAAGCACCTGCTCTTAGGTAAGTACCCAGTAGAGTTAGAATAGTAATTTTGCCCCTAGTAACTGTCCAGCACCTGCCCTGAGTTAAGTACCCAGGAGAGTTAGAATAGTAATTTTGCCCCCCAGTCACTGTCCAGCACCTGCACTGAGCTAAGTACGCGGTGGAGTTATAATAGTCATTTTTGCCCCCAGTCACTGTTTAGCACCTGCACTGAGGTAAGCACCCAGCGGAGTTAAAATAGTCACCCTTCCCAGTCACTGTCCAGCACCTTCCCTGAGGGAAGTACCTAACGGAGTTAGAATAGTAATTTTCTCCCCCAGTCTCTGTCTCGCTCCTACCAAGAGATAAGTACCCGGCAGAGTTAGAATAGTAATTTGGCCCCAGTCACTGTCCAGCACCTTCCCTGAGCTAAGTACCCGGTGGAGTTAGAATAATAATGTTGCCCCCCAGTCAGTGTCCAGCACCTTCCCTGAGTAAAGTACCGGCAGAGGTTAGAATAGTAATTTGCCCCCCAGTCGCTGTCCAGCACCTGCCCTGAGGTACATACCCGGTGGAGTTAAAATATTAATTTTGCTCCACAGTCACTGTCTAGCACCTGCCCTGAGCTAAGTTCCTGGAGGATTCAGAATAGTAGTTTTGCCCCCAATCACTGTCCAGCACCTTCCCTGAGGTAAGAACCAGGCGGAATTAGAATAGTAATTTTGCCCTCCCATCTCCGTCCATCCCCTGCCCTGAGGTGAGTACCCGGTGGAGTTAGAATAGTAATTTTGCCCCCAGTCACTGTCCAGCACTTGCCTTGAGTTAAATAACCGGCGGAATTAGAATAGCAATTTTGCCCCCCTATCTCTGTCTAGCATCTGACCTGAGGTAAGTGCACGGCGGAGTTAGAATAGTAATTTTGACCCTCAGTCACTGTCAGGCACCTTCCATGAGGTAAGTACCCGGTGGTGTTAGAATAGTAATTTTGCCACCAGTTTCTGTCCAGTACCTGCCCTGAGGTAAGTTCCCGGCACAGTTAAAATAGTAATTTTCCCTCCCAGTCACTGCCCAGAACCTTCCATGAGGTAAATACCCAGTGGAGTTAGAACATTAATTTTACTCCCAGTCTCTGGTCAGCACCTGCCCATTGGTAAGTACCTGGTGGAGGTATAATACTCATTTTGCCCCCAGTCACAGTTCAGCACCTGCCCTAAGATAAGCACCCAGTGGAGTTAGAATAGCCATCCCCCCCAGTCACTGTCAAGCACCTTCCCTGAGAGAAGTACCCAATGGAGTTATAATAGTAATTTTGGCCCCCAGTCCCTGTCCAGCACCTACCCTGAGGTAAGTACCCGGCAGAGTTAGAATAGTAATTTTGCCCCCAGTCACTGTCGAACACCTTCTCTGAGGTACGTACTGGCTGAATTAGAATAGTATTTTGCCCCCCAGTCTCTGTCCAGCACCTGCCCTGAGGTAAGTACCCGGTGGAGTTAGAATATTCATTTTGTCCCCAGTCTCTGTGCAGCCTCTGTCCTGCGGTAAGTACCCAGCGAAGTTAGAATAGTAATTTTACCACCAAGTCTCTGTCAAGCACCTGCCCTAAGTTAAGTACCTCGTAGAGTTATAATAGTAATTTTGCCCACCAGTCACTGTTCAGCACCTTCCCTGAAGTAAGTACCCAATGGAGTTAGAATACAGCACCTGCCCTTAGGTAAGTACCCGGTGGAGTTATAACAGTCATTTTTGCCCTCAGTCACTATTCAGCACCTGCCCTGAGGTAAGCACCCATAGGAGTTAGAATAGTCATGCCCCCCAGTCACTGTCCAGCACCTTCCCTGAGGTAAGTACTCAATGGAGTTAGAATAGTAATTTTGTCCCCAGTCTCTATCCAGCACCTGCCCTGAGGTAATTACCCGGCAGAGTTAGAATAGTAATTTTGCCACCCAGTCTCTGTCCAGCACCTACCCCGAGGTATGTACCCGGCAGAGTAGGAACACTAATTTGTCCCCAGTCACTGTCCAGCACCTGAGCTAAGTACCCGGTGGAGATAGAAAAATAATTTTGCCCTCCAGTCACTGTCCGGCACCTTCCCTGACTTAAGTACCGGCAGAGTTAGAATAGTAATTTGCCCCCCAGTGTCTGTCCAGCACCTGCTGTGAGGTATGTACATGGTGGAGTTAATTAATTTTGCCCCCCTGACTCTGTTTAGCTCCTGCCCTGAGGTAAGTACTCGGCGAAGTTAGAATAGGAATTTTGCCCCCCAGTCACTGTCCAGAGCCTTCCATGAGTTAAGAATTAAGTGGAGTTAGAATATTAATTTTGCCCCTGGTCTCTGGGTACCAGGTAATTACCCAGCGGCGTTAGAACAGTAGTTTTGCCCCCCAGTCATTGTTCAGCATCTACCATGAGGTAAGTATCCGGTGGAGGTAGAAGATTCAATTTGCCCCCTAGTCTCTGTCCAATCTCTGCCCTGCGGTAAGTACCCAAGGGAGTTAGAATAATAATTTTGCCCCCCAGTCACTGTCCAGCACCTTCTATGAAGTAAGTACCCAATGGAGTTAAAATCCAGCACCTGCCCTCAGATAAGTACCCAGCAGAATTAGAATAGTAATTTTGCACCAATCACTGTCCAGCACCTGCCCTGAGGTAAGTACCCGGTGGAGTTAAAACAATAATTTTATTCCCCATTCACTGTCCAGCACATTCCCTGAGGTAAGTACCCGGCAGAGTATTAATAGTAATTTTGGTGCAAATCACTGTCCAGCACCTGTCCTGAGGTAAGTACCTGGCAGAGTTAGAATATTCATTTTGCCCCCAGTCTCTTTCCAGCACCTGCCCTGAGCTCGGTACCCTGTGGAGTAAGAATAGTAATTGTAAATTAAAAAAAAATATTAAAAATAATTTTAAGTATTTAGCTGGTTACTACTAAGGGTGTTTATTGTAACTGTTTTAATTACTTGTGTGGACAGATGGCAGTATGTGAGTCTTAATGTCTCTTTCTCTCCTGCTCTCGATGATGTGTGCGGTCACAATCCAAGTCAGTGTACCACTGAGCACAAAATGGTGGATGGCTGAATTTAGATGTTTTTACGTGATGTTCGATAATTCATAATAAAGTATGTTTTGGAATGTACTTTTTTGTGGTTTACAATCTGACAGAATGTATATTTATTTCGTGTTGTGAAAAAGACATGTCCATTTTAACTTCCTCACATTTACCTTCAGCCATCTTATTTGAGGACAAGCTTCACAGACAGGGTTAAAATAAAGGAAGTCAACTGTGTAAACAAAAAAATAAGTAAAAGTGTTTATTAGGGTGCAAAGTATATTTGGCTACGATTTTTGCAATAATGTTTGTATGTTAAACGTGTGGAAAAAAAGGATACTGTGCTGCCTTATTTTACGTACTGTTCCGGTATTTACAAGAATTATTATTTTTTTGATGGAAAATTATTTATTTTAATATATTTTAATAATGCGATGAAAAGGTATACGTGGAAATGGTATGTGTGGTAAAGGTACTTATAATGCACCTCTATGTAAGTTTGTGGAAACGACATGCGTGGTAAAGACGTGTTTTGTGCTAGTTCATGCGATGTAAAAACTGCATTGTAAAGGCATGCAGTGTAAAGGCATGTGTTGTTCGGTCACACAACCAATATCACACAGGATGTGACAAATGGCTGTTTATGTAATTGTTTCTCTTGATAGCCCATACTTTAAGGCACGCCCACTTGGGAGTTATATTGAACATTTTGAACCATTTTTTAGTCTATACCAGTATTTTCTCACAACTCCCTCCCACAGCTGCTTTCAATATTTTCATGGGGGTTCATGATAGCAAAAGTACACGCTCCATCATGTTACAATTCTCACATTTGGCTTCTGGCTTTTCACTGTTTTGATGGTTAAATTAATTATGCTCATATGACAACTGGTCTTTCCTGTGAAAAAACTAAGAAATCTATCTTTATCTATCTATCTATCTATCTATCTATCTATCTATCTATCTATCTATCTATCTATCTATCTATCTATCTATCTATGCATCTGTCAGACACTCATGCCGACACGCACACACATAGTCATATCAATATCACCTACATTCACAATGCTGCATACTCAAACTCTTCAAGTAGATATTTTTGTGACCTTTCTTAATGCTTAGCGGTTTTGGGGTGTTGTGGGAGGTATGCAACAATGCCTTACCAAAAGGAAAGAAAAAATCATCTCAGTTCACCCACAGGATTTGTGCTTCGCGGCTGCCACCTAAATGACCTAATTTGATCCTGCTTGGCATGCTCACAGCATCACGCTAACCACAAGTTGCCTTTCATTTACATCATTGAATCCCAGAGATAAGTTTAAAGGAGATCATTGTGTGAAACCCACCTTTACATTGTTACTGATGTTTTTAAAGTCTTGTTGTAATAAGCAACTAGCCACGTTTCTTGATAGAATTCATCTCTAGTTCATAGATGTGATTAATATACAGTGAAAAAAGAACTATATAGCAGACACCAGATATTGTATTTCTTGTGTATCTGCATGAACAGTATGTTTTATAATTACACAACTCAATTGTACTCATTTTGGTGAATTCAGATGATAATACGTGCAAACTCTTGTCCAACATGTGCTACGTCCACTGGGCTACAAAACTCAAATAGCTACAAGTCTCGCCAAGCCGAAGCCCGAAGACACCGAGCCTATCTTTGCTCCTGCAGGAGCAGGGGCTGCAGGCATCAGTACATCCCAGCCATTTGCCCACTTGGATCTCACGCTGTCTAGCAGAGGCAAAATATTATTAATCAGTGTTCTGTAGATCAGCATTTTTTTTTAGGTAGGCTTCAGATAGTAAGATATGTTCTAGCAGCTGAGGATTTTATTTTATTGGTATGTTATATACATTAGCTAGAGTGAATATGCTAATAAAATCATATTTACTCAAATCTGACAAATATTTCAGTTTACTTTGCCTATTGCACGCACATAATAAAATATACTCAGTGAGTACAGCTTTCCATCCTAATGGAAATGTGTCAGTCCACCATAACCTTGTCACACGATCAGAGTGTGTCATAAGTTGGGTCCCCCTCCCCCCCCTCAGTGCAAACTCGTGTATATCTGTCAACCTTAGTTTCCTGTAGAGAAGCCTTCATACAATTGTGTTTGCTGCACTGGGGGTCGATAAGCTGACATCAATTTCAGTTGTCTAGCTGTATAGCATCCATGTGTATCTGATGACACCTGATCCAGGACAAAAGGGACAAGGCTATTTACTTATTTAGCTACTCTCTGGGAGCCTGATGTGAATCCTGGGTGTACAATGAAATATAGCTGAGAAGAATTTTACCAAAATATATCGAGGACACAAATAGTGACTTTAAATACTTTGTATGTAAAGTTAAAAATATTGACAGCAAAAATTTAGATGACCCCAATAGCATCAAAAAATGGGTACGTATATTGATTGTTAATCATTATGCACCATACTATATTAACTTTAAAAATAATATTACATTAAAAAATAATTATAATGTAAAATAAATATTAAAAACACTTATTTTTTACTAATATAAAATAAAAAATAATGACAAAAGAACCCTACAATATTTAAAATAATAAAAATATATTTTTAATAAACAATTAAAAATTCAAATCAATTCTTATGGCATACGCTAGATGTTATAAAAATAGAAAATATTAATTTACAGCATACAGAATAAGTTAATACAAAAATTATCACAAAAATAAATAATAAAAAGAATATTAAACTAAAATGTAGACAAAAATCAACATATAAAAACTACTTTAAACATCAGATAAACAATAGACTTAAGGGGGTAAAATTCACTACTTCTACTCCAACATAAGGAAAAGTTTTGGACTTTGGAGTACCACCTTTACTATTTCTAATCCAGCCTGAGCAGCAGTAGGGAAAGTGCTGGTGTTTGAAGGGGTCAGATGAACTATTCCTACTCCAACGTAAGCGACAGGGCAGAAAGAGTTGGACTTTGAAGCAGTCGAATTTACTATTCCCACTTCAGCCTGAGCAACAGAAGGACTTTGGAGGGGTTAGATTTAGCATTCCCACTAAGCCACAGTAGGAAAAATGTTGCATTTTGGAGGGGTGAGAGCTACTATTTCCGCTCTTCCATAAGCAACAGTGGGAAATATATAAAACTTTAGCAGCCTCAGATTTAATTTTCATATCATAAATTAATATAAATGAACAACAGACTTGTAAAATAAATAAACATGGTCTGGTGGCTGGTGGCTCAGTGGACTAATGCATCCACTGCAGGGGCCTGTGTTCGACCTCATGGTCACAGGTTCAAATCCTGGCGGGTCCACTCAGCCTTTCATCCATCTGAGGTCGATAAAATGAGTACCATTGAGTTGGGTAACAATAAACATCTGTTATTCGGCGCCACGAGACCTCGTTGGGGTGAACGTGTGCTTTACAAATACATATGTTATGTAAACATAAAATATATTTCCATAAACAAATTCAAATATATTTTTAACATTATATAATTTATATAAATTATTAAAACCTAAAAGCAAATTAACATATAGAATGATATATAAAAGTATATTTTAGAATTAAATCCATTAAAACATTTAAACAATACCTTTAGAATAATTCCCCCTATTACTCTAAAATTCCAGCAACGCCTGAAAACAAATTAAATTATTAACAGGAACAAATAACAATAAATATTATTCAAAACTATAATAAAACTGTTAAATTAATTATTAAACAAAAAGTAAACATAATTATTTAATATCCAAATTATTAAAATCAATGAAATAATTAACATCATTATCCAATTAACCAAGTAACAAATAAACAAAGTACAATCATATTGTTAAAAGTATCATTTAAAGAACTAAAAATAATTTCCAAATTATTTATCTAATTGACAAATTAAAGCTTATGAAAATAGTTATAATGAACTAAAGTATAAATATTTAACAAACCTTCCACCTTTTCCCTCTATAAACCCAAAAACGCACCAAATAAATAAAATCCCCTAAAAATATTAAAAGATACTTAATATTAAAATAATAACAACTCATAACACAAAATATAACTCATATAAATAATTAAGGAATATATTAAGTACACTTTGAGGAATTGGGTTGCTGGTCGTGGAGGGATTTCAAGCAACAACCACAATTCTTGCCAGGGTGAAACACAAGAAAACCCCAAATTAACCTGTGTTTAAACCATTGGTAGTTTGGCACATAAGCAGTCAAGCTTAACTTAGATGCAATGTGTAAAGTATTTATGCAGCACTTCAAACAGCAATAAAGTGAAAACACGGCATCAGAGAAATATCAGTGAAAAATCCCACACCAATTTAGAAAAATAGAGTAAATTTTAATAATATATTTGACACCAAAGCGACAGAAATCTAATCAGTAGAAGTGGAGATTTGCAATTGTAAAGGCTTTGAAGAAATCAAGCACTTGAAGCTAAAAGCGCCAATCACAGTTATCTGGTCACGGTAGCCAGGGCCCAACTCAAAAGTTCAGGCTGACCGCAATGGAGCACCGGTCATATACAGGACTGAGATCTGCCCACTGACAAACTACCTTGTGGCATGGACGTTGCGATGCGGAGTCCTTGCGTTAAGCTGCATGGGCCGGAGTTGAGGAGTTGTTGATGAGGCGCTTGCAATGCGAAGAACGGCGTCGAGATGCATTGTGCAGTGGTGCAGTCGATGAAGACATTGATGGAACCAAAAGCAGCTGAGGTTATTAAAGCAGAACTTGGACAGCACAACAGACTTCACAGCTGGGTTGTCCTTCTTCCAAGAAGAGTCCACATGTCCAGATGTTGATCTGAAGAGTTGGGTCTGAGGGTCCACTATTTATACCTGGTGCCCAGTTTAAAGTGGAGTGGGAGAAGCTCCGCTTTCAAAGGTCTCTGCAATGTACTTCTGTCCTACTCTGGTCCCAGCTTGTCTTGGGGCACAAAACACTAGTGTGAAACCCTTTGTGAGTATGGTGAGGCAGAGTCTTTGTGATGTGTAAGTGTGGTAGGTGACAGCACCTCCCCTTCTTACTGACAGAGATGTCCCATTCTCACAACACCTATTCTCCCTTTGTCTCTGTCTGGGAGTGATACACAAAGACCATCTGCCAGCTACATTTAGTTATGTGACTCAGAATACACACTGGAGGGGCCAAATGGTTAGGACAAGAAATACCAACTTTCTAAACGTGCCATTTTCAGAAGTGTGATTTAAAATCCAACCTTATCATTAAAGAGGGTTTTAAATTACAGTTCTATAGAGACCAAACTTGACTTTCCTCCCTGCTCTCAATTGTAAAGTATTACTTATTAAAAGTAATAAGGTAACCCAATGTTAACCTATGGGAGAGGCAGGTCTTGCAGTAGTGAATGATGAATGTAAGAGTTTTTCACTACCTGGACATATAAAACCTAAAAGTACCACCTTTTTATACACGCTGCACCTTGCCCTCTGGGATGTTTAGGGCCTACCCGAGGGGTGATTTATATGTATTAAAAAGGAAGGTTTAGGCCTGGCAAAAGGTTCATTTTGCCAGGTTGAAATGCCAGTTTAAAACTGCACAAACAGGCAGCAATGGCAGGCCTGAGACACGTTTAATGGGCTACTTAATTGGGTGGTACAATCAGTGCTGCAAGCCCACTAGTAGAATTTAATTTACAGGCCCTGGGTACATGTAGTACTATTTTACTAGGGACTTATAGGTAAGTGTAATGTGGCAGTTGGGTACAAACCAATTTCACCATGTTTAAAGGCGCTTTAGCACTGGTTAGCAGTGGTCAAGTCCTAACGCCACCAAAAGCAAATTCATCAAATACAGGAGAAGTAAGGCAAAACGTTAGGAGTAGGACCACCCTACGGCTGACAGGTCTAACATACACCAACATTTTTTTTTAAATGAGATAAAAGACTTAAAACATATTTTCTTACCTTTTATGTTCTGCCCACAGTACTTTTGACATGACTATACAATATATAAGCCACATAAAATCCATCACCATCGTCAAACTCCAGGCTGGTAGTGAATAAAACTGTAAAAGCCTTCAGGGCCCCCTCTAATTTTATATGACTCAGCCACCAAGGAAAAGTGTAAATGAATGAATATTTGGTCTCAAGACCCCAAACAGGTCTGGAGCATGTTAACTGCACATAAAATCAATAATACAAAACAATTGATGTGCTTACATTACATCCTAAAAATGTACTTAATACATAATCCAATTATAAAATAATTTTCACAATAAAAACTGCCATAAAGCAAGTAATCAATTATATATAGTCCCAAAGGTACCCTGTTACATTCTGCATTACGTGTCATCCTTCAAGCATTATGAAAGTATTTGGTCACTGTACGCACAATTAATTCATGACCATCTGATTTTGAGATACTTAGGGGTCAATTCCGATCTCGCTCGGAAAGCCCTCCGTACGACTCTGATCCGGAGGGTTTTCCGAGCGAGACGTGCTCCGGGAGTCCGAAAGAGCGAGTACGATGTTGCCCGCCACATTGTGCATGCTTGGATTGGGGAGACCCATGGGCACCCCCGTGATAGATTTGGAGAGCTCCGGGTGAAGGGGGGCCTGGTACAGCCCCCCAAAGTACGCTTCCGACAGCCGTTTCGTCTCGCTGAGACCAAGGCGAAGCGGCTGTCCGAATCGTGCATCGTACTCACTCTGTCGCAAATTGGCTCCATTGCGCGGCACGATTCGTGTACAAACGAGACGTACGGAGCGGTTTTGGTCCGGAAACGAATCGGTCAGTGCTTACGCGATCTTTGCATCGTACTTGGTCGTTCGGACTTGTGTAAGATTCGGTCGTAAACAAGGGCTACAAATCGGATCCGGTAAAGCCAAATCCGATTCGGAGGCCTTCGAGCGAGATCGGAATTGACCCCTTAGTGCTACCTCAAATTGCCATGCACCCAGTTCTCTCCAAATGGGTAACAACCAGGATCTCCCAATGCCAGCATAAGCTGGACAAAAAAACATAAAGTGAGCTACTGTTTCACATGAAAATATACAAGCTGAACAGGTAGATGTTAATTGATTTTCTGGACACCACTTACTGCAGAACAAATTAACGGGTAAGATTCCATATCTGAATTTTTAAAAAAATGCTTGCACTTCAGGAGGCTCGATCTTATCGAGAAACTGCTCAAACTTCGGCAAGCACTATGCTTCACGAAACTTTAATGTCAAACCTCCCTCACAGCTAATACTTTATCTTCAATTGTTCGATCGCTCCCTTATTAGATTCTGGGCAATTCTACAGCTCTCCCATATCTAAATTATGGAACCATATTGTGACATAGTTAAGCCAGGGTAGTTTACATCCTGGGTCTAAATTTTTTATTTCCATAAATGCCTTTTTACATGGGTCTAATTCCTTACTGGACCACAGCCCTATCCAGTTCAATAAGGGTTTAGGATTTGCAAAGTGGCCAATGTGTTTTTAAGCCAAATCCATTTGAAATGGAATCAAGGGAGCATTTTGTGGAAGGCTCAAGAGAGATCTCTTTATCTATTTTCAGCTATGGCTAATTTTGTCAGATTACCAAGACCCCATATCGCAGAGCCATAAAGTGCGGCACCAACCACTTTAGCACTGTAAATCTCTAAAGCGGGTGATATTGGATGAAAAAAAGAATTCTGAGCTCTCAGTGATGAGCATGCTATATGCTATAAAAGTACCTGACTTTTAGTAATCCGTGCCGACCATGTCATAACATTGGCCAGCCATACACCCTAGTAATTGAACTTCTTAACTCCTTCAAGAGGTGTTCCCCCACCTGGAGATATATCTTTCCTCTATAAGATCTATGGGAGTTAAAAGCCATGAATTCTGTTTTATCTGCATTGATTTCTAATCTCTGAAGGTCACAGTGACTGGAAAATTTGTTGAGCAAAGTTTGTAAGCCTGCTGGGGTCCTTGATATCCATAGGGTGTCATCCACAAATAGGAGGGCGAGAATTTCCTGGCCACCTAATTTGAGAGAATTAATATTGCAATTATATAATTGATCAATTATTCCTTTAATGTTAAGAGCGAACAGTGTAGAGCTAAAACACATCCTTGATGGACCCCCCCTTTCAATAGGGATTCTGGGCCAGATGTACAAAGCCTTTTTGGAGTCGCAAACGGACGATTCACAGAATCAAGCCATTTGCAACTGCAAAAAAGCATATTTTTATGTACAAAGCCCTATTTGCAATTCAGTAACCTATTACCGATTTGCAAATTGGGTTTGCGAGTCGGTAATAGGAAGGGGTGTGTTTAGGGAATCCCTTCCTAATACTGAATCGCAGTGATATGTGGGATTGTTTTGCGACCGAAATGCGATCGCAAAACATTTGCATTTTACTGCCTACTTGAAGAAGTGGTAACCTATTCGCAAATGGGAAGGGTCCTCAAGGGACCCCTTCATCTTTGAGAATGTTTGTAAAATAATTTTTTAAGAGCAGGCGGTGGTCCAATGGATCACTGCCTCCTCTTAAAAAATGAAAAGAAAACTTTTCATTTCCTTTTTGATATTCATCCTGTTTTCCTATAAGGAAAATGGGCTGCATTTTAAAAAAAAATACTTTGTTGAAAAGCAATCCCAGTTATGGTGGTCTGCTGACCGCAGCAGGCCACCATCCCTGTGATTTTTGCGATTCCCAATGGGTCGTAAGCCAAGACCTAACTCATGAATATTAATGAGGTAGGTCTATTTACGACCCACTGGGAATCGCAGAAAGTTTAAAGCACACTTTTGTACATTGGTGTTTGCTATTACCAAATAGTGAATTGCAAAAAATTCCCTTTTGGTAATAGCAAACGTTTAGCTATGTACATCTGGCCCTCTGTCTGTTAACTAGCCCTTCTACCCCCAATATACTTGTGCACAGTTATTTCTATACAGGACCATGATTAGTGTAAGCAGTGATTACAGCATTCCCATATTTTTCTAAACAGTTTTGGCCTAGGCACCAAATCATACGCTGCCCAGACATCTACAAAGATCACCTACAGCTGCTCCTACTTTTGCCAAATGGTCTTCCAGGACAGTAAGGGAAAGCGGAACACTTATAGTGCACTATAGTGCTTGTGTTGGGTCACCTTCCTGATGAGATAATTCCTTTGCTCCTGGATCCAATCCTGCACTTTAGCCAGGATCTGTCTGCAGAAGATCTTTTGGACAGTATATACTGATTGGTCTGTAATTTACCCAATTATTCCTATTCCCTTTCTTAAATATGGGACTCATTTCTGCTCCTCTTCAGGGATCTGGGACATCTGCACCAGCCACTATTGAGTTTGTCATAACATTAATATTTGGCTCCCAGATAGCTGGCTCGGAGCGGTATAAATCTGCAGAGGTCTTATCTAAACTGGACGCTTTTCCTGACTTCTTAGAATGTATAGCTGATAATGTGTCCTCCAGGTGAACTAGAGATAGTGTGTTTGAAATTCCTCGTTTACACAAGGGTCCTGAAAATTCATGTCAGGGAAACTGATGTCTGTATCTTGAGCCTTGTAGAGGTCTTTTAAAGTGTTTTAGCCTTACGTCAGGTTGTATGTAGAATTGCTCTACCCTGGAAAGCCCTCTATTACCATGAGAAAAAAGTAGGGAACATTATTTGCTATCTTTACTTTTCAAAGTAATAGCCAAGTTCTGCCACTTTGCCTCCTCCCACTTTCTCTTGCTAATGGTTTGTACATACAGTACTCCTTTCTTGCAGCCTCTATTAAATCTTTATTACCGTGATTAACAGCCTCAAGCAATTTTGTCTTGGCCTTCCTACAGGAAGTATTATCCCATACACCTCCTTTGTCTTTACACTTCTCAGTTGAGTCTATCTTTGAGAACTGTTCTTTAAGGGAGTCAACGGTAGTTCAATGTATAGATGTTATTGGGCTCATATTAATAGGAGTGCTGAAGTAAGGTTCTAATACATCCGCTACTATTGCATATATAGTGGCATATTTGATCGGACATTCAATAATTCATGGCCATCTAATAGTTCTTCTGTTATTGGAGGGAAAAACAGGTGCAATTGTGGTGTCACATGCTGAGTTAACCAAAGAAAAGGCATGTTTATTAGGGTGCGAGAGAGGGTGTAATGGTTGCTATCTTCTCTATCTATAACCTTCATGCATATGACCCATGTTTGCCCAAAGTTGTAAGTCCAACAACATAAGTTCAATGTTGTTGGACGAAGCCCTCTTAAAGTTATGCTTGACATCCCGCTCTGATGAAGAGCTACCATTACAGGCCCAACCCATATGAAGGAGGGAATTAAGCAAACTGTAAAGCCACCGGAAGTGTCTTCTTCAAGGAAGGGACACTTAGCTTAGGGATATCCCATTCCTTATCCTCATCTAGTAAACTGACTTTAGTTTCACCCGTGTGTCAATTGAAAAAACATCATGTTGATTCACTTCCCACTCTGCTTCTCCATGCTGTGCACTCAAAACTGCCTCATCCCCCAACAGTTTCCATGCCTGTCAACTAAACTTTAGCATATAACTTTTGAAAGCACCCCAGTTATAGGTGCCATCTAATTAGGTAAATGAAGGACATCCCCTTTCACCGCACAACATTAGATAAATCTCTAGATCTCCATTGAAGAAGAAATAAAGATACAGATTAATATGCAGGAAGATTCATTTTATGAGCACTGTAGAATTCTGTTTACAGTCCCAAACCTTGGGGGTGTGACTTTGACGTCGAGAAGGATGGCCAGGGTTTGAGAGAGTTCACAGCCACTCCGAGTGACTATTGTTTTGTGCGCCGTTCAGTATGTCCTGTTAGCACAAAATTGAAGAAGAATCATATTCTAGACCTCATGGTTCGGCAAAGCAGCCCCTTTCCTTTCGTCTCCAGTTCTGGCCTTTTGGTCGCCTTCATTGTTGCTCTCTCAATTCCCTCTACATGAGACATAATTTTTCTCCTCCTTTCATTTTCAGCATTTATCTAACATGAGGAGCATCTAATTTCAGGGACATTTGGTCGATGGCATCCTCATATTGTGCAATTTTCTATTTTAAAGAGATATAACATTGCTCTCTTTGGCGTGAACTAAGTAACTCAATATTTGATATTCCATGTTTACACTCTTCTGCTTTTACGTTTAGCTATGTGACTCAATTTGCCGTTACCTAACACACTGCTCCTCTTGCATGGGGAAGTTGAGGAAATTAAATCTAACCACAGGCCTTCAGACATAATATTTTCTGATCGTACTGTTTCAAGAGATACTAATACAATGAAAGCCATTTAGCCACTTGAAAATATGCCTTCAGCCATAAAACATCAACAGCCTGGCTGTTCTAAATTACTTTATCCAAATCCAAAATCTAGATTCAAAGGGGTCTTCTATGGAATCCCGAATTGCTGATGGCGAACAAAGAATTAGTGGCCTCCAGGATGAACACTCTAAGATTGCAGAATTAAATTAATTTACTTAAAAAACATGCAGGAGACTTAGAACACAGAAATAGACACAATAATCTTCGCATTTATGGTATTCCTTAGTATTTTGAAGGAGAAAATCCTGTTTCTTTCTTTACCACTTTCTTGTGACAGATATTAGACCTCTCAATCTCTATCAATATCAACATTTAAGAGCTCACAGGTTTGGTCACAAGCATCCCTTGAAATCATCTCCCTCTAGGCCCAGAGGAATCATTATTTTATTCATGGAATACACGGATCTTTTAAAGATTCTGCAGACTGCGAAAACTAAGAAACAAGTCCTCTGGTCTGGTCAAAAACTCTTCTTTACGCAGGATGTTGCCAAGCTTAAGGCTGATAGATCCTTTCTCTTCGCCCATCATTAAAAGCTATGGGAGCTTGTTTTGCCTTGCTTCATCCATGTATCTTAAAGATCATCTATACTTTTGAGGACCATAAGGAACTGAAGAAATTCATACAAAACAACTTTAGGGCCTCCATGAAGATTGCTGGTCCTTCTACTTCTTAACTCCTGTTCATATGTTCATTTTGACTAGGCCCGGGTGGAGTTTGCGGAGTGCCCGCGAAGTGCCCCAAAAACTCTACCGCACTATGTGGAGTTCCGTGAACGGGCTGAGCTGCTCGCCGCGTCCATTTATGCAACATTTTATGTTGTATGCAGCGCGAAGTGCGTTCTCGCGCCAGAAACTGCATGGCCGCGGCCATCTTGTTTTCTGTTCTGTTCATGCTGCTGGGCCTGTTCTTGCAATCCTTACCTAATCTTTTCAATCCTCCCCTAGCAAACTTATCTACCCCTCATTTTTATTTATTGTATTCGTGTGTGTCTATGTGTTTGTGTGTTGGAGCGGGATGACAGGGACGGGCGGTCATTGAAGATTGCTGGCCCTTCTACTTGTTAACTCCTGTTCATATGTTCATTTTGAGCAGGCCCGGGCGGAGTTTGCAGGGTGCCTGCGAAGTGCCCAAAAAACTCTTGCGCTATGTGGAGTTCCGCGAACGGGCGGAGCTGCTGGCCACGCCCATTTAAGCAACATTTTATGTTGTATGCAGTGCAAAGTGTGTTCTCGCACCAGAAACTGCATGGGCGCGGCCATCTTGTTTTCTGTTCTGTTCATGCTGCTGGGTCTGTTCATGCAATCCTTACCTAATCTTTTCAACCCTCCCCCCAGCAAACTTATCTACCCCTCATTTTTATTTATTGTATTATTGTGTGCCTATGTGTTTGTGTATTGGAGCGACAGCAGGGATGGGCAGTCACATTGCTTGCTTAATGACAATTACCATTATACTCACTAGCTGCAAGGGCATCATGACTCGTGAGACTTATGACTTGTGATTGTGAATCTCCCACTTTAGCAGCTACATCAGTGGTTGAGTTCTTATGGCCTCTTCTATCTGCAACACAGCAAAAGCTCACATAATGAATGATAAATAGTTGGGTTGATGAAATGGGAAAGAATGAAAGGTTAAAAGAAAGGATGGATGAAATGGTATATGAGTGAAAGGATGCGTGGGTGGGTATTGGGTATATGGATGGATGGGTGAAAGGATGGTTGAAAGGGTGGATACTGAATGGATGGATATATGGATGGATAATACGGATTGGAAATTTCGGTGAAAGACTGGATGAGAGAAAGTAAAGCTTAAATCATGGTGGCTATCAATGGGTGAATATAGAAGTGTCAAAGGATGAATTAATAATTGCTTGGATGAAGAAACATGGGAGCTCTTCTGGAGAGGGGCATGCTTACCTACTTCACTTACTTGGTTTTATGATTATCAAAGTTTTGGTTCGAAGTGGGGTTTATTTAATTTTTGGCCTACTCCCTTGACTAACTGAATTTTTTAAGCGAGCAGATATGTATCCCACCCATCATCATTTATCACCTCCCTCCCTGCCCATGGCATTTTGCCACCTATTACCTAAGTGCAGTATGGTTCAATTTGTGACTGCAGTGTTGACTGTGCAATGTGCATTTGCTTCAGTTAAAAAAAACTGAGAATATCCATTCGTGGCATGTGTCACATTTTTATGGGTATGTGAAGGGATTCATAAATATATTTAATGGTTTCCCATAGCAGATTGACGCCTGTTCAAATGTTTCCCTTTCGACTTTCATCAACTACAGTCACTGAATAAGCCAGAGCTTAGGCACATGATGATGATCAGTGACACCCGCCTATTCTATAGCAAAAGCTCTTCCTACCCGGTCTAATCCCTCTAACTTACCATGCAGTAGAGTAAGCCAAGTTTCTTTTCCTTACTGCCAAGTGAATGAATTTGTTGGAAATAATTTGTGCTGGAGGGCGAGGCCAGTCATCTGGAGTCATTTGGAGTTAGGGTAGAATTTGAAAGGCAATTGGGGAAGAGCACATCCTTTGGAATTAAAGTAAGATAATTGTCCATTAAAACTGCCCCAGCTGCAGACTTCAGAGAGTAGCAAAGTACCTGATGTGCTAGATAGCACGCCTCTATTAACTTAGCACAACAGCTTGTACTCCATAGTGCATAATGCCTTACTCATTAATGAGAGGTAATTTATTTTTATTTTTCCACAAAAATTAGTTTTTTTACTAGAAATGCCACTAAAAGAGAAAAAGAAAATCACTCTTTTATTTAATCTGATGCTATTCTGCCTTATTTCTTTTCAGCCAGACAGTCAGTGCTTTACGTGAAGCATGTGTGGGTAAACAATAGCCCTGCGATTCTCCTAATCACATCAAACTCCAATAGCCCTAAGGGACCAGCAATGTACTGCTACTGTGCCACCCACTATTTAATTTTAAACAAGTGTTTGCACAGAGCATTGTTTAGAATTTGTCTTTTTTCTTGATATAGCTATTCCTGCTGGTCCACCACCACCACCAACTTGGCAGGAGATAGTGGCCCAGCTGCAGTGGAAGAGGCTGGAGACCATCTAGGGCAAATACCAGCAGCTGGTGGCCATGGAGGATGAGGAGGCAGAAGCATCTGCCTCAGCCAAGGGCCCCAGTTCATCCAGCCAGCCAGCCGCAGCCTCCTGCCTCCCGGTGCCAGCTATCAGGAGCCCTATCTGCCACTACTGCCCCCGCTCAGATCACCTATTCCAGCAGCACCTTCTGCAGTGAATGGACCAATTCAAAAGCCGGTTGGGATGAATAGAGAGCCTGGATCAACTCCAGACCCGCATTGATGACGCCCACTTCTGAGCGCCTAAGGGACTTTTGTTGTGGGTGGAGAGGGTGGGCAAGGAGTTGGGACTGGGTGTTTGCGAACTTTCTTCAACGGTTTTCTTCTTCGGACATTGGTTGGGGATGGGGCAATTTGTTTGGGGAGAGGGGTGGGCCTATTGTGAGTAGAGAGGGTGGGGTTTTGTTGTTAAATATAAAAGGGATTTTTTTTACCATACTTTAAGCATGAAGTAGTTTGTTTGTGTTTTACTTTTTCTTTGCACTTCTGCCTTTCTGCAAAGCCTGCTTTTATAATCTGTTTATCAAAGTGTATACCAGTTAGTTATAGTTAGCTATATACCCTTGTCTTACTACCCTCTGTAACTATCTTGAACATTAGGGGGGTATGCTGCCATGACCTTTATTGCCTACAACAGCCTAGATAAACTATTACTTATCTGCAGTAGAAGTTAGTTGCTTACTTACTAACTGAACTAGTTCACTTCACTCCATAGTTCTCTTACCTGAATAGATAAAGCGATGGCTGCTACCTCTCTCAATCTTCCAAAACCTTAGTTACTGCAGGGTTTCCCAGGGTGCTGTTCTTATTCTTAATGGTGGTGGTCCCACTCCCACCTAGGCGAGCTCCAACTGTAGGATTAATCAGAAGAATTATCCATCACTGGCAACTAAATTGAAAGAAAAACACAGAGTTAGTGGGTTATATTTATATCATAACTTTACAAAGATTGAGACCGTCACCAGACTACTACCACCATGACACAACAAAGAATACCTGATAATATAACAAAAAATAGCAATAGCAACTTCTTCCGAACAATGGGGAGCTAATATTTAATTAAAACTAAAGTTACAAAATTCTCTAATCAGGAAAAGTGGATTGAAATTCTGGAGTGAAAAAGGTTCAGCGTTTATACAACACTATGCCTGAATGATGGTGCTGACAAATGATGTTCTTCTATATCTAAAATATGGATCACTTTTAAGCATGGGTGGATAGACGGGCCAGTGAGGGCTATTGCTCAGGTTATAGAAGATCCCGCAGTGAGTTGGAATTGCTTTCACCACATCAGCCCCACTAAGTGTGTGATGCATTAATAGTATATATTTATTCACATCTCAATAAATCACACAGCCTGGGGGAAGAGGGTTAAGGTTTTGATGACTAGACAGGAATAGGGATTTGGGGAATGCAGTGACAAAGACAAACACTACACAACGACAGTATTCATTTGGCTTTCATTAGCAGCACATCATCAATCTGTTGTGGAAGGAAATGAAGGAATGAGTTGATACAGTTCAGTTAAATGCATTGCAAACAGTCCTTCCGCCCCATAGACCCAAGTTATTATTATATATCTAAATGTTCTAAAAATGATTCTTAAAAATGATACTGTATTGCCCAATTGGGCGGTGCATTTACATTCTTCTCAAATTGTCTGTCAATCTTGGGTGCCTGGCTGAAGCGGTCCGATAAGGTAAGCAGGAGTGTTATGGAGCTTTTGTCTTTTGTGCAGGAGAAGAGAAGGCCTGCGTATTGTAAAACAGAAATGATATTGCAGAGTCAAGGAGAAGGACAGTAGGTAAGCTTCATGAGGAGTGTACCAAGAAGACTCGGAGGCAGAGCAAGATCATAGTCTACTACAATCATTCATTTTATGGCTCATGTGCGATCAATTAACTGAGAAGTGAGAGCAAATTACAACCAATCACAGACAAGTGGCGGCATGTACCTAGCTCATCAATCTCACAACTGTCATCATAAGATTTAGCCAATCACGTGCATGATGCAATGTGTTGATGGGACATCACATGTCTGTCTCTGGTTACTTACAATTTACAACAAAAGGCCCCCACCGAACACATTATAGAGGGGTTTCAAATTTGAGCCAACACACACAATCAGCGGCATTGCATTTCCCACATTAACGCACCTTTCACCAGTCCACCGAGCTGAGTAGGCCTTTAAGAGTCATCATCATGTTGGTTTCCCCAAAGTTGATAAATTCCATTTTCTGGCTGTTGTTGAGGTAGTCCAACCCTGAGTCCTTCCATCATCCTCCTGACTCTGAGTAAGAAATCTGTCCAACTTTGTTCTGACTCCCGACCCAAATGAGAGAGATCGACCTGTAGTACACTGCTGTTAATGAACAAGAAGAGAAACATAGAGCAATTATTTGGTGTATATTTGTGTTTATGAACTAAACAGACTAGTCTGGTCTTTGAGGAGTGTGACCCAGAAAACAAAGGAGTGGACCCGAAAAGCAAATCTCGCTAAGCGTCACAGGTGAAGGGCCAATCACCTTCTGGAAAAATGATCAACTATCAGGAAACAAACATTAAATATCATTACAAACAAGCTTAGAAAGTTATAGTTGAACATCCTCCCTCACTGTCTGCCACCACATGAATCATCACTCACAATCACACAACATATCACTAATTGGTGCAATAGTTACCTGTTCCATTCCAAGCACGATGGTACGCAATTGTCGATCCTCAGATGCACGCAACATACATTGGCCAGTCTTGTAAATCAAATGTTCTGGGGCAATCCTGTTAGGGGATGAAGAAAAGGATAGGCAGAGGAAGGAGGCAGGCATTGTCTCTCCAATGTCCTTGGGACCACTGCCTGCTCTTAAAAAAAGGTTTTGTATACATTCACAAAGGGGAAGTGGTCCCTTGGCGACCCCTTCTCATTTGCGAATGGGTTACCACCAACTTGAAGTTGGTAAAATGCGAATGTTTTGCGACTGCATTCACAGTCACAAAACGTTCATACATACTGTTATGATTCGGGATGTGGAAGGGTCACCCTAAACACACCCCTTCTAAATACCAAATCGCAAACACATTTTGCGATTCGGAAACAGGTTACTGAATTGCAAAAAAGGGTTTGATACATTGGAAAAGCATTTTTTGCTTGCTACATGTGGCTCATAATGTTCCCCTAGCTACATTTATATATTTTTTTTTGGTAAAGCAGTTTGGCAACTATAGAAAGTTCTATGGTGCCCCAGGCCTACTCAGTCAGGGAAGTAGGGTTCATCCTCAAACTCAGGTGGTTCACCCAGAAGTTGGGCATCTAACACACTACTATGACCTGAGTCTGACCAATCACCCTCATCCTCCTATTGTTGTATTTCAGGTATGGTGTAAATTGGTGGTATAAAGAGTTGGTTCATTTTTATCATGGCCAATCTCTCCACGTTTTGAGGTGAGAGACTGGTCCATCTCACTGTGACAACTGTGCCAGCTGCACTGAATACACGCTCAGCAGACAGACTAGGACTGGACACGCCAGGCACGTTATTGCCAGTCTGCTGGGCACTGGCCATTGGCACCACTCCCCAAACCAATACACCAATGGGTTTTGATCCAGATAGACCTCTGTTGGGTCATCCAGAAAGTCAGGGACCATCCTCTGAATGGTCATTAGTGCTGCAACTTGCTTGACCTCTTTTGTCTTCACATCTGCATGGGACTTAAGACTTGCCACTTGAAACCAAGCCATTGCAAAGGTTAGGGCTGATCCTCCTGTGGTTGTGGTTCTTGCCAGTATTCTTGTTGCTTGTGTTGGCTGCAGTGAGCCAACAGCACAGCCCTCTTTGGAAGCTGAAGGCTGCCCCCTAGAACTTTTGGCCAGGAGTGGGCCTCTAATTTCCACTTGTTCTTCATCCAGGATGATGGCTTGCTCAGCATTCCTTATCTTGTAGTGCGAAACATCCCCTCTGGAAATTGGAATGAAAGTGGCCAGTAATTGTTTGTACCATGGATCAAGAATTGTGGTACAGATGTAATGTTTGGATGACACAATGTCTCTTTGCAGCCTTGTGTTATCAGCCAAGCGAAGGCTTAAACTCTCTATCAACTCATGTGCATCTTTCTTTTCATCCATACTTGCATACATTTCAGACAAATTCTTTAGCTGTTCCTGTAGCATATGCAACATCATTTTGATGTTACTGATGTGGCGATACTGGTGCACTGCTAGGGACAGGACTGCTTTGTGTAAAGATGTCTGTCACCCTCTTCTTCCTCATCACCTTCACCTTCCGCTGTGACCAGAGCAGATTCCTTGCTCTCATCACCTTCACCAATACCACCAGCAGCAATTTTTTTAAGGTGCTCCTCCCAGCGGATTGTGTAATGTTTTTTCACGTGGGTCGTTTGACCCCCAGTACCATAGTGTGTACCAGACATTCCTCAATGAACACTCGCAGGGCAAATCAAATGGAGGCTATGGCAATGCTAGGCTCCTGTATGCTAGCCAGCCGTAAAGATGTCCCAAACTGAGGAGGTCAACTTTCTTATTGGGCCACTGGTGCCACTGCCAATGCCCAAAAAAGTAGAGGTAGGTGGGCATGTCAGTGAACGCAGTGCATACTTATACAGAGCTAGTTGTGGATGCAGGTCGCAGGGGCCATGCAAATATGGGATCTGGCAGTGGTATCAGTGCCTCATCCCTCAGATCAGGTTGAGGAGGGGAAATGTCGGTCTCCTCTGGGGCTAGGGTAGCATCCATGATGATGACTGGTTCATCATCCTCCTCTTCATCCATAACTCTAAGGCTTTCAGGGTATTTCCTTTTTCCCTGCCTCTTCTGGTGTGTCTTAGACTGAGGCGGCTTCCAATACATGTCCAGATCATCAGAAGGTGGGCTTGGAGAAGATGGCGGAGTACCCTTCCTTTTTCTTGCTGGAGATCTGGAAGACAATGGATCTTCTGAAAGAGGGGGTTCTACTCGCTCAGCAGGAAGCTCAAACTACTGCTCTGCTACTACTTTGAGAAGATCTACTATTGCTGGCTGCGGATGTTGTTATCCACTTAGCTGACTTTCCGGCAAGGATTGGGTACTACTTTGCAAAAGAGACAAAACCAATTCAACATCACTGCTCATAGGCGTTGCCGTGATTCCAGTCGCTGCCTCTATGCCAGACATGGGCTTGGGGCTAGGTTGGGGTGGGGCTGTTGATGCGAGATTGCTGCTCCCAACTTGCTCCCTGGAGGCTGGTGTGGCAAGAACACGGCATTGCCCAAAAAAGGTTTGGGCCGACACACCAGTGGTGGGAAGCTGCTTCTTCTCACTGGTCACTTTCTTTGCAGCACCTTTCTTTGGGGCCAAGCTGTCAGTTGGCAGTGGCACTTAGCTGCACAAGCTGAAGAGATTGGAGGTCTGATGTCACGTGTTGTTGTGTGGTCATGCGTCACATGTACAGGCCTTCTGTCTGGCAGTACTTTGGATGATGTCTCTTCTCTTGTGCACCTAAAAGCAAACAAGCAAGAAAAACATTATTGAAATGTGGCATTGTTGCAGTTTGAATTAGTACTGACAAAGAAAATATAATTTAGTGTGGTTACTTCAGTCATAAATAAATAATTAACAACAATAGAGTGTATCCATTCCAAAGTCAAACCACATCAACATGGCATAATATTTCTTTTACAATCAGGAAGGATAATTAACAACAACATACAGATGTAACTGTTTGCTTTATGTGTATCATCTAGGGAGACGCTTGTGGCACTCAAGGAGGTGCAGGTGAAAATGGAATAATCCTTAGAAAATTAATGCTGTTGTGCCAATGTGCACCTTTGGCAGGCAGGGGGCTAATGGATGGTGGAAAAATGATTAAAAAAATGAAAAAAAGAAAAAACATTTGAACAAAATGTGAAAAAAACTTTAAAAGGTAAAAAAAAATCAACAATTAAAAAACAAAATCAAATAATTTGGAAAAAATTAGGCAAAAATTACAAAAGAAAATAAAAAATAATAATTGCTGATGTAGTAGCGGACTATGAGAAACCCTTTGGTACTTGGGAGGCAATGAGGTGCAGGTGATCAATGCAAAAAAGCATATAATATAAAACACTGTTCATAATCATAATATACAATACATTTACTATGACTGACTAGGCCTCAAGCATATTATTAAACTAATATCAGGGAAAAGTAAACAAACAAATTAGCACAAACAAATTGGCTTAAGCCTCTCCTATCAATTTCCATAGAAAATGGCTTTGAAAGCTGGAAAAAAGGGTGGCTGCACAAAATGGCCACCGACCACATGGTCAACCAACAAAGAAGGCATGCAGGACTATGGCAAAACACACACTGGCTGGCTACATAAAATGGCCACAGGCCACATGGTCAAACAACAACAACAAGCAAGGAGGCATGGGCACATCAAGAAACACATGCAGGCCTATGGTAAAAGCACACTGCCTTGCTACACAAAATGGCCACCGGCCACATGGTCAAAAAACAATAATCAGCAAGGAGGTATGGCCACAACAAAGAACACATGCAGGCCTGTGGAAAAAGCACACTGGTTTGCTACACAAAATGGCCACCGGCCACATGGTCAAACAACAACAACCAGCAAGGAGGCATGACCACAACAAAGAGCACACGCAGACCTATGGCAAAAGCACACTGGCTGACTACACAAAATGGCCAACGGTCCCATGCTCAAACAACAAAAACCAGCAAGGGGGCATGGCCACAACAAAAACACATGGAGGTCTATGGAAAAAGCACGCTGGCTTGCTGCACATAATGGCACCGGCCACATGGTTAAACAACAACCAGCAAGAAGGCATGGCCACAACAAAGAACACATGCAGGCCTATGGCAAAAGCACACTGGCTTGCTATTCCAAATGCCCACTGGCCACATGATCAAACAACAACAACCAGCAAGGAGGCATGGCCACAACAAAGAAAACAGCAGGCCTATGGCAAATTCACACTGGCTTGCTAAACAAAAGGCCACCGCCCACATGGTCAAACAACAACAACCAGCAAGGAGGCATGGCCACAACAAAGAACAGATGCAGGCCTATGGCAAAAAGCACACTGGCTGACTACACAAAATGGCCACCAGCCACATGGTCAAACAGCAAGCCAGGGACATGGAAAACAAAGAACACATGCAGGACTATGGACACTGGGTATATTAAATTGCCCATGGCCACATGGCACGGAGAACAAAGACAAATGGTAGCCTATGGCAAACACACTCACACACTGCCCAGACAAAGGAGGCATGGTAACACTGAAGAAAAAAAGCATTAATTCAGCAATGCCAAAAACTTAAATTAACTGAGCGGCAAAATTGCACAACAACACACATCCTTGAAAGGCATCCAGTATATATTACCCCACATATACACGTTTTGCAGGGAAAAAAAGCTAAATACCCCCCAAAAAACACATTTTTAAATGTAATCCAATGCCATCCCTGGCCTAAATGATGTTTCAATTCAACAGACCCCACAGAAACAGTTGCTTCATTCACCCATGAACAGCACTGGGCATACTGGCTGGGTGGCCCATTGGCAGACTAGGCCACATAAAATTAATGAATATTGAACATTCATTAAAAAACATGGAGAAAATGTACTGAACTATGCAACATTTTTCCTTTACAAAGGAAGAAAAATGAAATGCAAAATAATAACGAGGCCCCTCCTGAAACTGCAGGACACCCACCACAATAAATTTTAAAAATAAAATAAAATTACTCCCTTAAACAGTACTTGTGATATCACAAAAACAAAGTCCTTAAATCCAGTGGTATACATGCAACAGACAAAGAGTGATCGTTCCAGCTCCAAATTCAAATGAAAGTGACCAGGAGATGGACAAAGCACTGGGAGAAGCCTGCTGGACAGGAACAGGAAGTGGAGTCTCTGGGGCACTTCCTTCTTGGTGAAAAAAAAGTAAAATATAAAAAAAGCTCCTCGCACTAAAAAACAATTTGAACGATCTGATGGAGAAGAATATTAACTCGAAAACATCGTTTTGGGTAGATTTAGCGACTTCTTGAGGAAAACACCTGCTCGAGGATGCAGCCGCTGTCGCTCGCTTGTGCTCACTGTCATCAGAAAAAAGGCGCTGGATGTCACAGGTGCAGCCTAAAGCTGAGCTAGTGACAGTCAAATCGCGTGAGTGCTTGTGGGAAGCTGGCAAGTCTTGTGGGTGCTCGCGAGCAGCTGGCAAAACTCGCGGACGCTTACGAGTGTCCGCTAAGACTCCGTGCAAGAGCCAAAAAAATAGGAAAGCGGAATTTATTGGGAACTCCGCGTTCTCCGCGTATCGCAGAGTTCCCAAACTGTGCAAACTCCGGCAGGGGCAGAGCGGATTTTTTTGCCCAGGCCTAATTTTGACATGATATTTCACTCCCACTCTCTTTATAATGGTTTTCATGTTTCCCTCATCCAATGAATTTTTATATATTTAAATCTCTCAAATGTTTTTCTCCATATAATAAAATCTTCTTCTCCTTTCAGGTCTGTTCGTTGTCTGTCATCGTTATGTTATTATCCTGCTGTTATTGTTTATGATTCGGTCATGCTCAAAATTTGCTGTAACCACCCCCTCCTCTTTTTTCAGATGCCAAGAGGTGCATCTCTCAGTTGCCATTTTTATGGCCTGTACTTTTTCTATATCTTCATGTGCTCTCATTCTGTTCCGTTTCCCTGCTTTTACTAGATCTCTTTTTTCCTCTGCCCTTCTGCTGTTCCTACCTTTTTGGTTCCTCTTCTCTTCTCTTGCTTTTACATCCCTTTTTCAATTATTCTATGTTTGTTGTTGATCAATATTGTTTATGAATTGTGTTCACCCAATATCATTCAGAGTTATTACTTGGAATATCAAAGGTTTAAATAAGCCCATTAAGAGACAGGGCATTCTATCCCATTTGGCTAAGTATAACCCTGACTTGGTGCTTCTTCAGGAAACTCACCTCACAGAATTGGAAGCTCAGAAACTGAAACAATTCTGGGTGGGCATCATTCTTGTTTCCCCAACTCAAACTAAGTAAAATTGTGTTGTTATTCTGTGTAGTAAATTTGTGGATGTTCTTTTTCTTGGATCGTGATGGAAGATGGATTGCCACTAAACTTTCAGTTAACAAAATTCCTATAACTGTTTTTAATGTTTGTGACCTAACTTTGTGACCCAACTCTGAATGATTTTTTGTTTTGGGATAACATTGAAAAAACATGTTTTCAATTTGAAGATGAGTGCTTTATCCTCGGTGGAGACTATAATTAGATTATTGATCCCTTTTAGACAGGCAGTCATCAGCCAAATTTTTGCCTCACAAAGTTCACAAACAATTTTGTTCATTTATCTCCCATAGATCTTTAATAGGCTCCTGGAGAGTATAAAATCCCACAGCTTGAGAATATACCCTTTTCTTCCCAGCACATGGCTCCCTAAATAGATTAGTACACACCGTTCTGAGAATCTTATTAAGGTAGAAATTGAACCGATTTGAATTTTTTTTATCACACTCCGGTTGTATCCGACTCGGATCCACTCCCTGTTCATAAAATACCTAACAGATGGAAGTTGAATAATTTTATATTATCTGATGCCCAGTTTCCTCCTTACTTTACTGCTTTCACCACTGAATTATTTTCTATTTATATGGACCCACCTGTCCCCCTGCAACTATTATGGGATACTTTTAAAGCTACTGTATGTGGTTTTATCACTGATTACGTCTCCAAGAAAAAAAAGAACCTAAACAACAAAAGCATCTATTGACCACTACTAAACAAATGAAATTTCAGTACTACTCTTCTAAATCAAATGATATCCTTCATGACTTAGTTACTGCCAAACTACAATTTAACACATTCTCCTCTGATACTGCCTCTACATACTTGCTGAAAAGCAGTGCTCACTGCGCTGGAGGCTGGATAAAGACTGTAAACTTTCTGGCCAATTATCTAAAATTTCAGAAGGATCATACTAAAGTATAATCTATACACTTTAACACAGGCATCCCGTTCTACAAGGATTCCGATATCCTTGATGATTTTGTGAATTTTTATGATGTTTTATTACCTGGTCTTTAACCCTTTAGAGACAGAGATTGACTGTTTTCTCACATCTATTAACAAACAGAGTAATTCTGATTGTGATTTGCCTTGTTTGGAGAGAGATATCTCTCTGAATTAGTCTCTGCTCGTCATTTATTTAATAATAATAATAAGCAAGCTTGTAAAGCGCATGGTTACACCCATTGGAGTGTCCCCGTGCTGTGGCACAGACTCGTCAGATGTAAGGGGCAGGAGCAAGAGAGAGGGGCCTTATGCGCAGAAGAGCCAGGTTTTCAATTTCTTCCGGAAGAGTAACTCCGATGGTTCAGCTCGTAGGAAGAGAGGAAGAGCATTCCAGTGCTTGGAGGCCAGATAGCTGAAGGAGCGGGCTCCCATTCTAGCTTTTTTAACTTTAGGGATCTTAACCAAGTAGGTTCCGGTCGATCTCAGATGATGAGTTGGAGTGTAGGGAGTGAGTAGATTGTGTAAATAGCAAGGCCCTTTCCCCTGCAAGATGCAGTGGCTAATACACAAGGTTTTGAAGAGTATTCTCTCCTTAAGTGGTAGCCAGTGCAGGACAGAGAGAGCTTTCCTGGTAGAGGTTCTCCTGGGAAGCATTAGAACAAGGCGAGCAGCCGCGTTCTGAATGCATTGAAGCCTATGAAGGCATTTGTTAGTTGCTCCTAGGTATAGAACATTTCCATAGTCCAGGTGAGATGTTACTAACGCATGGACTAGAGTTTTCCTGGCTGAGACGGGGAGCACATCCAGAGTTTTCCGTAATCCTCTCAAAACTCCGAAGCACTTCCCTGCCACCTTTTTGGTGTGAGCCTCAAAGGAGAGATTGGAGTCTAACCACATAGCCAAGTTTTTAACCTGATTACTTGGGGAGGGGGTGGGGCCCAATATTTGTGGCCACCATGCCAATGACCAGATAGAGGGAGATTTCCCCACCACTAGAATCTCTGTTTTGCTGCCATTAAGTTTTAGGCAGTTATTTGTCATCCAAGATGATAAGTCCTGTAGGCAAGCAGAGAAATTCGTGGCTGCTGCCTCGGAGGTCTGTGACAGCGAGACCACCAATTGCGTGTCGTCTGCATATGACACAACGGTGACTCTATGCCTTTCTATAATCTCTGCCAGAGGGGCAATATAAAGATTAAAATGAGTGGGGCTCAGTATGGAGCCTTGAGGGACCCCTTGGGATAGCGCAATACTTTTGGAGTAGTGTGGTCGCTGGGCCACCTGAAAGCTCCGGTCTTGCAAGAAGGAAGCCATCCATTTTAGTGCCATTTTGTCCAGCCCACCTTCACTGAGACGCTGTAAGAGCAGTTTATGAGATACAGTGTCAAAGGCCGCACTGAGGTCCAAAAGGACCAGGGCTACTGTCTGGCCATCATCTACATGTCTGCGTATTGTCTCAGTTGTCAAGAGCAGCGCAGACTCTGTGGAGTATGTAGCCCTAAAGCCAAATTTAAGAAAGACAAACCACCTGGGCCTGATGTCTTCTCTGTGAATTTTATTTTCATTTCTCTGCCATATTATTACCAAAAATGTTAAACATATTCTCATCTTTCATGTCTCCTAGTTCACCCAAAGGTGCTTTTTTAGAAGCCGCCATATGCCTTACCAAGAAAGGCAAGGACCTTACTTTATCTAAAAATTAACGACACCTTTAATTGGTGAATGTTGACTATAACATTTTGCTAAAACCCTCACTTTACACATTGAAACTTTTTTATTACATTAATTGCCTCTGAACAAGCTGGTTTCATAAAAATATAGATGGGTTCTGGTAACAATAGATTATTTTTCAATGTGTTTAGTAAAGACTAGGCTTTTAAATATCCCCTAGCTGCTATTACCGTTGATGCAGAAAAGCTTTTGATAGACCTAATTGGACTTTTATGCTCAAAGTTGTGCAATGGCACAGATTTGGTCGAAATATTCTCTCCTTGATTTCTGCCCTATACCATCCCCTGATAGATTCTGTTATAGTTAATGGTAGCAACTTCTAAATATTTCACTTGTCAAAGAGGTGTACAACAAGTTTGTCCCTTGTTCCCACTATTATTCATACTTGCATTAGAACACTTTTTCTCATTGATTAGACAGAATACATGAATTTCTGGTTTTCAGTATGATACCCATCATTTAAAAATGTTGTCATATGCAGGCAACATTCTTCCTTTTATTTTGAATCCTGAGGTTTCTTTACCAGCTCTTTCCCATGACATTTTTACTTTTTCGCAAGCTTTCTGATATAAGGTCTGTCTGGATAAAACTGAAATTCTACCTTTAAATACATTTTGCACTAAACATCTTTTCGTACCCTCAGGTTTCACTTGGACTCCTACAAAAAGTAAATATTTGAGAATTTAGTTCTCGAGTTCCATTAATACTTCAGTTTCCCTTAACTTTATAGTTCTCAAAGCAGAATCACTACTTTCAAATAGGATTCTTCTTTTCCTATCCTGGTGGAGTCGTTTAGATTCAATCAAAATGATGATTTCCCCTATTATTCTTTACACCTTCTCTATGATTCCCGTACACATACCTCACATTTATTTATGGAAAATTAACTAACTTTTATCAAAATTATTATGGAATAAGATGAAATCTCGCATTTTGTTATCAAAACTTAAAAGTATTAATGGTAGTGGTAGGGTCAACTTCCCCGATTTTCAACAATATTATAAAGCCTTCTTTCTTTGACCGGCATCTTTCTGGCTGATAAAAGGCTCATCATCTTTCTTAACACTTTGGTTGATTGCAGAAAGATCTCTTATTTCTCCTTTTTCTTTCCATGAATATATTTCCCATACATTTCATCCTCCACGTTTATCTTCTCCAATCTTTAATCACATGTGCAAAATATTACCTTCTCGTTTCTCTCGTCACACGTTAACTTGTAATACTTTTCTCCAGACGCCTATTTGGTATAACAATCTTCTTAAAATTAATAATGGACATTTTTCAGGAAACCATGGTGAAATAAAGGAATTATTTGGTCTGATGATTTATTTGTCGATAATGCTCCAATTTCTTTCCCTCAATTTCAATCAAAGTTAATTTCCCTACATCTTTTCAGCCCAAATTGTCTATCTTAATTAACTTAGTCTTAGACTTTCTTATAGCATTGCCCTGCAATTCTCCTGACAATCTCATGACAATCTTGAATTTTATCAGCTAAACTTAAAGCCTCCATATTTATACATTTCTAAATTCTGATAGTCCTTCACTAACTAAATCCTCATTAGAATCCCTTTGGGAAGCTGATTTGGGATACACATGGCCAACTTCCTTCAGGCTTAAGATTCATAAAACCTCAAGAACAGCCATTCCTACCCAGATGCTATTTTTTGTTTATAATAGACTTCACTTTACTTCGCTTTCCATATCTGGATTTTCCAAGACTGCTGAAGCTCCTTGTTGGTGTTGGCAATACCATCGGAGTGATCTGAAACACAAGTTATTTTGATGACCTAACATTTTACTTTTTTGGCATGAAGTCTGGAGACACAAAATGTCCTATTTTCAAACTTCCATCCCATTTAGTTTTCCCTCCATTTTATGGTAATTTGGGTGACATTTGGCACTCCACTTTTTCCAATAATAAATTGCTGGATCTTTTACTTGCCATTGCCTTCCAGCAGATAAGCTACCAATTGGAAATGCACCCCTAACATTCCCTATAAATCTTGGTGGTATGATGTATGTTAACATCACAGGCAACATAGAGCACATGCTGATTCTATCCTTGTTTTGCATAGTAGAGATTCATTACGGTTACCCCTCACAACTTATCTAAATACTGCCAGAGCACTCTCTACCACCAAGCAGACATCAGGGCCTGATACTTTCAAACCTCCCTAAATTATTTCTTATACCCATCAATATTTGTATATTGATATACTATTTGTGTGTATGTAATTGATTCCCAGATATTTATATTTAGCAATATAGTAATTCTTGCTGTTCACTTTAGGTATTGATTAAAACATTGTACTTATGATTCTCCACTTCTCCATTCCCTCCCCATCTTCCCCCAAAAATCTTTAAAAAATAAGTTTGGATTACATAGTATATTTTAGATGTTTTTATTTTATCTCCACTCCATATTATGACAGTTGTTATTCACCATACATGTTCTTCTTAGACACTCTTATTTTTCCATATTTCCCCTTATTGTCATGATGATGCTTTCATTGATACTGGGTTTTTCACACTGTACAAGGTATGTTATTGTCTCTTAATAAAGCGTTTAAACTTAAAACAATGCCAATACTTGACTAATAGAAAGGAAGAAGATGATAGAGTATCAACAACACAAGGACAATTAAACAAAAAGAAGACAATATTTTGGTTTGGTTGGGGGCTTATGACACTGCAGAAGTGTTCTATCTGGGTTTCTAGTTTCATGTTGTGTTCTGTTGCGGCTTATTCAGGCACAGCCCGGATGAGCATCTTCTGTGCTCCATCTGTGCTTCAGGGCCCAAATTTGGTCTCCATGCTCCTAGATGGCAGTACATTTCTAATATAAGCATCTTCTCAATGGTGCCAAACTAGGCCAAAAATTGACCCACTGCAAGGAAGAACAAGCATTGGCATAGCCAATAGGTCTCGACTTTTGGATTTTATGTGTTTAGCTAGAATATTTGGCTATGTTGTAGATAATTGTGGCTGCTGTGCATTATGTTGAAAATCTATAATAGAAAGTGTTAAGCTTTTTGTTTATTTTATATAAACAAAGACGGTATTATATACAACTGAATAACGTTATTAAAAAAGATGCAAACATAAGAAATGTGTTTTCATTTTCTTGTAGATGCGGCGTGTGATTATGTGGTACTGAGTGGTATTATGTGGAGTGTATTTATGTTGCATTGACTTCAGTGTAAATATGTGGTGTGTGAATAGGTGGTACTGAGTGGTATTATGTGGAGTGTATTTATATAGCATTGAGTAGTTATGTTGAGTGTTTTTATGGTGCATTGAGTATAGTGTAATTATATGGAGTCTAAAGGTGTGGCATTGAGTGGTGGTATTTGTAGTGTATGTTGCATTTAGTGTAGTGTTAATATGTGGTGTGTAATTATGTGGTATAGAGTAGTATTATGTGGAGTGTAGTTATGTTGCATTGAGTACAGTGTAATTATCTCTGAGTTGTAATTGTGTGGTACAGAGGTATTCGTGGTGTGTACTTATGTTGTATTGAGTTGAGTGTAATTATGCGGTGTGTAATTATGTGGTCCTGAGTTGTATGTGGAGTGTATTTATGTAGCATTAAGTATAGTGTAATTATGTGTCTTTTAAGTATGTCGTAGTGAGTGGTATTTTGCGTAGTGTATTTATGTTGTATTGAGTATAGTGTAATTACGTTGCGTGTAATTATGTGTTATAGTGTTATTATGTGTAGTGTATTTATGTAGCATTGCATTTAGTGTAATTATGCGGTGTGTAATTATGTGGTAATGAGTGGTATTATGTTAATTGTAATTAAGTTGTGTTGAGTAAAGTGTGAATATGTGGTGTGTAATTAAGTGGTAGTGGGCGTTATTATATGTAGTGTATTTGTGTTGTATTAAGTATAGTGTAAATATGTGGCGTGTAAAAATGTGGCTTTAAGTGGTATTATGTAGAGTGTTTATGTTGCATTGAGTATAGTGTAATTATGTGGTTTGTAATTATGTGGTAGTTAGTGGTATGTGGGGTGTATTTATGTTGTATTGAGTAGAGTTATTATGTGGCGTGTTATTATGTTATAGTGAGTGGTCTTATGTGCAGTGTATTTGTGTTTTATTGAGTTGAGTAATTATGTGATGTGCAATTATGGGGCATAGTGTTATGTGCAGTGTGTTTATGTTGCATTGAATATTAGTGTAATTATGTGATACTGAATGGTATTATGGGGAGTGTATTTATGTTGCATTGAGTATATTGTAATTATGTGGTGTGTAATTATGTGTGAGTGAGTGGTATTATGTGGCGTGTACTTATGTTGCATTGAATCCAGTGTAATTGTGTTGTGTAATTATGTGGTACTGAGTGGTATTACGTGTAGTTTATTTATGTTGCATTGAGTAGTGTTTAATTATGTGTTGTGTAATTATGTTGTATTGAGTGTTATTATGTGGAGTGCATGTATATTACATTGTGTATAGTGTAATTATGTGGCATGTTATTATGTGGACATGAGTGGTATTATGTTCAGTGTATTTATGTTGCATTGAGTGTAGTGTGATTATGTGGCGTGTAATTATGTGGCATTGAGTGGTATTATGTGGAGTGTATGTTGCATTCAGTAAAGTGTAATTATGTGGTGTGTAATTATGTGGCACTGAGTGGTATTATGCTCAGTGTATTTATGTTCCATTGAGTTTATTGTAATAATGCGGGGTGTAATTATGTGGTATAGAGTGGTATGTGGAGTGTATTTATGTTGTTTTGAGTAGAGTGTAAATATGTGGGGTGTATTTATTATTATATTAACTAGAATGTTTTTTCGAATATAGTATATTCTGGAAGAGTGAAGTGTGCCATGAGATGGGAAATATATATATTGAAGGCTGGTATTAATCCCTAGCGACTGTTTATTGCTGGAGATTATATGAACAAGAAACCACAGCTTTGAATAAGCAAAGAGCACGAGTGAAGGGGAGGGGGTGATATTAACAAGATTGCGAGGGTGCAGCTTCTAGGGAGCCCAGTGCCTGTATCCTGAATGACCTGTTTTTTACTTGTGACCCTGGGGTTCTGCTATATGAAAGAGTCCAAATAGAATACATATGTATAGTTATATTTGTGATTGTTGGACTGTCTGTATAGAATATGTTGTTTTTTGAGCTTACTGTAGCAACATTGTTTTTGCACACAGAAAAAATTGTAGAATAGTTTGTATGTTTTTGAAAATTTTATAGGAAAAAGTGTGTGGTAACATTTTTATTGGTATAAAGTAAGGTTCGTTCTTCTTTAAATACTAGACCCCTAATTCATTTTCATGTTGCTATAATTCTCAAACACGATTCTCCCATGTTAACCCGCATTAAACAATGTTCAACTATCCTAGAAAAACAGCTCACATGTCGAGCAAGTCTCACTTTCGAACAAAATCTGTACAATGTACGTTAGCTTCGCCATAGAGCTCTTATGCAGAACTACAGTGTGACTTTAAACTGTAGAGATCTTAACGAGCCTTGCGCGCATCGTCTGTCAAGAAACCTTGAAATTAAGTAGCCTTCAAAGCGCTAAGCAAAGCTGAGCCTCAGTTAATGTAATAAAATAAGGCACCAAAAGGAACAGTAAGGCAGAGCGAGTTCGAAGCAGGACTTGGAAACAACAAAGCTGTTAAGTGCAAGTAACCTGAAACTGGAATGCAGGCAGACCACCATCTGGCACACTGCGCGCCGATGCTGATAATAAAAAACATATGGCACACAGCAGGGGCTGCTGCTCGCCCCCGAGGACGCCAGGCCACAACAGAGAAAAGGTGGGACATGCCCCGCCTTTGACCAATTGCATGCTGTCTTTCTTAGAAAGACGCATGCAAAGGCCAATAGCGGGTGAAACGGACAAAGGCACACGCACGAGCGTGTGTTCCAAAGTTTAGAGCCCTAACTAAATGTCTCGCAGCAGGGCAGCGCATGCGCTGGCTCAGGCGAGACCTAAAAAAGGGTCATTAGTGAAGCCGGTAAGAAAGCATATAAAGCGTTTAATATTTTTAAAGAACCAACCAATGCAACAAGAATTCCACATATTCCTAGCTTCGTTTGCACAGCATCATTTTGGAGAAAGAGATGACAAGACAGCAACAGGAACAAAGGCAGAAAAACAATGTAGATAATGTAGATCAAAAGCTCAGTTCAGGACAAAGGGAGGAAATGAAATCAACTTGGTCTACATAAGAAAAAAACTGCTCACCATCCAGAATGAAGATATGCAAGTCACCCTCAACCTCATAGATCTCTCAGTCATGGACAGTATGGTGAATCACACCATTTTTTTCAAAAGACTTGAATGGACAGGTCTGACCAATAATGCCTCGAGATGAATCCATTCTTTCCTTTCCAGTCGCATTCAACAGATGCAAACATGGCACATACTCTGATCAACACGAAGTGTGTCATATGATGAGGTTTGACTCCTTCACCACCTCTGTTACATTTGTAAATACTTCCACTCAAACACCAGCTAGTCCATTTTCAAATGTATGTGGATAACATCCAAATTCTCATCAGAGGGGGGAGGTCACCAAATATTAGGAAAGGCACTGAACATGAACAGTGATCATCAGTAGCGGCTGCTACCAAACCTCTTACCTGTATACGGCTGCTGCCGCCTCTCCTCCGTCCTCTTCTCTTCTTCTGGGCAGCAGGAAGCACATCTCCTCCCATACTCCCCTGACCATTCACAACGCTGCCTTACAGCAACGTTGTGATTAGTCTGAATGCTGTGGTTCAGCGGTCAGACATGGGCTGGTAGGCTGTGCATGTTCTCCACACAGGCTGTAATGCAGCCTGGGTGGAGAACATGCAAAGTCCGCATGACTGTTTGACTGGCCTGAGAGGGCCGGCCAAAATGTAATGCGCAATTCGGAAGTGCCTACCACTCCTCACCAGCTCTAAACAGCCCAGCCCCGCCCCCCAACCAACTGAGCCAGTACGATTAAATAAAATGATAATACTGTTGCGTTATCATTTTATTTTTACGTTTTGAATTGCTCAGTGGGGCGATGCTCCTCCGCCTTAGCGGAGGAGCCGCCACTGGTGATCAGTGAAAGAAAGTTTCTTCTGCCTTAATGGAACCAAAACTGAAGTCCTAATGGTAGGTGGAATCACACCATGTCCTGCTCATTGGAATGTCCTACTTGTCTCGGAAAACCACATACAAGTCATCTATGATGCTGATCCCTCATTTTCTCCCTAGATAAATGCGGTAGCCAAAAACTCCAACTTCCAGCTATATCTGTGGCATATCATTCTCCATCTCCTTGATACCCAACAAGGGGGCATATTTGCAAGGCCCCTGCACCACTGGAGCATCACTTTTTTTGACGCTCCGGTAGCGCACAATGCTGAGGCATATTTACAAGGCCACACAAAGTCACCTTGCGTGGCTTTTCATGGCCTTGTAAATATGGCCCCCTTTCATGCATTACTCTGCGTGAAAGGGGCGTTCCATGGGTGTTGCTTAGGGTGTTCCCACGCAACACCCATGTATTCTGACGCATTCCCAGATTTACAAGGCTTCAGAAACCTGGGAATACGTCAAATTCTAATGCCTCCCTAGAGGAGGTGCTAAAGTGGTGCAATGAGGATAAATACCTTTATTTCTCTTTGTTGTTTGCTTTTTGTATGTGTGCTGCATTGTGCACCACACATAGAAGGAGGAAAACGCCATCAATGATTGTTTTTGTGTAGGAAGGTGTAAGGGTGCCTGAGTGGCGCTATGCAGACAATTGTGCACCAGCGCAGAGGAAAGCACAGGAATGCTTCATATTGCTGTAAATACGATGCATCCCTGCACTTTCCTAATGACGCAGCTTAGTGTAGCAAGATGGCTTGCAGAGCTGTGCTGCGTCATTTTCTATTAAATATGCACCAGAACATTTTGCTGAAATGAGTCTCGTAACGGTGTGCCTTCATTATTGCAACATCATAAACCATGGCCTGCTCAAGGATATTATAGTAAGAGTGCAGAGCAAAAGCAAGAGTTTAAGGTAAATTAGCAAATGTTTTGTTCTGGTGCTAACCTGGTGCATCAGAACGCAAAACATAGCGGAACAATACATTAAAAAGGCCCATGAGACAGTGCAAAATTATGTTGCACTGAGTGAGTGCCTACATAAATGTTATTAAATACACAACTTTCTCGCAGGAAAGAAGACCATATGAACCCAGCACTAAGATCACTCCACTGGCTCTGATGGAATAAATAATTATTTCAAGCTCTTATGCACCATTCATGAGGCCTACAGCAGCAAAATCTAAGTGCTCCAAAGCCCACAAACACATTATAAAACTCTGTAAATATATGAATAAAAGCAAAAGTCTGGTTCTTGATGGGAGGTAGTTCAGTAGGAGTTTTAGAAGCGAGGTTAGGGTGTTCCATGCTTTCGACCTTAAACACTCATGACTCTAGTTCCATGTTTATTGCACTTACACATCTAGAGGCAAATGAGTTGTCAGTCTGATGAGCGAGACTCCCAGAACCGGACTGGGAACTGAAACCCGCACTGGCAAACTGCTCGGCCGGGCCCCCGGGGAAGAGGGGGGTGCAGCCGAGCGGATTGCTAGGGCCGGTTTCGGCCGATTTTGTTACAGGGGGCCGATATTGCCAACCCCCGGTAACAAAAACGGCCTCCAGGGTCCCAAAACCGGCTCCCACCCTGGCGGCCCACAGCGGAAACGCCCGGTGCCCGCTACGGCCAGTCCGGCCCTGGAGACTCCTGGTTGGTAGTGAGGGGCCTTTTGTATTATATATGTAGTGTGCATAGTGCAAACGTATTTGAACTTGCTTAGTGAAGTAAGCAGGAGCCGATGGTTGGGTTTTAGAGCAGGTTTTATGTGAACTTGTCTACGTAGTTTGAGGCCAGTCTTCCAGTTTTGTTTAATAATAATAATAATAATAATAATTCATTCTTTATTCGGATGCAAAAAGCGTCCATAAAAGATACAATCTAACAATTGTACAATAAAAAGAGGAGTACAAAGCATAGTATAAAAACATTTCATACTACGAAAGCATCACCAAATTAAAAATAAAATAAGTTGGTAAAACACAGAGGGTCATTAACTGTACACACCATCATGCTAAAAAGAACCACGTGAGTGCATGCCACACCAAGAACAATCAATTCTAGAGAGCCTAGATCTGTAAGCGGCCTGCAAAAAACGTAATACTGTACATGGGTATAAGGGTTTGGCAACAACTGTAAGTGCAAAAGTGCCACTTTAGCCTGCCTAAACTTCAAGTTCTTTAAAAGGAGTCGGAGAAATCGTTTTCTTGGCAGTGAATAAAATTTGCACAATAATAGAAAGTGGAGGGTGTCCTGTGGAGATCTAAGATCGCAGACACAGGGTCCTCTAATATTTAAAGAAAAAACTCCATCCGGGGATGCTAAAACATAATGAAGGTAATTAAATCTAAAACGTGTGATTAGAAATCTATCATGAGTGCTAGTTAAAGCATAAAGATAGGGTTCCATACCCAGGACGGACTTTAACATAACATAAGCCCTCACTGAGGGTTTACCAAGCTCAATTGTTTCACGTTGCGCAGTAGAAAATTGACGGTATAAGTCTTTTGTGATAATGACATCCCCGGGGCTTAAAGTGTCGTGTGCAAAAAAAATGTCTGGCCTCCCTATGGCATGAAAAGACTACTTTACATATCGTATCCATGGGATTTTATTGCTGTAATCCAAGGCCAAACAGTCCGATAGGATCAGGCAATTTAAACCCTTATTCTCACATGCCCATTTCTTTAGCCAGCACAATAAAGGTTTAATTGCCACTTGATCCGCCAAATAGTCAACCGTGCACAGACCAAGCTGGGGTACCTTGGGGGACTCGCAGGATCCGGCGCACAAACTTATTTTCAGCCACCTGTGACCTGTGAGAGGGGACATACCCCCAGATTACGCTACCATATAACATTTTTTGAGATGCCTTTGGATTTGTACAATTTTAAAATGACCTCTGGTGCCCATGAACCCAATCTACTAGCGAATCTGGTAATAGCCCCCATAGTTTTGTTCAACTCGCTTAGCTTGCCCTCTAAGAGGCCTCGCCAATGTAATTGATTATCAAATAACACTCCCAGGTAGGGAAAAGCCGAGACCTTAGCAAGAGTATGGTGACCAGCTTTAAAACTTTTCGTCCGGAGCCCCCGGGTCCCGCAACTAAAACATAGGACTTAGTGAAATTAACAGACAGGTCCAGCCTGTCCATAAAAGCAACAAAGCCATCTATTAGAACCTGCAGGCCGCGGGCCATACGGGCCGTACGGGCCATGAGCACTGCGTCATCGGCTATCACGATTCACTCCCTGTGCTCTCATGCCCACCACCAGGGGGCCGAATTGTGGGGCTTTCCAGTGTTCAAATATGCTTCCAGAAACTCCCCTGCATGCATATCTTGACTTCCAGGCATTTGGACACTATTTAGGAATTGACATCCATTCCCAATCCATGCCGGGTTTTGTGGAAGCCAATCTGCTCATGCTGGAAACTCCATTACCTATAATCCCCTGCTCACTGCTTCGTCTCCACCCCTGCAGGCCAAGGATGGGTGGAGGAATTCAGCTCACCTGTGGCTGGCTGCTGCTGGCCTGCTCACACCTGATGCATGCGATTACTGTGAGCTCTTTTAAGCCCCAGATCCATTCAGGCCAAGGTTGGTCATTGTAGCTGTATACCGGTGAGACCGATCCTTGTTTCCTGAGCTGCTTGGTTTCCTTGATTCCTTAGCTATAGTTAATCCTTGTTCCTTGATTCCTGAGCTATAGCTATTCCTTGTGCCTGAATTAGCACTGCCTGCAGAGCTACCTTGTTTCCTGAGTTCCTGAGCTATAGCTACTCCTTGTGCCTGAATTAGCACAGCCTGCAGTGCTACCTTGTTTCCTGAGTCCCTGAGCTATAGTTATTCTTTGTTCCTGTTCCTGGGCTTCAGCTATTTCTTGTTCCTGATTTGCACTGCTTGCAGTGCTCTCTTGACTCCTTGTTTCCTGAGCTGTAGCTATTTACTGTTTCCTTGAACCAGTACTGCCTGCAGTGCTACCTTGACTCCTGAAGCTTTAGTAATTCCCTGTTCCTGAACCTGCACTGCCTGCAGTGCTACCTTGACTCCTGAAGCTTTAGTAATTCCCTGTTCCTGAACCTGCACTGCCTGCAGTGCTACCTTGACTCCTGAAGCTTTAGTAATTCCCTGTTCCTGAACCTGCACTGCCTGCAGTGCTACCTTGACTCCTGAGCCTTAGCTCAATTCTTGTTCCTGCCCCAGCACTGCCTTCTATGCTACTTTGTTTTCTTGATTTCTGGACCTGCACTATTCTAGTATACCCTTGTAGCCTCCCCTTCTGTATATCCTTTTCCAGTCCCTGCCTTTCTTCCCATTTCCTTGGTTCCAGTTCTAGTTTGCTGTTGTTCTATTCTGCTGTCTTGCTTCTGTTACCTTGTATGTTTGTTACCTGCTTTCTGCCAAGTGTGCCCTGTGATTTCCATCCTTTCCTGTTAAGCACTCCTCCTTGCTAGCTCCTTGTCTAGTGTGCTTGTGTTTAGTTCTACCCCTTTGCTGTTACTGCCTTGCGTGTTCCTGTTTGATCGCCAGGATCCGTGGGCACAGCTGACTACCTAGGTGGTGTTTCTTGTTCACTGTGAGTATTGTCTTTGAGTTGCAGTTATAACATCACCATAGGTATAAGCTCCACAGACCCTGCCTTTGCATACATATCCTATATGTGGGCATTTTCATTCAGTATCTGTAACAGCAATTGTGGGTGAGGAACTTACTGAGCTTCAGTCTTACCGTGTGGAGCTCCTGAGTACTTTACCCCACATTCCCTTTATTGATAATGTTGTATTATATATATGTCTTGCACGTCCGTCCTGGGTGTAGCAAGTCTGAATGCTAAATTGGCTTGTGAGTGCCCTTCCTTTCTGAGTCTTAGCCATCTTGTACAGGCTTCCCCTTTGGATCCCTTTTTCTCCTCTGACTCCTTGTGTGATCCTGGGCAGCGCTGTACTACTCTTTCTGTGCACGGTATGTTTTCTACCATTCCCCCATCCTTGCTCAAGTCCCTGACTGTGTTCCCGACATAGTCCCGGACAGTCCCTAACATCGGCATAGAGTAAAACTGGCAGACATCTCCTACCCGCTCTGGGGGGGGTCCGACTGAAGTGCCAAAAGGGCCGCTTCAAGACCATTAATATAAACTGAGAATAGAAATGGGGCTAAAATACAGCCTTGACGCACCCCCTGTGTACAATTAAAATGATTGGCAAGGCCCCCCTCGTGGGAAAATCTCACAGCCGCTGTTGTATGGGCATGGAGTGAAATAAGTAGATGGACAATGCAGGGATCCACTCCCAGAAAAATCAGCATGTCCTACAACTTAGTCCGGTTCACTCGGTCGAAAGCAGACGTAAGGTCCATGAAGGCTAAATACAAGGCACCCGGTTGTGTCAACGTATAATGTATAAACTGACCGTCAGATAAAATCTGGTATGGCCCACAAGGACAATCTAGATAGAAGAACCCGACCCAGAACCTTGACTATAGCATCAATAATTGAGATCGGGCGATAAGATTGTGGGCTGTCCTTGTCCCATTTTTTTAAAATTGGTACTATAGTGGCAGTAGACCAAGTGGGCAGTATACCCTTTGAGGCCACCATTTAAGACTTGGGTCAATATAGGGGCCCAGACCTCAATGTTATCACGGAAAATGTCCGGAGGTATTCCGCCAGGGCCTGGGGCCTTATTTAATGACAGCAACTCGATGCTTGAGTATACCTCGTCCAAAGAGAAGCTAATGGGAGTTAGAGCCAGGCTGGTAGGTGTATCTACCCGTGGCTCAACTGGACAACCTGCGTTATATACCTTTTCAAAATGGGAGACCCACTGATCTGGTGTAATATGGTGGCACAAGGTCGGTCTGACTGGTTCCGCAAAGCAGGGGCTATTTATCATCTTCCAAAATAGGGTTGAATCCCTCAATTCACCTGCTTTGATTAAGTCCTCCCATGCCTGCTTTTGTAATTGGAGCCTGCGCTCTTTCAGCGTCTCTTTATAAAGGCGCCGGCACAGAGACACTCTGTCTTTATCCAGGGGCACCTGTTTCAGGGCTACCTTTAACCAACTTAAAGCCTGGGAGCACTTACAGTCAAACCATGGAGGGGGAGCCAAGCCACACCCCGCCGCCTGTGTGGTTAAAAGGCCAGAGACTACATAAGCGATGGAGGAAAACGAGCTTAAGATTTCATCACTCGATATATGAAGATCCAAGCATACACCTATCTCTTGCTAACAGGAGGAAAAGAGGCTATGGTTAAAGTCCTTTACATTTACTCGCCCAGCGTAGGCGCCTACCCTGATCCTTGGGGGTTAAGAGTGCCAGGGGCTTTCGAGGACCTGTTGAATGGTTACCCAACCCTATCAACAAGAGTGTCAGTGGATTGTGATCACTAAATGGATTATGTTCTATCTTAATGGAGCCGGGAACCCCGCCCAAGGGGGCTGTCACAAAGATGTAATCTATGATCGTGGCTAAACCCCTTCCTTTATAGGATGGTGGAAAATGTGAGATAGGTCCGGTGTGCCAATGATCTAGTGTGAATACCAGGTCATGGGTGAGTAAGAGATTGTTTAACTCCTCCCCCTTCTGTGGTGTGCTCCATATGGAGATCATCTGAGAGCGGGCTGGGCTGTGCAATAGACTGGTTCTTTACAAAAGATGGGCACAAGTGACAATTGAAGTCCCCCGCTAAAATGAGGTTCATGTGCCCAAAACCCTCTGCCTTTAAGGAGTCTAGGGCACACTTTAGGGCATTAAGATTGGAGGGCCCATCCTTCCCCCTCTTCACATTATAAAAATTAATTCTAACAAGTGGGAATGCTCTCCCCATTTGCAGTTTTATACCCTGAAACACCTGAGAATCCCACTTTAAAATCTGTAAATCCATACATAATTCTAAATCAACAAATGTAATGAGGCCACCGCTCACTCGTCCCATAATTGAGTCTGCCACTGGGCAGAAAATAGTCTTGTATCTGTCCAGGAAAAAGTTGTTTTTTCTCTCCCAGGTTTCCTGTAAACATATAATTTTGTGTGACCTAATATACAGTAACCACATATCATCAGAAAACTTGGAGGACAGACCAGCCACATTCCAGGAAGATGAGGTTAAATTCTCTTCCAGGATTGTGGTTAGTACTGCCAGAAGAGGGTGAAAAAAAGGGGTCGCAGGGGGTATCTCCTGGGGAACAAAGTGGTGCATGGGATACACCTGAGGACTGGAATCTGATAAGGTCTTATTTGGGCTCGATACTAATGGTGTGCTGGCTACGTCTGCACCCTGACACAAAGGGCCTAGATGATGGGGTGACCGAGTGTGTGTCACCTCCACCTCCTCGAGTCACTTCAGCTCATTCAGGTCCACTAGGGGAGAATAGAGGTTTGTGAGTAGCGGCGGCCACCCCTTGCCCCCTTCATTAAGCCTACCCCTCATTGGGGGTTCCGCCCCCAAGTTACCCAGCGGGGGACTGTAAAAAAAGTGCAGCAGGAGTATATTAATACATAAACCTGGGGAAAATGATTTAGATGCTCCAAAGAGGATTTTCCGTGCTAACTCTGAGTATCGTACTAAGATGATGATGCAATCTCCCTCAAAGTTTTTCCTCCGCGCCATCAGTATGTCATGATGATCCCTGATAGAATACCCAGAGTGCGAGGCTAACCAGTGAGAGGCTTTATTAATCAATTGGACGGTGGATTCCTCTTTGTGGGCAAATAAGACAGGAACCCCCGACAAAACCACAGTATAAAGAGCACATGCTGGGGGGAGATTGATCCCTGGAGGCTGTGGTTCCTTTGGTGGCTGCAACCCTGAATAGGCGGCATCTACCTGCCCTAAGGCAACATGGGGCGCGCCATCCCGCTTAATACAAGAACTGCTAGATCTACATGACCGTTGTAGGGTATACTGGGGCAGTGCTACCTTGAGCTTTGGAGAAACGTTAGCATTGAAAGTGCCACTGCTACTTAGGGGATTAACAAAAGGCCTAGTATCAATTTGTGGAGGGCACTCTGACACTTGGTGATGTAAGGGCTTAGCCTAAGAGGTTAGAAGAATGTCCCTGGAAGCTAACTCCAGTTTGTCCAATTTGATCGAGAGCAGGGATAAAAGTTCAGTGAGGGTCACCGTGATTTTGTGTAGAGCTGGAGCCAGGTGGTTCAGCAATTCCTCCGCGTTGGTCGTGGATGCAGCACTCGCCTGTCCCTGACGTGTAACCACAGGGGCTTCAATAACTCTCTTAGCATTACGCTTCCGTCTGGGAGCTGGAGGACTCGCCGCATCAGCAACTGGGAAAGATAGGGGAGGGGAGGACACATGCCTAGAGGCTAAAAGCTCAGGAGAAGTTGGCCGGGTTTAAAGGTAGTGGAGATGGATCTGGGGGTGGAGCAGCCAAATCCTGGGCCTTAGAGATGGATGGTATGGTAGGTGAAAAACACAGCCCCGAGCTTCCTATGTCAACTAAGAGCCGCCTCTCAGCCCGGTCTAACACCTTGTAATGGCTCCCACAGCCGTTGCCAAGAATGTGTCAATGGTGAGGCTCGGCTGCCCAGTGGGAGTCACTGGCTGCGCCTTCCTTTTCCCCATAGTACCGGATAAATCCGGGCCCAGTGACAATAGGCCCAATTGCCAGGTGACTCAAACGGGGCTACAGTGATTCACAAAAGATCAGCGCGGGTACCCAGGATAACTCACCAGGAAGTAAAGGGTACTCACTGGTGATCCTGAGTCCTGCATCAACCTCTCTGTGGGGCAGGCAATGGTGAAAGCCTTTCGTGAACCCAGTCTATGTCCTGCAGGTGCCAACCAAGAGGGTAGACCCAGCCCAGCCTCCTCCAGACTGCGGGAGCCGGCGTTGGATTTGAAGAGGTGAGGCCCCTCCCTCTCGCAGGGGCAGGTCAGGAGCAGGCTGGGGGGCCGAGTCCCACCCCAGCAGAGGATCAGTAACTAGGAAACTAGAAGTTATATCTCTGATGACAACGGCATTGGTTTGATGGGTCCAGGTTAACTCAGAGCCAGACGAAAAAATCAGGCCAATTTATTCCAAGTGTGAATAATTGTTCCATTTTTATTTGTAGTCAAGTTTTCTGTAAGTTTTTTTTTTAGGATCGTGCCATTCCTCCCCCCCCCCCCCCATCCCACCTCCGGACCACCACACCCTCAGTCTTCGGGCACATCTTCCCTGTAGAGTAAATTCCAAACTTGAGCGGAGTGAATATGCTTTAACTTCGCCTAATTCCCTCAGAAGCCTAGGATGTTATTTATCTGGGTGTTGCAATGCTTTTATGTCCAGACTTTCTATATTCCCCATTACCTTTCCTACCCCTATTTTCTTAGAATTGTTTTTTCTAACATATTAATTTGCTCAATGTAAATCATGTTATCTGTGCGTGCAAATCAAACACTGGAAAGTAAACATTCATGGAGCAGTTCTCCTGCCTCAGCCCCAGATTAATCATTTACCTTCAGAATGAATAAATGTCTAATTTCTTTGCTGTTGAGGCATTATGAGTGCGGTGCCTGACAAGTTGATTAAGTGGTGCCCTCTGCAGGCGGGTGTTCGGTTTTGTAATGTCGAAGGTCACTACCAGTAAAACCTTTGGATTGTGCAGAAACAAAAGTGAGCAATAAAGGCGGTATCGGATTTGACATATTCGGTATGTTCATGTGTTATAATCAGTAAAATACATACTACCATATATTTTAAGACTATTGAGAGCCACCTCAGAAAACCCTAACTTTATAACACAACCTTCAACCTTGGTGACTAGAAATATCTTTACAATGTATGGTGCGATGTAGCTCATGGATGAATAAAGTAGGCAAAACTTTGAAAGTGTCATCCACTGAAAGATGTCACAATAGGGCTTGCAACTGAAGCAAACAACAAAGCAGCATTCTGGAATTCTCATTGTTGTCGATATAGGAATAGGCAGAGAGAACAGAGTGGCCCATATCCCTTATGAAGGTCAAGATTCCCTCTCATTCCCTTTTACTGCAATAGGCTAACCATCCGAAGAGATACAATGAAATTATTTTATTTGACCTAAAATCTGTTACTTCTTACTCACTGCCCACAAGTCCATGTTACTTCTCAGAATTATATTATTCTTATCATTCGACAGAAAATGACAATCATCAGGCACATTCATTCTGCTCTATTTCCCGCCCACTCTTTAAGCGCAGTTCTTGCCTGTGGCTTTATACTAACTTTTCTAGGACAGGAACACACATCATTTTTATCACCTAAACCAGCCCTGATTAAAGCCCCCTGAATACTGACTAGTATTTGTCTTATTTTTTTTATTTATTGATATTTATTAAAACATAAAACTTCTCCATTTGGATTGGTACTGACTGTAAATCAAACCTGAAAGATGTAATATTTATTCTTGTGTTTTTTTCTCGAGGCACTGTATATAATACATCAGGGCAAAATAAATTTGAATGTGCCAGAAGATCGTTTCATAATCTTGGTTTAAATGAGAAAAAAACAAAAGTGGACAGAGATGCAAATTGGATGGGTGCTCGGTTTGGGACAGGGGCAGATTGTAAAAATAACCACTCTTATTTATGGTGGGAACTGCTAAGTAAAGAGCTGATCACATGATTTTGCCAGGGCGGTGGATTCCGAGTAATACTTAATTACCACACTACATGTGCCGCAACCCTGTTTTATAGTACAGACAAATCATGTCAATTATAATCAGGAACAATCAGGTGGTAATGCTGCTAAGCCCATTAATCTGGAAACAGTTGCGAATATGTCTATGTCCATTATTTCCCATCATAGTTTCACATCATTATTCAGTGCAGTAGTTTAAATGACCATGGAGCAAAACGAGTCAATTTCCTCTCCGTCCACCCTATCATCTTCCCTAAACTCCTGCTACTTGCTTCAGTGCTTGAAATCTTGGGGAGGAGGGACTGCTCCAATGACCACCAATGCTTAACAATCTGCAGGGTTGTTAGTGCATGGTTTTGATTTTATATGAATGTTTTTCCCAATGTTATCAACATCAGATCCTAGAGACCTTCTCGACACCTCTGTTCAGCCGAGCTCCTACCCGCACACAGGGATTTCCCATCATCCATCTGCATAGCAAGTGACATCTCTTTGTTTGCCAAAATCATCTTTCAAAGAAGGTGGCAAGCAAGGGACTCTCTTTCCCATCATCCATTTGCACAGGAAGTGATATCACAAGTTTCCCACCCATGGCACTCTTTGCTCCTTTCCCCTCTCAAGAGCTGCTGAATGGCATCACAGTGAGGATGCTCCAAAAGCAGGCCAGTTAGCTCCCGTCTGCTCCTGAACCACTCCCAGTGCCAGGAACCTTTGTTCTCCCCCTGCCTACTGCTACTCTGCTACGCTCCTATGTTCTCTCAACCCTGGCTGCGCTTATCGCATTGCTGCCACACCCACCACACAGAACAGAAGGAGACCTCACATGTGTCTCCTGCAGGTTTTCATGCACGCTACCACACCCTACACCCACCACCCCTGCACCAACAGCACCCAACACTTCAGTCGCGTACACTCACACAAACCAGACACATGCTCAGGCTCATACAGACCAAACACAACCCGCACAACACGCCACACTCACATTGATGTTCCACAACACCCACCAGTCACCAAACACACCACAAAGATATACCTACTGCATGACCTTACTCCGGACCTGCTTACTCATGGACACATGGCTAAACCGAACCTCTGCACCGGACATCTCCACAGCTATCCCCGTCAGCTACAAAATCACCAGGGAAGGTGGTCAGCACAAGCCCGGAGGTAGAGTCGCTATCATTTTCAAAGAACCAATCATCTGCACCACCTACACACACACCCCCACCAGCTGCAAGGAACGCCTCACATTCAAGATAGGGATCATAGCCAATTACTCACTGGGCGGAACCCTTGTATACAGGCCACCAGAACCCTGCACCAATATTCCCAGCCACATCGTGGACGTGGTCACACTCTTCATAATCCAGGCCAGCACTTTCATCCTCCTCAGAGATCTTAACTTTCAGCTAGAAAACCACACCAACCCAGATTCTACGGGCCTTCTAGAACAAAATTAACATCCTCTCTTCTGCTGATGACATTCAACTCATACTCTCCCTCTCGGACAAGCGCCCCAACACAAGAAACAAGTTCACTGTATGCATGACCAAAGTTGCTAATTGGATGAAAGCTAGGTGCCTCAAGTTCAAACACCGACAAGACAGAAGTGGTGATCTTTGGCAAGAACATTTCACCATGAGACTCCACCTAGTGGCTGGCTGAACTCAAACCCACACCCAGCTCCCATGCCAGGAACCCTGTAATAATCAGCAACAACAAACTGGACATGACCGCACAGGTCAACACTGTCACTGCATACTTCTTCAATACCGTGAAGATGCTGAGGTAGATCTTCAAATGACTGCAAAGCAACTTTAGAAAAACTGTCATTCACGCCCCACTCACCAGCACATTCATAACTACAGGAACACCCTCTGCACTCACTAAAAGACTACAAACCATCCAGAACTACTCGGCAGCTAGACTTATACTCAACCTCTCACACAGAACTCACATCACACCTCACCGCAGGGAGCTCCACTGGCTCCTGTTATACAAACTTACTAATTTCTAACTCCTCACACACACACATTCAAGGCATTACACAATTTACAAAGTTGCATCTCCCTCCACTAACCACCCAGATAAATCTGCTCTGCAGGACTCCTACTCACACACATCCCACGCATACACCAAACCAGATCAGGAGGATGGGTGCTCTTTTACTTCACTCCGAAAGTATGGAATGGCCTCCCACTCAACATCAGAGCATCCACCTCCTCTCTTCTTGAATTCCACAAGAAGCTGAAGACCTGGCTTTTCAATGAACAAATCTACTTTAGGCAGGACAAGGCAACCTTATCTGCTCAGTGCCAAGATAACCTTGTGGGTGACAGTGCACTTCACAAATACCCATAAAATACCATAACATCCAATGCACTTGCAGAACCAGATCCGACTGCCGGGACTTCCCCAACCTTGCTCCCAAAGCCTGGAATGATTTACCCCTGCACATCAGAGCCGCCTCTTCAGTTCTTGAATTTCACAAGAAATTAAAGCCATGCCTCTTCAATTAGTCTCAGCCCTAGCTTGGCCTACACAGTTCCTGCTTTTCAGTGCCTGAATACCCTCCTGGGTGATTTGCGCACTCTACAAATACCCATAACATAACAGAGAGAGAGAGAGAGACAGACAGAGACAGAGAGAGAGGAAGGAGGGGTGGATGACATTTGCTATACTATTTTTAAGCTATGTGTCTTCCTTCTAATGTTTTTGTGAAGAACCATGTTGTATTATTTCTAACATTGCAGTCCTATTTGTAACATGTGAAGTAGGGGTGAGTGGAACTCACAGATTTTCACTCTGCGGAATTCCGTGGGGTTCCAGGAAAACTGCACCAGATTCTGTGAACAGGCGGTAATCAGAACGTTGCACTGCTCACGCTGATTTTTAGCGCCGGTAGCTTCTTTTGTGCTGAAAAATCAACCAGAACAGCACCGCAGGGGTGCCAAAGAGCACTAGTTTTCGAGTTGATTTTGCTGCTGCTCGAGTAGATTTTCTACTTGAGTGGCAGCTTTTTCACCACTGCCGCGACCGCCTATGTTGGGAAATTCTAGCCTGGTTCCCTCCTAGTGCCCGGAAATCATGCTAGGTGACCCCAATTCTCGCTCGCCAACTTATTGTTGGTAAGCCTCGCGCATAAGAAAAAACTCCGCGACGTGGCGGTTGCCAGAATTTGGCTGGAACGCCGCGTTACGGCAGAGCAGAATTTATCGCCCATCCCTAATGTTGAGGGATATTTTTGGGTGCGCTAACCGAAAATACACCTACAGAAACCTGTTTATACACACACCCACTCACACACACCAAAACACACACAATTTGTACATACTTATTCTTGCTTTGTGAGACTTTGCATTGTCCAGTGTATGGTGAGGCTGTGAGGGGTTTGGTGTCACTTTGAGTCGGTTCCGAGGAGCTGTGTGATGAAGTTTGGCAGGGCCTTTCATTGCTTTACATCAGCTCCGATGAGCTGGCAGCTGTGCGCCGATGCTTTGCGGGGCTTTCACTAAGCGTCGATTCCGATGCGGCTGGCATCTTTGTATCGAGGCTTTGCAGGACTTTGCACCGCTTCGTGTTGGTTCCGATGAGAATCACTGCTGGGCTTGGCAGAAGCACCTTCAGACCCACATCCAAGGGCCCAGGACTGGGATGGCACCACTTGGGAGGGAAGAACTCACAGATGGCAGAGTCCAGGTGCTGGTTTCAAGGTTGTTGTAAGCCTGTTATGTCCCTAAGGCTTCTAATCAGAAGGCCAGCCAACTAGCCCTTAGAGTCACTCTGAAGTTCTGGATTCAGAGTTGCAGATCCAGTCTTTTTCACCCTGGCAAGAGGGCAGCAGGCAACAGGTCAGCACTTCAGGGCAGCAATCCTTCAGAACGGCAGTCCTTCAGAGCAGTAGTCCAGCAGAGTGGCAGTCCTTTCAGCTGCACAGCAGTCCTTCCTGGTAGAGTATCAACAGGTCCAGAAGTGTACTGAAAAGTTGTTGTCTGAAGTCCAATATTTATACCCAGTTGTGCCCTTGAAGTGGGGAGAAGCTTCTAGTGGCAGGCCTTTGAAGTGCACAGGTGCTCTGGTTTTCTGACTCTGGCTCCAGACTAACTACAGGAGGTATGCAGTCCTTTGTGTGAAGACAGGACACAGCCTATTCATGTGTAAGTGAAACTCGGCCCAGCTCCTCGCTTCCATCCTGCCAGTAATGGCCGATCCAGTCACACCTATGCTCCCCATTATGTGTGGCTGTCTAGGAGGAACACACATCTGTTAGAAATGGGGGTCTCTAGTTGGCAGAGGTAGTTACCTTTATCCAAATAGAGACCCTTGCTTCTAGTCAGGGTTAGGGGGATACACACTTTAGATAACCCCTGCTCACCCCCTTGGTAGCTTGGCACGAGCAGACAGGCTTATCCCAAAGGCAATGTGTAAAGTATTTGTACCAACACTCACAGTAACACAGTGATAACACCACAAATGGACACCACACCGGTTTAGAAAAGTAAAGTATCTTTATCTAAACTAAACAAGACCAAAACGACAAAAATCCATCATACACAGTTAAAAATATGACTTTCAACAGGTTTCAAGAACTTGTACCATAGAAAACTATGGATGCGTGACTTTTCACCAAAGTACCTGTAGATGCGTGAAAGTTCCAAAAGCCAAACTGCCGCAGAGTCGGAAAACAAAGATGTGACACTCCTGAGACCTTGAGGAGGCGATGGGACAGTCCCGCTGCACGCAGAGGAAGGGTTGCGTCGAATCCAGTCTGTATGGGGAGTGATGCATCGATTCTTCGTGACGGTTCCAGTCCGCAGGTGATGGATCAGATGAACTTGCCGCATAGGCATGATGCGTGGAAATCCGGGATGCATCTGCGATCGATGCGGCGGCAGGATGGTTGAACAAGAAAATAGCCACTTTCTTAAAGTGGTATTTTCAAACACACAATCTAAAAACCATCTTTACTAAAAGATGTGTTATTAAATCCTGAGTTCAGGGATACCAAACTCCATTTTTATCTTATCCCTATGGGAAGATATGCTTGTAAAATGTCACAAAGCATTCCCCATTCTGTCCTATGGAGCAAGATAGCCTTTCAATAGAGAAAAACGAAATTGGCAGTATTTCACTATCAGGACATGTTACAAACTCCGGTACATGTCCTACCTTTCACATACACTGCACCCTGCCCAGGGGGGTACCTTAGGCCTATCATAGGGGTGCCCTATATATATATATATATATATATATATATATATAAGAAAAGGGAAGGTTAGGGCCTGGCAAGTGGGTGCACTTGCCAAGTTGACATGGCAGTTAACAAACTGCGCAGAGGCACCGCGGTGGCAGGCCTGAGACATCTTTTCAGGGCTACTCATGTTGGTGGCACAATCAGTGCTGCAGGCCCACTAGTAGCATTTGATTTACCAGCCCTGGCACACTCAGTGCACTTTACTAGGGACCTACTGGTAAATCAAATATGCCAATCATGGATAACCAATCACAATAACAATTTACACAGAGAGCATATGCACTTTAGCACTGATCAGCAGTGGTAAAGTGCCCAGAGTCCTATAGCCAGCAAACACAGGTCAGGAAAAAATAGGAGGAAGAAGCAAAAAGTTTGGGGATAACCCTGCAAAAAGGGCCATTTCCAACAACACCCAACTTTCATCTGCACCCAGTCATGTGACCCAGAGACTGGCTGCAAGCACCAAATGGCTTAGGTAAAAAATTGACAACTTTCTAAAAGTAAAAGGAACAAATGATGGACAGAATGCTGAACAATGCAAACATTCACCCCCAGTCACAAAAATCTGGGTTTAATTCATCGTTCTTTTGCTCACCACGCTTGCTTCTGGTCCAGGGTGGACCTGGCTTGGCAGTTCGGACTGGACTGTTCCCATGAGGAACAGGGTCAAGACTGATTTGCATATGGGTGGCTCTAAACTGGGGTGGCATGGTGAGGAAAAGAACAATGGATTTAACCCAGATCTGTTGACTGGAGTTGAATGTTTGATTTGTTCTGCGTTCCATCTATTATTTGTGTGTCTTTTGCTTTCTCGCCCTAAGTGCGCCGGGTATGCCAAGACGTGGATCCCAGGCTCACTGTGCCACTGGATTCAAGCTAGCCTGGCTGATGAGGGGTGATACCCCAAAACTGATCCCAGGATGCTTGTTTCTTGTCCAGGGAGGACCTGGCTTGGCAGCTTGTGAAGGATTGTTCCCATGAGGAACAGGGTCAAGACTGATTTGCATAAGACTGGGTCTAAACTGGGGTGGCATGGAGAGCAAAAGAACAATGAATTTAACCCAGATCTGTTGACTGGGGGTGAATGTTGATTTGCTCTGCATTCCGTCCATCATTTGTGTGTCTTTTGCTTTCTCGCCCTAAGTGCACCGGGTATGCCAAGACGTGTGTCCCGGGCTCACTGTGCCACTGGATTCAAGCTAGCCTGGCTGATGAGGAGTGATACCACGAAACCAGTCCCAGGATGCTTGTTTCTGGACCAGGGAGGACCTGGCTTGGCAGGTCGGGCTAGACTTTCCCATGAGAAACAGGGTCAAGACTGATTTACATATGGCTGGCTCTAAACTGGGGTGGCATGGTGAGCAAAAGAACGATGGATTTAACCCAGATCTGTTGACTGGGGGTGAAAGTTTGATTTGCTCAGCATTCCGTCCATCATTTGTGTGCACGGGGTATGCCAAGATATGGGTCCCGGGCTCACTGTGCCACTGGATTAAGCAAGCCTGGTTGAAGAGGGGTCATACCCCAAAACCGGTCCCAGGATGCTTGTTTTTTGTCTAGGGAGGACCTGGCTTGGAAGTTCGGGCTGGACTGTTCCTATGAGGGACAAGGCGAAGACTGATTTGCATATGGCTAGGTCTAAACTGGGGTGGCATGGTGACCAAAAGAATGATAGATTTAACCCAGATGTGTTGACTGGGGGTGAATGTTTGATTTGCTCTGCATTCCGTCCATCATTTGTGTGCCTTTTGGTTTCTCGCCCTAAGTGCGCCAGGTATCTCGAGACATGGGTCCCGGACTCACTGTGCTCCTGGAGTCAAGCTAGCTTGGCTGATGAGAGTTACTACCCCGAAACCGGTCCCAGAATCCTTGTTTCTGGTCCAGGGAGGACCTGGCTTGGCAGTTCGGGCTGGACTGTTCCCATGAGTAACAGGGTCAAGGCTGATTTGCATATTGCTGGGTCTAAACTGGGGTGGCATGGTGAGCAAAAGAATGATGGATTTAACCCAGATCTGTTGACTGGGGATGAATGTTTGATTTGCTCTGCATTCCGTCCATCATTTGTGTGTCTTTAACTTTCTACAAGTGGCATTTTCAAAATTGTAATTAAAATCCGACTTTGCCATAGGTTAGGATTTTTCATTAAAATTCCAGAGACACCAAACTTGACTTGGTACCTGTTTCCATTTGGAAATTACACTTCCGGTGGACCGGCGTGAGGAAACGACCACGGGTGGTTCTTTGAAGTAAGTGTGACCACAAGACCACGATCCCACAAAGGTCCCGGGTTCAGAGCATTTCTTGTGAACTCGTAAAAAGGATCCCTCTCGGAAACTTTCCCAGAGTAAATGAAAAGTGGATATTGTCCGTCTTGATTAATTAAGGTAAAACACCCAAATAGGGGTGAAGACCAGATAACTAGGGACCAACACCCTGACGAATGCCAGAGCGACCCAGTTGGGCGCATATAATTGGCAGAAATATGTTGGTATCTACAGCAGGGATATAGGGGCTTTTACCTCCCCTGAATATCCCAACTTTCTAGTTTTAATCCTACCAAGGGGCTACAGGAATAAAGAGAGATGATGGTTGCCCTTTAGGTAGTTTTAACTGTATGTGTCTGCACCTTTTGGTCCCTTCTTAAGGGAAGATTCTTTCCTTCTTTTGTCATTGTTGTTTTTGTTCCTTTACACTTGCTGTACCCTCACCACTAGTCTTCTTACATACAAAACATTTTTGCGCTCCATCCTGTGTGTTGGTCTTCACCTGGATGTCAGATGCGGCCCTATGATGAAGCATGACACTGCAAAGTGTGTGAGGGCAGTATTAAGACATCTTTTGTCTTTCCCCTTTTTTTGTTGTCCTCGTGTAATTTATTCGTAGTAGTTACATTTAGGAGGTCTTGTGAAGTTCAGGACCTCCGTTTTTTGCTTAGTACTTCTCTGTTTAGTGAGATTTCAACTCCAATTTTATCCCATGGGAGATGTAGGCCTTATACTAGTGAAAAAAAAATGCAAGAGTGTTTCACTACCAGGACATGTAAAACTTAAAAGTACATATCCTACTTTTTAAATACATTCAGCCTGCCCTCTGAGGTGTCCAGGGCCAAACTTAGGGGCGACATCTGTATCATAAAGGAAGGTTTGGGCCTGGCAAAAGGTTTACTTTGTCAGGTCAAAATGGCAGTTTAAGCTGCACACACAGGCTGCAATTACAGGTCTGAGACCTGTTTAAAGTGCTACTAACATGCTCGGCACAATCAGTGCTGCAGGCCCACTAGTAGGATTTAATTTACAGGCCCTGGGTACATGTTATACCACTTTACTAGGGGCTCAAAAGTAATTTAAATATGACAAATGTGTATAACCAATTCTTACAGTGTTTATAGGAAAGAGCACAAGCACTACTTAGCAGTGGTATAGTGCGCAGTGTCCTAAGGCCAGCAAAACCAAAGTCAGCAAAACGAAGTACATCTACATATGTGCTTCTAGTGCAAATTGACCCCACCACCTACAGAAAATTGTGCCCCACTTTGTCTTGACCAGGGCTCTATGGTCTAGCAAATCTGCCCACCTATCAACAGTAGACATGTCAGACATAACACTGAGAAAGAAACTTTAGAAAATAAGGAGATCCTCCATGGAACATGATGGAGACAGCCATAAGGGTTAAAACAAACAGCCACAGACACCCGACAGATCTATAGGAAAGCCTGTAAAAACAAAAGCTTGGTGCAGCAAACACCGTGTATATGCTCAAAGGGACATAGGAGAGAAAGCAGGTCCAAAACCTCAGGCTCTAGCAGTCTAGTACCACATATCATCTAATGATTGTCACTCAAGAACACTGATGCCTTATATCCCAACAACCCAGGGCGGGGCACAAAAAGGACTATGCACAGTACGTGCAAGGTAGCAGGAGTACACTTGCAAATTTACAATATGTGTGTAGATTTCAGTGAGCATTCCGGGGGGGTGGGGTGCTTTATCTGAAATATGGAAGAACATCACAAATCATCAAAGATAGGAGGGCCAAGCAATGATGATTTCTGAGAGAGTAGGACCCCTATTTTGTTAATTGGGCTGCATGGGGAACCTATATAGGAAGAAGACTGATGCTTCCCTAGACTTACTAGGGGCCAGTTGAAAACCAATCTCTTTGAAAGTTGGAAATCTAGGAATTGTAGATTTCCAACCTTCAGGGGATTCATGAAATTCTCCACTTGAAGTACTTTGTAAGACCAGACGTTGTCCCTTCCCGGATAGAAGAACCAGGGCACCTAAGAAACTGGCTTCTCAGTTGTCATATACAAGTCAGGGCGTTGAGTCCTCTTAACTCTGGACCAAAATGAGATGCAGGCCTGCATAGGGATGAAAATTAACCAACCTGATAAGCTTCAGGGGTCATTCTTGAGCCACATTAGGGGTTTAGTGAATTTTAGTAAAGTGATGTACTAGACGAAAGATGATTCTTTTGCACATAGAGATGAGATCAGACACAGTAGAAAAGAATACTCTCCATCTGTGCAAAAGTATGAAGAAAATACCCTGCACATAGACACCATCAAATAATTTACCAGCACAAGACCACACCATACAGAAGAGAAGAGCCTACGTGTGCACAGGGACAGACCCTGCTCACATACAGGTTCTCACCATACCAACCAGACCAACTACCCAGATAAAATATAGCTTGAAAAGAAATGCTAATTGTATTTAAAGTTTATGTTTTTATGGTAGACGTGGCACATATGTATGTAAGCATTTAACCGAATCATATTAAGTGACCTACAGTGGCAGTGATGCCTATTACAAACATAGCGAAAACAAATACAATGAAATGCAAATGAACTTACGTATACCCTTAAACTGCACAAAAGGCATCTGGGATGTGAAAGCAGTACCATTAATCAATAACCCATGACAGATTTGGCGGTCACTGTTATACAGTACTGCTCTCTCGATGAGGGAGGTCCGAGAGTGCAAGGTTATGCCCTTCTTTGGAAGGTGAGCTCATTGATGACTTCTTCCTCATAGGCTGGTGCAGATTTGGTTATGCTGATGTTTTGCTTAATGTCTATAAAGGCAGATGCTGCCAGGCGACAAAGGTGGTTTTCTGGAAATTATGGTTCCCCTCCCTTCCAGTGTAGAGTATTCCAGACATAGCCTTTTTTCCTACCTTTTGCTACTGGCAGTGGGACTCAGTGAGCCAAAATAAAGAAGTGGAAGGATGTGAGAGTCTGGAGCACAGATCAAGTCTGAGAGCGACTTTAACTTTTCATTGCCTGAACCGATGGGAAAAAGTGAATCGCTCTCATGAATGGAAAGTGAAGAAACAAAAGAAAGGGAGGGTACAGTTGTGGCATAATACGCCATACAAAGAGCTACCCAATTCACTGTCTCAGATAAGCTATCTCACCCAGCTGATGGGTGTTGACAAAAGAAGATTAGACAAACCTCAATGTACAACAGAAGTTTTCTTAAATTAACAGAAGTCCCAGGGAAGTGGCGGCCCCCTGCGCTGCGGGGGTGGGGTGTCTGTGCGGCCCCCCCACAATGTGTAAACAGAAAGCCCTGGGGAGGTGGCAGTCCCTGGGCTGGGGATGTCCAGGAGGCCCCTCCAATTAGAATAATTTAAGCCCCGAGGAGGTGGTCATGCAGTTAGTCAACTCTCACTTGGCAGGTGGTAAGAGGACATGCATGAGCGAAACTCCAATGGCTTCCCCCATCTGGTTGAAGGTGGGAGCCAGGGGTTCTGCTCATTAAGTATGCAATGTCATGCAACGGTTGTCCACCCCTCCCCTTGTCTCTGGCACCACATTGCTGCTCCCTAATTTGATCTTCTCTAACAGCCTTAAACATCCGCTACTTTCACATAAAAAGCCCAGGGCCTAGCCACAAGATTCCCAATTCCACAACACCCTCTTTTCTCTTGAAATGATAGTGGGCTGCCGCAGGGATTAGGTCCCATCCAATCCAAGATTTGCATCGCTGGTCATTGTTACCCAAAGACATGAAAAGCGATAGTGGACTTTGCAATTTAATGCAAATATAAAGTAGAAGAAAAATGGACGCATTCCCCTTTCTGGCATTTCAGCAAAAGTGAGACACTTTATCCTGAACATTGGCAGAATCGTGCATCTTGAAAGTTTCGAAACTGAAACATTGCACTAAATCCAGTTTTCTTTTCTTAATCGCTACAATGTAACTATAATAAATGTGTATGTTTTCAGGTGGTTCTCACAATTACTTTCAGCTTTGTTCTTCAAGTCCGAATGGTGGATGCTGTTTGCATCCGCAAACCTCCATTTTACAATGGGAGCTTTTGCAGCGGTCCAAAACCGCCCGCAGCACTAGCTCCCATTGTGAAATGGAAGTTTTTGCACATCCCTGCACCGTGTGGCAGGCACCTCATGGTGCCTGCCACACGGTGCAGGGATGTGAAGTGGGGCACCATAGGTGCCCCCCAAAGCCTCAACCGTAAGGCCTAGGTTTCCAGAGTTTCACCAAGATACTCAACACCTTTAGTTTCTTGAATACCTAATTGTGTATACCATCTCAAATCTCAGGGGAACCACTGTCATCAATTCCAGGAGTAAATTCATTGGTGGGTTGAGTCTAGCAGAGACCCTGAGTTTGCAGTTGGTACTTCAGAAAGCTAGGGCTGAGAAAGATGAGAAAGCCAGCGAGTTCGAGAGCACAAGAGGGCACAAGAGGAGAGGAGGTGGGAGAGACAGGAGGAATTGACCCGGTAAGAGAAATTACTAGAGAGGGAGGAGAAACAGAGAGAAACAGAGGAGAAACAGAGAGGGTAGAATGAGAAACAGAAGGGAAAGGAAAGAGAGTTGGAGAGAGAAATGATAGCCCTTGAGAGAGAGAAACTTAGGATGACAGCAATGAGAACTCAGTCTGTGATACGTAACTCTGCATTCAGTTCAGGCTAAGTTGTGGCTAAGGTTCCAAAAGATCCTGTGCATGTGGAATGTCAAGATATTTTGGAATGATTTGTGAGCTTTGAGGTCACTTGTAAGATGCAGGCCTTAAATGAAGTGTCTAAGGTAGCTCCCTTAATAGGGTGCATGCCATTGGAAGGGACAACCATCATCGGGAGAGTGCCTGTGGCAGACCAGATGGCCTATGAGTGAATGAAGTGTCGTACAGATCACACTTTCTCAGTAAAACTGTGCATCTGTTGGACAACATAAACGTCAAAGCTGTGCAAGACTGATTCTACCCACACCATCATGATATGTTGGTCATAGTTCTGCTTACCCACAGTGCACCATCTGTACCCCTAACCATGCAAGGTAACAGGTGGAATGTGCAACCTCAGAACATGACAACCCTGACGACCCAAGGAAATCATGGAAACAGATCTAGAACCCTTTCATTTGGTAACTCATGTACACCCAAAGAGATACACAAGAAATACACAACATGTCATTTCAATATTTATTGAAGCATTATGATCCTAGTGTAAAATACATATGGTGCAATAATCAATAGAAGGAAATAGCATGATCAGCATTACAAGAATGGTGAAGAAGTAAAACAGTTCAACCATTGTGCTGCTACAGAGACTATATGCTCACATATAAGTACTGTTATATTTTGCGCTCCTACCTAGCGCTACCTATCCTAGGGGACCTAGGGTGGGTGGATCTGCCAGAATCCCTATAGGGTGATCTAATTTCCTCATTACCTGTGAGTAAGTGTCGTCAGGGAGCCCATCTTGGTGGAGAGGAGGGTATCATCCCTCGTGGTAGTTAAACAAGGATCAGCTGGGATGGAATTCCAGCATGGAGGGCGACCTCAGCAGCGTCAACGAAATGCTCCTCTGCCTTAACAAAGGAGTGATGTTGCTTATATAATAAACTGCACTCATGCAATCATGCCAGAGCCCCAGTCAGGCCAATATTGTTGATTCTTCGTGATAGCTCAGTTGCTGAGCAGACAATAACAAACAGCAGCATTTTGTGCAGTGAACTTAGCCCTTGTACATAATGTTCAAGGCACTTGATAATATGCCTATGAAGAAGTGTAAATGTAAGCAAATGCCATTTCAGAGAATATTATCCTGCACAGGCACACAAGCAAATGTGTGCCAAATGTCAGCATTTAAGAGAAGAGGGCAACTTTAAAACGTGAGCATGTAAAATGGTGGTGTACCTACTTGGGCCTAAATGTGAGCACATGACAGAAGGAAGATCTGATTAAACGGTTTGGGGTCAAACCAGCTCAGTACCTTCATAGATTTCATGACTGCAAGAGAGCGGATGGTGATCCATTTGAAACTGGGATTCATGGTGTATTGCATGATTGGAATGAATGGGCAAGAGGGATGGAGGCCAAAGACTTTCAGTCCCTTAAACAGTTGATGGTGATGGAGCAACTCAAGGAGGAGTGCTCTACTCCACTTAGACAATATCTGTCTGATTTGACTAAGAGGGTTCCAGAGAAACTTGCATTGTTGGATATGAGCACTTAAATTGCAAGATTCACAAAGGACTAAAATAGCATGGTTCTAAGCCAAATGGGGAGAAAAAATCTCCACCGACGGGTTCTAAACCGGAGTGTAAAAACTATGGTAATTCTCATGGGAATCGAGTAGGGCCCAGAATACTTGGGAATGGTAATGGTGTGTCTGGGAAGGAGCATAATGAAAAAGGAAAGCAGGGAATTCTTCCAAGTCCAAGGTGGTAGCTAGTATGTTACACGTTGGGGATGGGACTTGAGAGGGGCCAGTTGTGCTCAGCCTAGTAGCTATGGACATTTGGGAAAGGGAACCAGATGCTCTGAAGAACATTCATCCTAACACAATGGGATTTGTGCAGGAAGTTAGTATCAATGGGAGGAAAGTCCTGCCCTGGAGCTTTCCACACCATGGTTGAGAGGAAGTACCTTAAGCCTAAGGAGATACTGCCTGGAACCAAGGATACAAGTTTGGTAGCCAGTGGAGAGGGCTAGGAGTATCTGCTTGTCAGTGTTGAGATTAAGCGCAATGCAAGGCAGCCATGAATTATGTTAAGGTAATGGAAAAGCAAGGTGCTGGATGTCTATTGGGCAATGATTTGATTGCCACTGACTTGGAGCCAGGACCAAAAGCCTTTATGACTTGGACAATGTCAGCTGTGTTGACCAGAGCATGAGGGTCACACCAGTCTCAGAGTGAGGCTGGGATCATTCCTGGTTTGCCGGGACCAGGACAAAGTAGTTTGCAGGAAAGGGCAGACTCCGTGAAGGCTGCAGGGTTTGATAGCTGCTGGAGGGCCTGTTAGAGAAGATTTCCACAAGGCACAGGAGGAGTGCCCCACGCCTGTGGGACTTCAGAAGAAGGCCCAGGAACAGGCCAGCAAAGGAGTGGACAGGAAACACTTTGCTGACTGCGAGGATGGCCTACTTTATAGTGAGCTGGTAAATACTGAGCCATGAACTAGCAAGAGGCCCACGTTCCATTAGTGCACAGGAACTTCCTGCTGTCACTAGCCCATGAAGTGCCCTTAGCAGGACACTTAGGGATTAGAAAAACCGAGGATAGGCTGGACCCTTTTCTATTGGCCAGGGCTGCACAGAGACATGGAGAGGTTCTGTAGAACCTGTCCCGCTTGTCAGATGAGTAGTAAAACAGGAGGGAGGACTAATGTACTTTTAGTGCCTCTACCAGTTGTAGGTGCTCCATTTGAGCGAATGGGAATAGACATAGTCGGTCCATTCAACACATCCTCACCGTCAGGCAACAAGTATTTCTTGGTTGTGGTACAATACACCACCAGGAACCATGAAACTGTACCGCTGAGGAGCATCACTGCATGGGTGGTAGCAAGAGTGGCCCTGGGGATCTTTTCTAGGGTTGGATTTCCAAGGACAAGTAGTTTCTGACCGGAGAACTAACTTCATTTCCTTTTCAATGGGGAAGATGTGGGAGCAAGCTGGTGTAACATACCACTTCTCCACAGCATACCACCCACAAACCAATGGTATGATGAAGCGGTTTAACAAGACACTGAAGAGCATGATGGAAACTCTGCCAGAGAACCTCAAGAGGAAGTGAGGAAGTGGGATCTTTTCCTGCCATGCCTACTAAGAGTTTCCACAGAAGCGGGTAGGGTTCAGTCTCTTTGAGCTTCTGTATGGACATCCAGTACCGGGTCCTCTCACCTTAATCAGGAAAGGATGGGAAGGAACCTCACAGTCTCCACAAAAGGATGTGATGGACTAGGTGATTGACCTCAGAAAGTTGATGGTTCAATACATGAGTCAGGCAAAAGAAAACTTTCTGGGCAGCCAAGTGCTGGTGAAGGAATGGTACGACGAGAAAGCTGCGCTCACTAGGTATCAGGAAGGCCAAAAAGTGTTGGTGCTAAAGACTATTTGCTCTAGGGTTTTGGAGGACAAATTGTGTAGGCTGTATCAGTTTAAGGTGGTGCCTTTTGGGTTGAAGAATGCCCCTGCCACTTTTCAGTGCCCGGTGAACCATGTTCTTGCAGGGTTCGAAGGGTTCAGTGTGACTTACCTGTATGACACTGTAGTATCCTACAAACTGTGTGGTGTTCAGCAAATTATGTCAGGACCACCTGAGACATCTAGGGCAGGTGTTGTTGGCTAGGATAAAGGAGGCAAAACTGACCATCAAGAGAACCAAGTGTCATGTGGGGCAGTCCTCTGTAGTCTACCTTGCTGATGAGGTGGGGGACAGGAAGATTCACCCATTGGATGCCAATATTCAGTGTGTGACCACTGGATTGCAATATTCAGTGTGTGATGGAGTGGGAAGTGCCTATTACCAAGACTGAAGTGAGTGCCTTTCTAAGACTCACCAGGTATTACAGGAGCTTTGTGGTGAACTATGGAAGTATAGTTGCCCCATTGACTGCTTTGACCTGTAGAAGCAGCCCAGGAAAGTGATATAGACTGCAGAGTGTCAGAAATCATTTGAGGAACGGAAGAAGACGTTATGCACTGCATGTGTACTAAAAACACCAGACTACAGTCTGACTTTCATTGTACAGACGGATGCCTTTGACAAAGAAGTTGGAGCAGTGTTAACTCAACTGGATGACAAAGATAGACAGAGTTCGGTAGTTTTTATTTGCTGGAGATTACCACCCAGAGAACAGAAGTGAGCAGCTATTTAGAAGAAATGCTTTGCCATAGTGTGGGCCCTGCGTAAGTTCCAACCTTATTTGGTTGGCACTAAGTTTGTGGTGCAAACTGATTTTAAGCCACTGAAATGGTTGATGCCTATGAAGGGAAAGAATCCCAAGTTGTTGAAATGGTCTATATCTTTGCAAGGGTTAGACTTTGTGATGGTTGCAGAGCTGGATTGCGCCTCGGGAATGCTGGTGGACTTTCCTGCTGCTTTTTCCGATCTGACCACCTAACCTCTCCAGCCTAGGAGTTGGTTCAGGGTGTTCTGATCTGGGATGTGCGTCTGTTGGGACAGAAATGTCCTCTGCATGGTAATGGATGTGCATCGCTGCCCTGAGTGCCCAACTGTACTGATGTTTTCGTCCCTAATGTTGATTTTTGTTGTCAAAGACAAACATGGATCATGCATGTATGCCATGACATAGGCCTGTCTCATGGATTGCAGTCTTGTTGGACCGAGAGGGGCGCCCAAAGCTCTACCCTCATAGCAATGGAAGACTACTCCCTTCACCAGGAGTTAAGCAACACGAGCGTGGTTGTGGCAGCATACCATGTAGTGATCAATAGGAGTGAATAGGTCCTTTTTAAACTGGGTCACTGGAGTGAGGCCTCTCCCTCACTCACTGTCACTGTGACTCATTTTCACTCACATTGATTCTCACACTCACTAACACTATTTAAAACCCATTCATTCTCTCTCACTTGCCGTCACTCTTACTCTCACTCAGTCTCACTCACTCTGACAAACTCATACTCACTTACTGACACTCAATCTCACACATTAACACTCACTACCTGTCACTTACTCACTCACTTTCACTTATAAACACATGCTTGCACATACATGCACATTTGCAAATATGAACACTTTCTCTCACATAAACATGCTGCCACCAGCAAGCACACAAACGACATATATTTAAAAGCATTTATTTTTACTCACTGCAGCTGCCAGGGAAGGTCCCATTCCAGGTAATTGTACTGCATTCTTGTAGTCCAAAATAGGCAGAAAACAGGAAGAGTGGAGCCACAACGACACTCATAAGTATGAGCTGCCCATGTTCCTGGCACTGATTTTGCCACCTCTCAGGCCAGGCGTCACAAAGGCATCACCAGGGACACAAGGGGCAAGCCAGTAGTGCAGCTCAGATCCCTGGAGACCGCTAAATGACATCTATGATGACAGTATTTTCCTCCAATGTGCTAGTGTCAGCATTTTGCCACAGGTGCACCATGCCAAGAATTTCCTCAAGTATGACAGCTCTAGCATTTTTCCAAAGGTGCCCTATGTGCTACGAATTACCACTAGTGTGGCCTTAATTTTATTATACCCTTATGCCAAGACCTACCTCCAGTACTAATTACCTCCAGAGTGTCAGTAACAGTATTTAGTAATATGACAAAAATTACCTTCACTCTGCCAGTAATTTGGCACAAGTGATTGTCATGCTAAGTATTGCCAGCCCCAGTGTTTTACCATGGGTGCCTCTATTAGACAAGAATTACCTTCACTATACCAGGGCATACGGTAGACTAACAAGAAAACTTGTACTCACTCATTCATTGTCACTTCACTCACTCTCTTGCACTCACTCTGACTCTCACTCCCTAATTCTCACTCACTCTCATTAATTATCGCTCACTCTGCCTCACACATTTCTCACTCGTTCACACTCACTCTCACTCAACTCTGACTCAGTCATACTTTCTCACTCGCATTTACTTGCACTCACTCTTACTCTCACTAACTCTTTTATCTCACTTACTCACTGTCATTCTCATTCATTTCCATTACAATCTCACACTCTCTAACACTCCTTCAAATTCATTCATTCTCGCTCACTTGCAGTCACTCTTACTCTCACTTAGCCTTACACACTGTGACTCACTCATACTCAATTACTGACATTTAATTTCACATTATCACTCACTAACAGTCACTGACTTTCGCTTACGCACACATGCTCACACATACACTCATATGTGCACATACAAACACTCTCTGTAATGTAGACACCTGCAAGTACGCACACAACTTACTTTTAAAAACATTTTTACTCACCTCAGCTGAGAGGGAAGGTCCCATTCCAGCTAACTGCACTCCATTTTCTATTGCACTAATAGTGAATAATATAATATTATAATATAATATGATTCACTAATAGTGTAATAAAAAATTAGCAGAAAAGAACAAAGTGAAGCTCCATGTGACACTCTTAAGGACGAGCTGCTCCTGTATCCCTGACACTGAGTTTGCCACCTCCGAGGCCAGGGGTCGCAAAGGCAGTGCCAAGTGTCACAAGGGGAAGCCAGGGGTCGCAGCTGTGACCCCTGGCAGCCACTAAATTACATCCATGTATCCTCCGTTTTAAGGACCTACTCCCACGGTTTATAGAGAAGCCATTATCAGGATGGGTGGTACCGTGGTGAGTTTGAAGAAAGAACAAGGCTATCCAATAGCTGTGCTCACCTGGCTTCAATTTTTTCCCCAACCACCAGTGGTGCTGGAACATTTTTCAGGGTGGGTGTGTTGCCATCACTGTTACATCACTGAATACTTAGAGATTGTGAAAAATCCAAGTGTAACACAAAGAAATAGTGTAGCAAACGACCCACGCCCATTAAGCAGGAGAATTAAAAAGGTTTAGTATTTCACTGGTGGAGCATTTTGGAGCACACCATCACAAATATATTACAAAAGCATGGTGGAATAGCACACTATCATTTGCAGCCAGAACATTTACCATTGAAATGGTCACTAAATTTTCACTGACATGCACTTGTACCGATAAAACTATATAGCACACAAATGATAATGTGTGGAAATCAGGTTTCAGTGAACATTTACCATTTGCACATCATCAAGTAAAGTGTCTTTATTTTTTTATCCTAGTAAACTCTCTGTTTCCATCACACTTCAGAATTACATAAAGTGTGTGTCAAGTGTTCCTTCCTCACTGCTGGAACATTTTAAAATATTTGTAAAGTTAATTTACGGCTTTTAAATTTTGTTGAGCGTTATGAAAAAACTTTACATTCTATTCCTTTCTTCTCCCTCTCCCTGTACCCCAGCAAAATTGTCACATAGTTCATTTGACAAAATCCTCCAACTTTGAAGTCCAAGAAAAAAAAAACCAATCTCCATGTTAATAGAGTAAGCAATAACTTGTCAGAAGACATTGCCTGACATTTGACCTCTGTCTTTGAACGCACAGCAAATGTGACAAGATATAAACAAACATTTAAAGGCATCTTTATTGCTCCTCCGAACCCTTCTTCCAGCACCTATGTCAACCATCACTCCTCTCTGTGATATGTGATTGCTATGGCGGCAGCCTCCCCCTCATCTGCTTTTGAGGTCTGAATAGAGCATGTCCCAATCCCACTGAATGTCTTGCCTGGTTATGTAGAGTTAACCTGTGAGTGGTGAGCGATGCTGTGACCCTCCAGTACTGAATGGGAGGTCCCAAGGCCGCCGAAGGACCATACATCCATCATGGATTGGTGTGGACCTCCTCGATACATCTATGCTCCTGGTGGCTGTACGGAATTTGACATTGCATTGTATTTTACAGCGATCTTGGTAATTCGACATGCGTCTATCTGCATGATATCTGTTCTGGCACCGGTTTGGACTTCTTTGAGATCCAGCTATTCTCCCTTATTAGCCTTTTTGCACATTTCTACTGGCAACACGTGCTTTGCCGAGTGACCACTTTCCCCCTGCTGTCATATGCTGGTCTGCCTCTTCGTTGATCCGCTGCCCTGCCAAGACCGTAGCTGATTTGCTAACATTGTTGCCTGCTGCCTGAGCCTCTTGCATGGGGCCCAATGACGACACCATGACTCTGATACTCAAATCTGAGGTGATTCCATGAACATTGCTGCTCCTACTTCCTGTAGATCACATGACCATTATAGGAAGCTGAAACATGCATAACATGATAAGATACCACTACTGCTGAGTCCTACCATTACTCTGGGGTGGTAGCACGTGGTCACATCTGGGCAGCTGTGCCACCCTTTCGACTGGCATCTTACGTTTCCTGGCTGTCCCTTTAACCTATGGTCTTTGCCCTGCTCTTTTACTGGATCGGATGTGGTACCCGAGGAGAAATGCTACTCAGTGAATCATCTAACAATGATCCCTTACCTGTCCTACTCACCTGTGTATGTGGCTGCTTTCCTGCTGAGATGCCTGCTTCAGATCCTGCAACCCAAGCTGTGCAGTAGGATCATCTAGTACACCACCACGCCTTTGTCTCGTTAGCTTTCTATATGTGCCTATTCAATATATCAATAATAAACTCCGAAGACCATTGATCTTCTATGAAGCCATCACAAGAAAATACAAATCCAGGGTGCGTCCCACTGAGACTGTGGCATTTGTCAATTTGGAATCACTGATTAGAGGGTCACTTCGACCAGGACCTCAATATGGATAGTCAAGAAAGATACTTCTGAGTTTGCCAGGGATGCGAAATCAATTCGCTCCGAAAATGCTACATTTCAGCAGTGCATAGAGGCTACAGAAGGATGATAGAGGGAACCGGCTGAATCACACTCCAGACTGGGGAGAGAAGATCTGGAGCCCACACTGGAAAAAGAAGCTGAAAAGACAATGTCTTATTCTTTGGCATTACGGAGAAAGAAAAGGAAGGATGACATGGTGGGCTTCTCAGTAAATTTGAATCTTAATTGCTTAAAAATATTTTTCCATAACATTGGAGTACAAAGGCCACGTTGTATTTATTATGTTACGTAGTTTTATTTTATTAATACTTATATATCACTGCATACAGTGAATCTACTTGGTGCCATCGAGCTAAACATAACAGAACAGAAAAATAATAAAAGGAAACCTATGTGCTTCAGAATAACTAATAATTAAAAAGCAGAGTCTTCAATTGTCCGTGAAAAGCATGAGTGGGGGAAAGTGACCGGAGTTCAAGGGGAGAATGATCCAAGCCTTTGCTGCTGCTGCTACCGAAAAGTCCCTGTCACCAAACTCAACATTCCTAAGGAATTGAAATAGCCATTGTCCTGTTAAAGAAAGGGTACTTTGTGGTGTGTAGGATAAAAATTGAGGCGCCACGGATTCTTGGGAGGATCTGGTATTTTGTGATGAACAATAACCAGTGCTTTAACTAAATTACTTTGACAAATCGGGAACGAAGTGATCTGAGGATGGGAGTGATATGGCTTTTCTCCTGGTTCTAGTCAGAAGTCTGTTGATTGCATTTTGCACCATTTGTAATTGTTTTATCAGTTTGTATGGAAGAGGCAGATTGAATGAGTTGCCGTAGTCAATGCAAGATTGAATTGGAGCATGGGCTACAGGAATATGCTGTTCTTTATTGATAAACTGTAACATTTTCTTTAAGAATTTGATTTGTCAAAAGCTTATGCTATTAACTTTAAGTTTTGATACTTGTGCCTCAAGGAACAAGCTGGCATCAAAATAAATTCTTAGGTTGTGTGAGGTAGTACATTGACCTGGAAGAGAACCTATACCATCAGACCAGACAGATGGACTTCATTTATCTAAGTTGTTTCTGGTGATAAAGAACTGTGTATAGTTGCAATAAGTTAGGTTTCAGGAAATGTGATGACATCTAACAATGTACTGTTAACAAGATATTGATTAAACAATTCTGATGACCCAAAACTGACCCGATGATTGACTTTGTAGGATTAAGCCTGAATTTCAGCTTGGTGTCAGTGGAGTATGTATGGTATTGGACAACTAGAGAGTTCAGTAGTTTTGCCAAAAACAGCATGTAGATGTTTGATAGAATGGGAAAGGATCAACCCCTGGAGCACACCCTCTTTTGCCTCAGATCTAAAAGCATGTACTGTGACAATATACTCCATCTCACACAAGATCCAGACATCCTTGATACAGGAATATGCCTCATCCAATCATTCTGTGTTTTGCACATCATCAGCAAGTTCACCAGGTAATGTTGGCTAAAACATGGACCACAGTGGTACAATGACCACACAATCTACATCGCTGAGGACTTCTCAAACAAAAAAAGGTTCATGGCCCTTTCCATGTACCCTGGGACATGAAATCCACAGGGGGATATGAATGCTTCCCTTACTGTTTCTCCTTCCAACAAGCCATCAGCACATTATCATTTATAAGTAGGCTGACTGTTTTACATTTATGTATGCTATTGCAGTTTCTGTCTCCACAGCCCTAACATTTGTTGGTAGACCTGCTCTTGTGTTATCACTACACTCCCTCTCAGGTCTTCCCCTATTTGGCTAGTGATAATGGCAGTCTTTCCATGTTAATGAAATGATCATACTTATTCTCCATCATCCCTTATTGTCTGTATGGCTGAGGTTTGATTCTCTAGATCCCTCCCTTTTCATTCCACAGTTCTTCCACACTATCTATGCTGAATAGCATCACTATTGGGCCCCCGGCCACCTGCTCTACCACATGAGGTTGCCTTTATGATGAGTAAGGGACACAGTTGTCGAATGCAGAGCTCACCTGCTAAAATATGTGACATACATATAATAGTTATCAACCAATGGTCCTTTTCTCCCAACTTGTAATTTGTTCTATGCGCCAACTCTATCTGTGCCTCATGTGCCACTGATCCCAGCAGTTTCAATTTCCAGCCTCTCATATAACCACTCTTTCCACTATGTGCCTCTGTTGATCTTTTCTCCCACTCTTATTGGCCAATCCCCAATTGTTCCTTGCAGTTCTCTTGCAACTATTCATGATTTTCCCATACCTTACCTTCATCCTCTTTAGTGTTTAGTCGTCTGTCCTCATTCATACGCTATCCCTACTCTCACCTACTCCATATCATTTGACCTCTTAACAGCATGGCCCTTATAATCTTTTCTTTAAATATTAATGAACTTTTTCATTGTATTAAATGCAGAAAGACTCTTGCATACTCGGCTACTATATGAAATCCCCATACATCGTGGTGTTGTAGCAGATTCACAAATTTGCCCACTGAATCGAAGAACAAAAGAGAGGCTGGGCGAGGAAAGTTATTTCCAATTCTTGAACAGCCTCTTCTGATCCTATGTTTGCTTACTCCACTGGTTACAAGAGAGGGGGGACTGCTTTCTTGTTCTGCAAGTTGGTGCCATTGCGCATCATGAAAACCTGAGTTGACTTGTCAGGTCGGTCTGTCTTCACAAAGTTAAGACAGTCTGGTCCCTCTATGCTCCTAATTACATTAAATCTGAATTTCTTTATAGCCCCTCCAGACCCATCACAAAATATGGCACGGAAAGATCTGTTGCAATGAGGAATTGGAACTTGACCACTGGCTCTGTTATATACAAGTACAGAAAACTGGATCTGTGTAGAGGCAAGTACAGGGGGATGATCAAAGACCTGATGCTTGATCACGCTCTTATTGCCGCCAGGAGGCTGGTACATCTCGGAGACAATGATTACCCCTCGTCCCGTTCTCTTCAGGTAGATATGTCACTGTGCTGTATCATGGAGGGAGGCCTATCAGATCCCTCTCCTCTACTGTTGCACTTGGACTTATGACATGTGCCATCACCTATAAAACAATGGCATATTAATACCTCCATTTATAAGCAAACTAAAGAAAAAAAGATTAATGTAGGTCAATATAGTCTCTTGCTGTTTGTCAACAAGAGCGCTGAAACATCGGACCAATCTCGTTGAGCAAGCCGTTTTGAGGGTTGCCACAATGAGGATAGCCTGTAATATGGAAGAAGAAGGCCAGAGATGCCCAGACCGCTAATGAACTGACCATCAGAAAGCTCCCTGAAACCCTCTGAAGGTCCCTTGCTGGAATTGGAGAAAGCAAAATCCGAACACAATGCTCTTTTGACAACTAAAGTTTAATAGGCACGATTTCTCGGCGAAATGCAGACATTTTCAACACAGCGAGAAGAAGTAGAGGCTTCTCAAAGCACATTTGTACCGGTAGTGCCAGACATACTAGTGATTTGTAACATGCAAGAACATCTCTTTACATTCCCCGTGGCTATGACGAGGAGAACTGCTACCTTCTTTGGTCATCTATAAAACGTGGATGACACAGGGCCACATTCAGGGTCATTCAGGACCCTTCAGGATTCTGTCACTACAATCTCTCTTATTCTCTACTATTCGTTCTTTTCCCCTTGTCTTCATTGCATTGTCTATTTTCTTGCTTACTGATGTAAGATTAGAAACAGTTAGACAATGAGTTGGGGTTCATGCAAGGTTTTACGTACTCCTATTGAATAGAATAGGAACTTGTAAATAGGTGTTCTATGGGTAAAATTGTGAGGGGTGCAGTAATCAATCAATCAAGTAGGAATTTTTTAAGCGCACTACTCACCCTTGAGGGTCTCAAGCCGCTGGGGGTGGAGAGTGCGGGGGGGGGAAGGGGGGGGAGTTTCGGGCAGCTCCGACTCATCCGAAGAGCCAGGTCTCATTTCTCAGCAATCTGATCCCAAATCAAACTCATGTTTGCACCAGGATAGGATTTCATCTCTGACATTGTAATCAGGGGATAGGAGCCCTATTTACTTTCTATGCCCGCTGCAACCTAAATGGCCCCTGAGGTCAGGGGTAGCAATGGCAGTGCAAAGGTTATCAATGGGTAAGGCAGAGCCAAAGGAGTAGATGCGACTTTTGTTACATCCACATCACTTTTGCACCACCCTGCTGCTTCCCCATCAAACTGCTTTGTAGCTGCCTAAAACAATCCAGCCTGCTTTTAAGAACATTGTGGCTCAATGCAAAAACCCAACGTTTGTTTTGATGATTTTGCTGTGCTGGATGCCAGAAGTCTTATTTGCAATGCCAGTGTCATTTTAAGACGAGCAGCATTGTTGGAAACAGACACTCCACGCTGCACAGAAAGTGCATATACTTGTGCCTGACCCGCCATTGCTCGGGGATGATAGCACGTGGACAAGCACAGACAATAGCCTAGTGTGCTACTTGCTTTTATGTCACTGGTGCCCCATGTTTCCAGTCATGGGCTATTATGTAACACACCAGTGCATGCTCGGGGTTCTCTTTTTGTGTGCAGGTCAATCAGTTGTCTAGAAAGAACAGAACTCAAGGTTTTTGTAAAAGGAAAATCCCGTTCTACAGCATGGTGCCTCGGTGACACAGGGACACATGGTCACCCAACCAATATATTAATGCGCCTTGAACAAACGAGAACAACATAAACATTACCAGTGCTGCTCTTCAGTTACTACAAATCCCATTAAGCTCAATAACAACTGTCAAAGTGTATTTTAACATGGAAAATCACTACCTATATATACCATGTCCCTATATTATTTTTTAGAAAATTATTGTAATTGTAATTGCAATCTCAGTTATACATAGCACTTACTAGACCTGACAAGGTGTTGAAGCCCTTTATTGTGAGTGGCACGCTACTCTGGAAGCCAGGATTAGTAGTTAATCCAGTGGTTATTAGTGGTATTAGTCATGTGCGCTCAAGGTAAACCACTCACTGGATTTACTTCATACAAATATTTAGTGCGGTGGTTAAGGACCTGATTTATGTATTTTGGGTTATCATACTGCATTACAATGGAGACGGAGTATGCTTATTGCCAGTATAATGGTCTGCCCGCCGAATTTATATGCAGGTGGACTATAGTTTGGCAACAACAAAGACTGCTCCGTCTCTGCCATAGTCAAACTTCTCTGATGGCCCAACAGAGTAAGGCCCTTTTTAGAATAGGCTATATGTCCACCCACCTCATTTAGATGGGTGGACATATAACCATTTTTTACTTCAAATCACCGCCAGGCAAACTCTGGTGGTAAGGGACTGTAAAAAACTAAAAATGCCCTCCTGGCCTTGGGATATGACTCCCATGGTGAGGGAGGCAAATTGTTTTTATTTTCAGAAAAAAATTGCATCCGGATTTTTCTTTTGAAAAAAAAAAAAAAAAAAAGTTTGATGGACAGCTACTTCATCTAATGGAGCCATCGGTCAATCATTGTAAGGAACCATCATTACGCTGGTTCCTGATAATGCTTTAGAAATGACTGTCGGCTTGGCGGTCATTTCTAAATGTGTCAGGTGATTACTCCGTCCTGGCATCCGCCAAAGAATAAATCAGCCCATAAGTGTTGTCAGGTTGCAGGAATATGCTTTAAAGGGACATAGGTTTTTATCCATGAAATTAAGCGTGATTATTTTATGGAAATGAAATAATAGACATGATGCAAACAGGCATGCAACTCAGAGTATAATATACTGCGAGAGGAGGCATGCACATGATGGAAGGCAAGGAGGGGGTCAGTGGTATAAAGTGTCTAAACCACCAGTGCACAACTATGGAGATCATTTTTACGGTTCAATGACCAGGTGTACATCTTTACATTATGGAGTCAATGTGACCACAAACGTACTTCTCCATCTCCCACTACAGGACCAAGGGCCAGATGTACGACAAGAATTAGCATGCGCAAACAGGTTTGCGACCCGTTTGCACATGCTAATTCTGATAGGTCCATGTACAAACACTATTTTGCGACTCGCAAATAATTTGGGACTCGCAAAATAGTGTTTTGCGACTCGCTATTAGCAAGTGGCGTTCCCTTCCTAATAGCGAGTCACAAGCCATGTACCAATGTTTTGCAACCACAATTGCGGTCGCAAAACACTCGCAAATTACCACCCTCTTCAAGAGGGTGGTAATGCAGTCGCAAATGGGAAGGGGTCCACAGGGGACCCCTTCCCCTTTGTGACTGGCTCTGAAATATTCTTTAAGGGCAGGCAGTGGTCCAAGGGACCACTACCTACCCTTAAAAAATTAAACGAAAACGTTTCATTTATTTTTTTAAATGTATCCCGTTTTCCTTTAAGGAAAACGGCTGATTTAAAAAAAAAAAAACTGCTTTATTGCCTAGCAGTCCCAGACATGGAGGTCTGCTGAGCCCAGCAGGCCGCCATCCCTGGGAGGGCCAGCCATTCCCAATGGGGTCGCAAATTGCGAGTGGCTCATTAATATTCATGAGCCTCGCATTTTGCGACCCCATTGGGAATCGCAATCACTGTCTATGACACTGTAGTACATTGTAAATTGCGCCTCACAATTTGCGACTTGCAATCGAGCGCAAATTGCGAGGTGCAATTTACAAGGGTCGTACATCTGGCCCCAAATCCCAAAAGATATACTACAGTTCGTGCAGCTGTGCCAGCACATCTGCCTGAATGACACTACACAAAACCCGAAAAAAAACGTGAGGATTAGGAGCATGAAACAAGTCCTAGAGACAATATGCAGTTTTATGGAGTGCGTAAATATGGTAATAAAGCAAACAACTAGGATACTTCAGATTACTTAAACAAGACTTAAAACATGCATGATACCTCACAAATGTTCCATAAGTACAGATTATTATTATTATTATTTGGTTTATATAGAGCGCACAGCTACTCCTATGAGTGTTCTATAACCACCGTCAGAAGAGGAGAGAGTTAGAAGGCCTGGTTGAACAGCCGTGTTTTTAGGCACCGTTTAAAGGGGCTCTCGTCTTTGGTGGCCCATAGATAAGGGGGGAGAGCATTCCAACTGGAGGCGGCAAGGGCTGAGAAGAAGGAGCTGCCCCATTTCTTCCTCCTGGCTTTGGGTGCAGCAGCCAGCAAGGCATCTGGAGAGCACAAAGCTCTTGTATGAAGGTAGTGGATGAGTCTGCTGGCCAAAGAGCGGGACCAGCCTTGTAAAAAGCTCTATTAACCATCACTAGCCCTTAGAAATGGTCTCTTCGGCGGATCAGTCTAGAAACAAGGTACCTAATCCAGATCTAACAAGAAACTGGGAGCAGCCAGTATATTTAAAAAGAAACCAAAATACGTTTTTTGTATGTGAACCCTGGTAACACCCACTTACTAAACCATTTGCCAAAATACGTTTTTCCCTGCACTTTCTGTCACACAAAAACAGGCATTAACGTGCCCCGTACTCAGTGGGGGTTCAATAAATACTTCAAAACAAATAAAAACAGAGGGGAGATAAACTGATCAGTAAGTAGGTACTTTGGGTCCCAGTAACACCTCCAAGAGGGCTGTGAGACACCCCAATACCCGCCCTTGGCTTCTACCTTGAGGGTGGGGTGTAAATGCACAAATGTGCGACTCAGCCTTACACACTGGTAGCTCCGTCGGGGAGGGCATCTTGCGCACCACAAACTGAAAACCGTATTTTTAAAAACATTTTCACATCAAAACACATACACAACACGCTCATACTTTGCCCCAGGCTAAACACTTCCGCTTCCTTCAATTTTTTTAATTTGTTTATTTTGTTAAATAATTTTTATTGATATAACAATAAGGTACCAAAGTTACAATGTAGCATAAGATGAAACAGTAGAATAATAAAGCATATATTATTTAAAAAAAATTGTAGTAATAAAACAATCTATTGCAATGATAATAATAAAATAGGTAAAGAAACCACCCTATGCAAGAAAATAAGTAAGAGGAACTAAGGGTACATATCAAATCAGGTAGTAGTGTAATAAATATTTGAGAATAAGAAATAAAAAGAAAGAAAATAGCAAAAATGAAGGAAGGAGAACATAGAGAGAAAAGGGGAAGAGAGGGGAAGGGGAGGAAGTAATATGGAGTGGTTAATGTAAAGACGGGTGTGAAGATAAGAAAGTAGTAAAAGGAATCCAGAATAAGTCCGATTTGATTTTCTGATATAACGTTGATGATAAAACAGAAGAAATTCTGTGTTCATTACATATAAGGTTCCACCATGTTGAGGTACATACTTTAGAATTATCTTTCCAACAAGTTAAAATAACTTTAAATGCAAGAGAAATAAAAAGATCAAACAGTTTTAACTTTGGTGAGGTGTCGGAAAAATCATCAGACATGGATCCAAGAAATACATTTTGAATTGATAGTGGAATATAACAATGAAATATCTTACAGGGCGTAGACCAAATGGATTTCAGAATTTAAAAACATTGGGACAATAATATATTAAGTGTGACAGTGTGCCATCCGAGGAAAGACAAGACCAACAAAGGGGAGAGGAGGAGGGACTAATCTTATGAATAAAAACGGGAGTGCAAACCGCTCTGTTATATAGAAAAAATAGAGATTGAGTGATGTTAGCGGCTCTAGAGGTGGTAAAAATGTTATGCCATAGTTTGTTCCATTTGTGAGTGGAAAGGGATAGTGAGAGGTCTTGTTTCCAGGCTATTTCTATGGAGGATTATGGTCTATCAGATATAGGAGTAGACAGAAGCTTATATATAAAAGAAGCTTTGGGAGCAGAGTCAGGAAGGATTTTGTACAAGGGGGTCAGGGATGTGAATGTAGTGGAGTCATCAGGAACATTTTTGGATAACAAAAATGACTGTAGTGCATTTAATATGTGTGAGTATTGGGGAAAATAGGATAGAGGTAAGTTATAACGTTCTTGTAATGTAGTGAAGGGTATGACGGAATTATGGGATACCAATTGATGAACATAAAAAATATCCTTTTCTTTCCAATGTTTAAAGTAGAATGATTTGTGGCGAAACTTAATGAATTTATTGTACCAAATGGAAGAGGCAAGAAATGCTTGCTGAAAGTTAGCACCATCTGTAAACAGTGAATGTATCAAATGTTGGGAATATTTTAAAATGGGGTATTGAGAAATGAAGGTACAATTGGACATAGAGCAAATGTCATAAAAGGAGAATTCATGTAATAAAGAGCGCTCAAAAGTAATCCATCCAGGTATCGGCGAGTCTTGATATTGCTTAATTAGGCCATAAAATTGTCTACCTAAAAAAGCAGTATGATATCATTTAAAATTAGGGAATCGCACACCCCCTCATTTTTTGGTTTAATTAATTTAGATAAAGCAAATCGGGAGGGTTTATTGTTCCACAGGAATTTAAGACAGCAAGAGTCAAGTTGTTTAAAATAGTAATTGGGAATTCTAAAGGGTAACATAGAAAGCAAAAAGAGAATGAGAGGAACAATCATCATTTTAATAGTGTCCAATCTGCCCCACCAAGATAGAAAAGAGGGGACCAAGAATTAAGTGAATTTTGAATCTTAAGCTTTAGCGCATTGAAATTGTGTAGAAGAGTTTGGGGGATAGTAGGGGAAAACCAGATACCCAGATATTTGATTTTAGATGGACACCATTTGAAGTTGGTGTTGGAAAACATGAATTGATAGGATATGGAGTTTAAAGGTAAGACCTCAGTTTTAGCAAAGTTTAATTTATAGCCAGATATTTTAGAGTATAAATCAATTTCCTGTAAGAAAGGAGGCAGAGAGGAAGGAGGTTTAGAGAGATATATCAATATATCATCTGCATAGGCAGATAATTTGATTTCGTGAGATTTGTGTTGAAAATCTGTTAATAGGGGGTTGTGACGGATGTGTTCATGAAAAGGTTCAAGACACAAAAGAAATAAAAGAGGGGAAAGGGGGCAACCTTGTCTAGTACCTCTATGCAGATTAAAATATGGGGACAAAAGACCATTAACAGAAACAGAGGCTTGTGGTTCTGAATATAATAATTTAATAAATGAAATACATTTGGGACCGAAACCAAACCAATGAAGAGTTTTGAACATGAATGACCAGTTTATACGATCAAATGCTTTTTCTGCATCTAGGGATAGTGCAGCTAGAGGATCGGGGTACTTTTTCCCCATCGTAAGAATGTTAGAAAACATCCTAGCGTTATCAGAAGTAAGTCTACCTCTAATAAAGCCGGACTGATCAGGTTTAATAAGTAAGGGTATAACATCATCTAATCTAGAAGCAAGAATTTTGACAAAAATTTAACAATCATAATTAATTAATGAGATTGGGCGATAATTTTGGCACAGGGTATGATCCTTGTCTGGTTTAGGGATGATTACAATAAGAGCATCTAAAAAGATCCTTCAGGTTTTGATTTTGATATAAAAAAGTAAAAGTTCAAGTAAATGAGGAGCAAAAATAGAGGAGAAAGAAGAAATTAGTTCAATAGAAAAACCATCTGGACCAGGAGCCCTGGCCCTTCTTAAGATTTAATGGCATCTAAGATCTCTTGAAGAGATATATCCTTTTCAAGGAGAGTCATAGCATCTGGCACAAAGGGAGGAGAGGGAAGATCATCAAAGAAAGACTGGGTGTCACTTTCAGAAGGATGTGTATTATCCATATATAGTGAGTGAAAGTAGGATTGGAAAGCATTAACAATATCTGAATCAGAGTGAAGTAAGTTATTAGTAGTAGTATTACGAATAGGGCCAATGGTTTTCTTTTCCGTTTTGATTTTTAAATAGTTGGACAACATTTTACCCGCTTTATTTTGACACCCATGATATTTGGATTTTATTTTAAGTAGAATATTGCAAGCATCATTTGTAGCTAATTTAGGGTCAGATTTAACTGTCCATAAATATTTAAAAAAGTGATCGTTTTATTATGGATCTTGGCTTGAAGTATTGCCCATCGTCCATTTGTGTCACATTCAGTAGACAAAATTTGAGCCTTTAGGGATTTGTGACATAGAATTGCAACCCCACCCTTACGGTTGACCACAGGTGAAAAAACAACTTGGCCCACCAATTGGCGTTTGAGTTTAAGAGATTCAATATCATTACAGTGGGTTTCCTGCAAAAAAGCAATTTGACAATTTAATTTCGATAAATGAGAGAGTACCTTTTGACGCTTGACAGGGTGGCTCAGACCACGGACGTTCCACGACACAACATTAAGCATGTATCAGTTTAAAGACAAGGGTACAGGAACAATGATGACACACTGCAGAAACAACAATGAAAATAAAAAGACACCATTTGTCAATAACAAAATAACACAAAAGAATTATAAAGAACATGAAAAGATGAAGGAAAAAACCCATATGAAGTTGTAAAAAGAGAAAGAGGAGGAAGAAAGTGATAAAAGGAAAGGGAGAGAAAAGGATAACAAGAAAGGGAACACGAGAAAAATGAGACAGATAGAGGAGAGAAGAGACAGATCAAGAACAAAAAGCCAGATCTGAAGCAAAAAGAGAATAAAATGAGAAACGGGCATGTCGGCACCTAGAAACAAGAACAACAGCGGAGAGAAGAAAAACACTTATAAAATAGAAGTAATTCGACCACGTAACCCATGTTTGGAGAGCATAAACTAGAGAATAAAAATTAGAAACAACAAGCTATGTAATAGAAACAATAATATAACAGCTTTAAGAAGAAGGAGCATTTGTGTCCATAGGTGTTCTAGTGATGGATTGCAAGAATAGTTTCCGGGTCATCAAATGAGCGGGAGACACCTTCATAAGTAATCTTACACAGACAAGGATGTAGAATGCCATAACAAATTTTTAGGGATCTCATTTGAGGACGAAGTGATAGAAATTCCATACGTCTAGCATTGGTTGCATTTGAAAGGTCTTGTGAAATAAAGATATTGTGTCCAGACCAAACAAGACGACGTTTCTCTCTGGCACACTTCAGAACACGCATCAGATCCATGAATTCTAATTAGAGCATTATGATACCACGTGGTCTGGTAGAATGAAGCTGAGGACGACCAAGGCGATGTGCTCGTTGGATGTTTAAAGTTGTAGAGGACTGAAGATTCAGAAGGTCAGGCAAAAATTTCTTTAAAAATGAGAGTAAGTCAGGGCCTTCAATATTTTCTGGTAAACCATAAAGACGTAGGTTATTTCTCCTGTTGCGATTTTCAAGGTCCTCTGTGTGGAGTTTAAGCTTTTGAATTTCTTGTTCCAGCAACGGAATTTTGGTTGCTACGTCCTGAATTTGGCCCACACGTTGTTCCATTTCAGTTATTTTGCCTTCCATATTAATCCATCGATCCTCAATTAACTTAAGTTTTTCGTTGGTGGCATTCATGAAAGGTTTGAGAGCACGTAGTTCGTCCAGAATTGTATCCAGGACAGGATTGGAAGATGAGTGGACTGGAGACGGAGGATAATTTTTAGCCCTTTTAGGTTTAGTGCCAGAGGCAGATGCCTTGGAAAGATTAAGCGAGTTGTTAGACATTTTAATAGAACGTGACTGGCATTGAGAGATCCCTTTAATGGTAACAAGCCTGCCCATACAATGAATGGTATGTCAGTATAAATAAGCAGTTGTAGTACAGGCACCACTAAGAAGTGAAGAGGCGTAGAAAGGAATCCGTTGATTGAGAAACCTGTAAGGAGCACTTCACAGTGCGTGTATCACATACACCACTCCTCAAAATCCATCAAAAGAGGTGCAAAAAGAGCTGATTCAGCGATAGTTTATGACCAAAATATGCTCCAGGTCACATAAACTAAATGCACCACATGAACACAAATTCCACAATATATATAGGCATAGTAGTTAGCTAATTCCTTTCACCATTATAATTTTAAGAGTATATCTTAATGACCAGCAGGTGCAAATACAGTGAAAGAGCCAAGCAAAACAAGCACCATAGCACAGGTTTGGATGAAAACCATGGCTGAGACAAAGGTGCAGAGAAATGGTGAGGCAAATGAAATGGCAAAAGAGGCTCACCCAAAAGTTATTGGCCACATGAGAAGAGCATGGGATGAAGACTCGCACAAAGCGCCACTCAAAATGGCGTGCGCCCGCGAGTGAGGAGATCCGATATCGTGGCGATAAAAGATGAAGAAAGGGTTCCGCGGGTCCCAATTTACTCGGCAGCACGCCGTAGTCATTAGGCGTCGGGTACCCACCTTGGTAGCTCTGAAGGAGGTCTAAATGCGGTCAGAAGTTACGAACGCAGCTCTGTGTAAAAGCGGAGCTCAAAGAGGCGCCACCATCTTGTTTCGGCGCTCAAGCCACGCCTCCCCGGTTCTTTCAATTTGAGGCATACTTGATCGGCTTCTTACCGTCCCCCGTGTATCACAGGGACACATGACCATACATGCCTTCTCTTCTCCACTTCTCTATTGGGTGCTAGATGAGGGCTAGTTAGCATAAAAACCTTTCTTGCAGGTACATACATTTCTTGGCTGTCTTTATATTTTCTCACTGCTTTTTCTAAATACACAGAAACATGTATGTATAACCACAGGTGCATCGAGCGGCCCATTTATACAACATTTACGTTCGATTTTAGCCACGAGCGCCGGGAGTCCCCATTGATAGGCAAAGGAAATATGGGTGGCACAGATAATTTTACTTGACACATCCAAAACATAGCGAACAACCTCACCCCAAGACTTTCCAGTACTTAAAAGAACTGCCCATGGCCTTTTTCCTAGGGTTTGGTTGTGCGTAAGCATTGTCAGCAGTGGGTAATAAGAAATACCAACTTTTAGGTCACAGGAAGTGGCAGGCAGAGGAGAGTATTAAGCATGCTACCCGGGCACGTTAGGGTTTTGGACTAGTGTTTTCGTTGTCCAATAAGTGTAGGCGGAAAAGATGCTTTATTAACATTTTAGTCACCAGTACAACCAGTTTAAGACATTAAGTTCCGAAGAGCATCAACATATAAATCCTGATCTTATTATTTCTCTATAGCATATATTCAGATGAAATTAAATCAGAATTTAATCTTGTAAGTGAAGAAAGTTGTTTGCGCAATGCTTAATTTATAAAAACAAAGGGCCTCTTTTACGAGTTGGCTTAGAGCAGTGCCACAAGTGTTTGTGCTGCGCTGACCTATGCCAAATCAAATGGGCAGGAATGCACCTTATTTACGAGATACAGTGCATTCCTGTCCTGCCTAGCGCCAACGAAGGCACCTTAAGGGTGTCTGCGTTGTTGTAAGTATTGTTTTTGTGGAAGAAAGAACACCTTCCTGCACAAAACCAGATGCAGCACACATAGAAAGAGGAAAAAACAAGCTGTCCTGGGGAGGCGTACAGTTTTGATGCATTCCCAGGTTTACAGATCCTTCTAAATCTGGCAATGCGTCCAACCCATGGGTGTAGCGTGGGAACACCCACTGCAATGCCCATGGAACGTCTCCCTGACGGGGTGTAAGGCAATGCAGCAACTTGGGCAGCGTTGCCTTACACCATATCTACAAGGCAATGAAAGCCACGCAAAGTGGCTTTGGTGGCCTCCCAGATATGGGTCTACACTTTGCGCCGCCAGAGCGTCATAAAAAGTGAGGCACCGGTGACACAAGGATATTGAATGAATAAACAACTGTTGTGCACATTTCTAAATTAGGCAAACATCATCATCATGTGACTGACTGTCATAAGTGTCGGTGTTGACAATTAAGTGCTGGAAACCACCGTCTCAAATTAAGCACTGATTATGGACAGGCTAACAACTGCATTCTGCACAATCACTTGTAGAGTCGTTTTTAATGAAGATGACATTAGCTAATTGAAATTTCAGATGCAGTAAGTGGGACTTTTTCATAGACTGCATCATGAACCCCCTGCAAGAGCTTGCGCACATCTGTGAAAATAATTAAAACATATTCGACATATCCGTTTGAAATTCCTGAAAAATAAATGGATGCCATAGAGAATAGATGTTAATGCAACAGTGCTCAGAACCACAGTTTACAAAAGCATAGACAATCTTCAGTGGCACACATATCAAATTGCAAGCGTTACAAGCCAAGAAGGAATAAAAGTGCCTAGACATCAAGGGAAAAGTTTGGAATGACACCGTAACTGGCATTAACCTATGCAGCAGAAATGGTACTCCTTCGACATCTTTAGCTCTGTGTGCTACGCACTAAGTCTTAAATGCATTTTTTCAAGAAGCATATGACTGACTAGAGGTAAATATCAGGTTTGTTTCAAGCACCAAGTGCATCAGTTGCAGCAATGTGTTATCCATGCCACCCCCACGCATCACCTCAACCTCAGAAATGTTTTCATTTTGTTCCTATAATTATCTGATGTGCTGGAACAAACAAAATAACCCCTTTCTGAAACGTACAGTAGTCGTCTGCCCTCTTATTTTTGGGATACCTTGGGATTTATGTTGTCTATTACTCTATACATTTAAGCAGTGCTTGAAATGGAAAAATAGAAGTGAAGGTACTCTGTACCAGAGTACCTGCTTCTTTCTGAGAAGTGCCGGTACTCTCCAATTCAAAGTATAACGTCACTCTTGAGAAGTGCAGGTACTCTCCCTCTCAAAATAAAAAAGTGCCGGTACTCAGTACCGGACAGTACCCGCCCATTTGAAGCACTGTATTTAAGTGCCGATTTTGACCGACCACTTGTTTAGGTGAGATGCTGAATACCATTTGGCCAGTAAGCATCTCCTTGCCTTTTGAGCGAATTCTGCTGCACAGCAATACATCATGTTAGTCTTGAGAAGGGTCCTCTTGGAATGAAACACGTGTCGGCATGTGGAATATAGTTGATGTACCACTACATTCTCAAAAGTCTGGATGTTCACTGGATCAGAGGCTGGTCAAATACAAGTGATGTACCTCTACATTTTCAAAACACTATAGGGATGTTTTAGATGTACTTTCTGACCACAAACAAATCCCAGTAACTAATCTTAAGCAAAAGAAAGTCACTTTTTCATCTTTTGGAATGTACTAAATCTGTTACTAGATCAAATAATCTTTTACTTGTATATTAACGTCTGGGATTTCGCTATCTTGTTTTAAATAATATATAAATAGTGGCCTGTGTCTGTATATGTACTTCTGTAATAGTAACATGAATCATGAAAGCCCAGTCATTTGTATGCATAGACTTTCGGTAAGATAATTTGAAATGAATAGTTTTAGATGTCCAACTAATCGAAATTATTCCCACCTTCACAAGATCTTATCCTAACTAAAGCTCACAAAACAAACCAATGCATCTGCTTTTTACGAGTCGCATTTGGACCCTAAGGGATTGTCAACTAGTACAAAAGTTAGGCTTTTCGAATGAGTTGATTGGCAATATTGACACCTTAGACCAACCCTGACACAGGTGTTATGAGCCCGCCACTTTAACAGCTTCAGTGGGGGTGGATCCCATTGGGCAGTTCTGTGTATCATGAAACGTTTATATTGTTGCTTACAGACCCTTTGACTTTGATGGGAGAAACTGTCCTCTTGATAGATACTACTGTAAAAGGATAGTATTAAGTAGCCCTGGGTTAGGATAACAACTGGGAAAAAAGATCACAAAGAAAGGGAGAGAGGACTCTTGAGAGGTAGGGATGGAGAGAAGGGAAGTTGGATAGAAAACTGCACGATGGTGGATGGATAGATGGATGGATGCAGAGATAAATGGATGGGGAGGAGGATGGAGAAATGTATGGAGAGAAGGAAGGATGAAGGATGGATAGAGAGAAAAATTGATAAATGTAGAGAAGGATGTATGGATGCAGAGACAAGAGGATGGATGGGTGCAGACAGGCACGGCCCGTGGTAGGAGTACCGGTTGGGTGGTGACGTGGGGCGGGGGAGGGCCAGGGTGGGGGGTAGTAAACTACGGATTAAGGCCGAATACAGGTAAGTGAACATTTAAATAAATAAAACGAATTTCGTTGCGCGCACTGCATCGCATTTGGAGATGCAGCGCTCACAACGAAATTCTTTTTGTTTATTTAAATGTTCACTGTACCGGACATAATCCGTGGTTTACCCACCTGCCCTCCCCGCCCCACGTCACCGCCCGGCACTGCCTACCACGAGCGCCTGGAAGTGCAGAAGAAGGATGAATGGTTGGAGAGAAGGATGGATGGAAAGAAAGAAGGAAGACATGGATGGATAGAAAAGGAAGGATGGACGGCTAGATTGATTGGAGAATCATCAGTGGGTGGATGAAAGGATGGTGGAAGGATGGAAAAATATATAAGGTAGGTAAGTTGGATGGATTAAAAACAAGAAAGGATACATAAGAGACATAATAGAAGGATGGGATGATGGAAAAGAGATAGAAAGAAGAAAGGAATGAAAAACAAATTGAATAAGACATCCAGGAGGATAGAAGGAAGGAAGGAAATTCCATAATTTCTCCAGTAGAAAGCAATTCCTTGAAAGACGCGAGCTTTGCTTTCCTCACTCACTCATTAAGTGCCGTTTACGATATAGTTGAAAGTAGGGGTGTTTTATTTTTCTGGCTAACCTCTAACCTGACATCTCCTTGGGGCAGAGATGCTCGAGAATGTGTAGTGAATTCTGACACTAGTGATTACCTACATATAAAATAAGGAGTAATTCAGAGCTGTAATGGGACTAATGGTGCCAGTGAGGAAGGCTGGAAGAACTGCCTGTGTCTGCTGGGGAGGGCGTAGAAAGCGTAGAGAAGGGGTGGAGGCGAAGGCCATGAAACTACCTGGAGTTGTGGGGGAGAGCACTACCAGAGACTGGGTGCCAGCATATGGAGAGTGGTTACAGGGTATGGGACAACAGAGGACACTAGGTGTCAGAGACTAGTTTCAAGATGATAAGCACTGGGACCTGGCCGGGGCCATAAACACAGGCTCAGTACTGGGGATGAAGGGATCTGCCAGATGGTTGTATGTCTCAGGCAAAAAATATCAACCTTCAAAAATATTGACTTCGAGAATATTATAATGGTAAGTATACATAGGTAAGTATAAATTTACTATTCTTATCATCACATCGACATACCTTGAAGGTAATTATATTGGCAAGATATAAATAAGTGGAGTTAATTATAGTTACCCTATACTTACACATTTGTCCTTACCTTCATCTTATGAGTTACAGGACATCCCTTTAAGAGAGACCTCACTAGGAACGACATGAGGGTACTACACTCCTGTGAAGCTGATTTGAAAGAGATGTTCCCTTAAGGTGTGTAAAACATGCTCACAACTCTCTTCCGTCAGAATGCTGCGACTGACTGACAGTAAATGCAGACACTGTAGGCAAAAGCTGGAAGCTGGCTCTTACTTGACTGGAGCAGCTTAACTCCTGCACACACAACAACATAATGTTAAGACAGCAGGCTCTAGCAGACATTACAGCTTAATATAGCACATTCTTTTCATTATACCAATCATCATTCTAATGTTCTAATATTGCTTGGTGCATGACACTGCGAATAAAAAATATGTCTCACATATTGTGGTTCTTCCCAATACAGGGGCAGATTTACAAGCCCCTTGCACCACTTTTGCGTCACTTTTCCCATGTTAAAAATGACGCAAAAGTGGCGCAAGGGCCTTGTAAATAAGCCCCACACTGTTTAGGGGCTTCTGTCATGTGACTTACTACTGAGATATTTCTCTACTGAGGTAAGGCCTATGGAACTAGCTTGATATTGATTACATTTTGAGAATCACTTTTAATGCATTCTGGGATTCTATGAATATAAAGATCTAGGGACTCCGTTAGAGTCTGGCGGACAGGCTTGTTCACCATAAACATGGCGGAGTACTCTGTCAGCCAAACTGATGGTCCACTCATTCTATTTAGAGTCAGGCACACCATCATGCTTCCGCCAGTGGTACCCCCACTGAATCTGCCCCTGGGACCTCTACACTGACGGCCCAATGGACTTAGTGCCACCCTATTCAGAGATGTCCATGCTTCAGAGGAGCCACCTCCAAAAGGAGGTCCACCAAACTGTAAAAGAGGCCCCTAATCCTGAAACAACACGCTCATCTTGCTTCTACACTGGTGGTAGCAAAGGCTCCTCATAAACCAAGAGAAAAGACTGGTTAAACTGGATGTGTACTGGACTACGAAATCTGTGATTCTTCATCATACATTTTTGATGCTTCTCCTAATTTCTGCTACTTGTTCGCCTCTTCTTTATGCCTAGCTCGTTCACTATTCTGATTTAGAAATGAGACAGAACCCCTTTAATTTTAACGTTTAACTTGGCCTATTTTTGAGAATTCATACTGTTAAACGTTGGGTGATAAGATTTTCAGGCCCTATCAAAATCATTGTGTTAAGATTTGGAATGGGTTTTGCATACTTTAACCTGTTGCTTGGTAATATAAATTGAGCTTATTTTCTTACCACTTTTTAACATTCATTTTACAACAACCCTTGAACTACTTCTTGCAAGGTTGCCCAACATCAAATAATATAAAACAGCTGGAATAAAATGCAGTATTATAATTCAAAATCTCAGTTATCACCCCGGTTTTAATTTTCAGTGATTCTATTGAAATTGAATAAGAAAGAGGGCACATAAAAGGTGTCCATGTAAAGTGGATTCATCAGTGTAGTGCACAGTGCCATAGATATATAGAAGGAATAAAAAGCATTGAAAGGCAGGAACCAAGATGGCCAACCTCCACCTAAGCTCAGCATTTAAACCTGGAAAAGAAGGATGTCAAACAGAAGTAGAGAACAGCTGGTGCATGTTACCAAAATATTGTACCAAAAATATTGTGTCCTAAATATTACCTTTAAGAATTTCATCCCACTTAAGGTAATAACAGAAAATCTACTCTAGTGTAGCAATATTTTTGTCACTAGTATGAAAGACAATATTTTTGCTAGCAGTATTCAGACATGCAACAAAAGCTGGAAGATCAGTTTGATATATTTTTTTAATTAAGAATAAGCTTAAAGGGAATAATATGTGCCATCAATATAAAGTAAAGATGATAATGACATTCAACAAAATATATACCTATCAATCAAAATTAATTAGGATTATAACACTGTGACATCAATGCAATAAAACAAGGTATATTCGTACCATAAATAAAGAATCACAGGCAATCGCAGAGAAAAAAAAACACAAAAGAGAGAAAGAAAAAACAAGCAAGGGGAAATAAAGTATAGTGTCAATCTATGATTAAACATAATGTTCAAAACAAATAGTTTATATATCAAAATTAACATATCCAGTTCCATGAACACAAAGAGGTTTAGAGACCTCAATGCTAAGAACATATCTGTATATTTAATAAAGGCTCTTATCACACAAATATGAGAGTAGAGACCCTATAGGTTCCCTTTTGCCAAAAGGCCCCAACTACTTATCTTGATTTTGTCAATTTTAAGAATGAAACAAATACCATTCCACAAGTGTTAGAAATGGGATTCCTGGTTGGCTGAATTATGCACTGAGGTCAGGCAGGAACCACTACTCTAGTCAGGGTATGCTAGATACACATTAAAAGATAACCTGTGCTCACCATGTGGTAGCTTGGCACGGAGCAGTCAGGCTTATCTAAAGAGACAATGTGTAAAGTATTTGTGCAACACACACCCAGTAACACAATGAATACACCACAAAAGACTTGGAAAAATAGAAAATATTTATCTGAGTAAAATGAGACCAAAACGACAAAGATGCAATAAGTAGAATTCAAGATAAGAATTTTTAAAGATTAGGTGCAAAAATAGGCTTAGAAGTCATTAGCGGTCAAAAGGTTACTTGAGGTCGTGAGGGTCCAGTGCAAATCCAAAGTTCACACCCACCTCAATGGAGGGCAGGATGGCTACAGGACACACGCAGGGCCCGCTGAGAAAGTTCCTTGGATGAAGCAAAGCGTTGACCCTGAGGGCACGATGGGTCGATCTTTTCCACGCAGTTTGGTCACTGCGTCACCATCGAGCTTCGCTGAGGTGAAGTCAATGTGTCATCTTTGAACTGCGCAGAGCATCGTCGTCGGTCCGCGCAGGCTGTCGTCAAACACCCTCTGCGTTAATGGGCGATGTGTAGATCCTGATCAGCGCAAAGGTGGCGATGCATCAGTTTTGTACCAAAACAGCTGCAGAACCCACTTCAGAGGCCCAGAACATGGAGAGGGCACCTCACGCAAGGGTAGGACTCACAGAAGGCAGAGTCCAGCATCACCAGCAGAATTGCAAGAAGTCTTTTGTGTCCCTTGGACTTCAGAAAACAGGAGGCAAGCCAGCAGCCTGGCTGATGAGGGGTGTTACCCTGAAACCGGTCCCAGGATGCTTGTTTCTGGTCCAGGGAGGACCTGGCTTGGCAGTTCAGCTGGACTGTTCCCATGAGGAACAGAGTCAAGACTGATTTGCAAATGGCTGGATCTAAACTGGGGTGGCATGGTGAGCAAAAGAATGATGGAATTAACTCAGGGCTCTTGACTGGGGGTGAATGTATGATTTATTCAGCATTCCGTCCATCATTTGCTTGCATAGCACTTTTAGCCCTAAGTGGGATGGGTATGCCCAGACATGGGTCCCTTGCTCACTGTGCCACTGGATTCAAGCTACCCTGGCTGATGAGGGGTAACACCCCCAAACTGGTCCCAGGATGCCTGTTTCCGGTCCAGGGAGGACCTGGCTTGGCAATTCGGGCTGGACTGTTCCCATGAGGAACAGGGTCAAGACTGATTTGCATATGGCAGGGTCTAAACTGGCGTGGCATGGTGAGCAAAAGAACGATGGATTTAACCCAGATCTCTTGATTGGTTGTGAATGTATGCTTTATTCAGCATTCCATCCATCATTTGTTTGCATAGCACTTTCTAAAAGTGGCATTTCCAAAACAGTAAAGTTAAATCCAACTTCACCAGTAAGGAGTATTTATCATTGCATTCCAAACATACGAAACATGAAAAAGGTACTCCTTTCTGATCAGGAATTACAGCTTAAAAGTATATAAAGGAATTCCCAATGCTGGCCTATGAGAGGGATAGACCTCACAGTAGTGAAAAATGAAACAGACCGTTTATCACTGCCAGGACATGCAAAACATACAAGTACACAATATCCTACCTTTTACTTACATGGTACCCTGCCCTTAAGGTTGCCTACAGCCTACCTTAGGGGTGACTTGTATGTAATAAAAGGGAAGTTTAAGGCTTGGTAATTAGTTTTAAATTGCAAGTCAATGTGGCAGTAAACTGCACACACAGGCACTGCAGTGGCAGGCCTGAGACAGGTTTGAAAGGCTACTTGCGTGGGTGGCACAATCAGTGCTGCAGCCCACTAGGTTCATTTGAAGTACAGGCCCTGAGTATATAGTATCCCACTTTATAAGGGACTTACCCATAAAACGATTATGCCAATCAGGTACCCACCAATGTTATCATGTTTAGGGGAGAAGCACATGCACTTCATCACTGGTAAGCACTGATAAAGTGCTCAGAGTCCTAAGGCCAACAAAAAGAATCAGCAAAATCTGGCGGCAAAAAGTCCAGGGGAAGACCTCCCTAAGGATGCCATGTCTAAAATGTGTCTCTCCAGTGGAAAGTGGGGAGAGCTACTCAACCTCTAGTGAGTTCTCATCACTAAGGCGGAAAACCCTAGATAGACCATCAGCATTAGTGTGGTCTACCCCAGGTCTGTGTCCACTTTGAGGTCCATACCCTGTAGGGAAATGGACCACCTCAACAGTTTTGGATTCTCACCCCTCATTTGCATGAACCACCTGAGGGGCCTGTGGTCAGTCTGAATCAGAAAGTGAGTGCCAAACAGGTATGGCCTCAGCTTCTTCAGTGCCCAGACTACAGCAAAAGCTTCTCTCTCACTATCATTCCACCTCTGTTCACTGGGCAGTAGCCTCCTGGAGATGTAGAGTACAGGTTGGTCTAGTTCCTCCTCATTAAGTTGGGTAGTACTGCCCCTATGCCATGCTCTGAGGCATCTGTCTGAACGATAAACTCCTGGGAAAAATCAGGGGCCTTGAGCACAGGAGATGTGCACATAGCTTGCTTAAGGGAGTCAAATGCAGTTTGGCATGCCTCGTCCAAATCACAATCCTGGGCTGCTTCTTCTAAGTCTGCTCAGTGAAGGGGTCAACAATGGTGCCATATCCCTAAACAAACCTCTTATAGTACGCAGTAAGGCCCAAGAATGCTCGGACCTCAGTCTGGATTTAGGGGGGCAGCCAGGCCATGATGGTTGTTATCTTGGTCAGAAGGGGTTGCACCTTTCCTGTGCCCATCAGGCATCCCAAGTACACCACAGACCCCTGCCCTGTCTGGCACTTACTTGCCTTGATAGTCAGGCCTGCCTGTTGTAGAGCCTGAAGCCCTTCCTGGAGGTGAAAAAGGTGGTCCTCCCAGCTGCTACTGAAGACAGCTGTGTCATCCAGATAAGCAGAAGAGAAGGCCTTCATACCAGCAAGGACCCGGTCCACCAGCTTCTGGAAGGTGGCAGGGACATTGTCTAATACAAAGGGCCAGGCGCGGTCGGTGGTAGGAGTGCCGGTCGGGCGGTGACGTGGGGCGGGGGAGGGGCAAGGTGGGGGGTAGTAAACTACGGATTAAGGCCCAATACAGGTAAGTAAACATTTAAATAAATAAAACGAATTTCGTTGTGAGCGCTGCATCGCCAAATGCGATGCAGTGCGCTAACAATTCGTTTTATTTATTTAAATGTTTACTTACCTGTATTGGGCCTTAATCCGTTACCCCCACCTGCCCTCCCCACCCCACGTCACCGCCGACGGCACTCTACCACCGACCGCGCCTGCAAAGGGCATCACCCTAAACTGACAGTGACCCTTTGGAGTGTAGATTGCTGACCTCTCCTTTACTCTCTCTGTTAGGGCGACCTGCCAGTACCCTGATGTAAGATCAAAGTTACTGAGATACTGGGCAGCCCCTAACCGATCAATCAGCTCATCAGCCCAGGGGATGGGGTGGGCATCAGCCTTAGTCACAGAATGTAGCCCTCTGTAATCAACACAGAACCTCTGTTCAGGTGTGGTGCCCGGTGTGGCAGCTTTTGGTACCAGAACCACAGGACTGGAGCAAGGGCTACTGGAGGGTTAGATCACCCCCAACTCCAGCATTTTGGACACTTCAGCCTTAGTGCTAGACCTTACCTTATCTGAGAACCTGTAAGATTTATTCTTAACAGGGAAGTTGTCCCCTGCATTCACATTATGGGTATACAGGTGGGGAGTCCCAGGAATAAGGGAGAACAGAGGAAAGTATTACCCCAACACTTAGTGGCAGTCTCTTTGTAGCTCGGGAGTAAGAGTGGGGGAAAGGATCACTCCTTCCACAGACCCATCCTACTCCTTGGAGTCCAAGAGGTAAGGGAGAGGTTCACTCTCCTCTTCGTCTTCTCCATAAGTCACCAACATCATGGTGAGCTCAGACCTCTCAAAGTGTGGTTTGGGCGATTTACATGGAGCACCATGTGGGGTTGCCTAGGGGTCTTGAGCTCCACCAGGTATGTGGCCTCACCCTTTCTTTCAATCACCTCATGTGGTCCATTCCAGCTGTCCTGGAGGGCCATGGGCTCTACCGGCTCCATCACTCACACTTTCTGACCAGGTTGAAATTCCGCAGTGGTAGAAGTTTTGTCGTACCTTTCCTTCATGACTTCCTGACTGGCTTCAAGGTTACTTGAAGCTTGCTTCCTTATCTTATCCACCTGGCTTCTGAAGGCCAGCAAGTAGCTCACTGCATCCTGAGGTGCTTTCCTGGGAGCTTGCTCCCACCCTTCCTTCACAAGACTCAGAGGTCCTCTGACTAGGTGCCCATACAATAATGCAAACGGGGTGAAACCCACTCCTCTTTGTGTCACTTTTCTGTAAGCACACAAAAGGCATGGTAAGAGGATATCCCACTTTTTCCTCAGGGACACGGCAGGCCTCTGATCATGCCTTTCAGGGTCTTGTTGAACCTCTCAACAAGCCCATTGGTTTGTAGATGGTAAGGGGTGGAGAACCTGTACGTTACCCCACACTCCTTCCACATTGACTGCATATAAGCAGAAATAAAGTTTGTGCCTCTGTCAGACACAACTTCCTTGAGGAAACCCACTCGGGTAAACATCCCGATCAGGTAGTAATACCCAGTGGTGTGATCCACCAGAACAGAAGGAACCTGTTGCCTGATACAGTCTGGGGATCCATAGGCCCTACAATGTCGATACCCACCCTCTCAAAGGGGGTGCTAATGACAGGTTTACATATGGCTGGGTCTGAACTGGGGTGGCGAAGTGAGCTAAAGAACGATGATGGATTCAACCCAGATCTGTGACGGGGGGTGAGTGTCTGAAAAGTTTCAGTGCTCCGTCCATCATCTCCTTGTGTTTACTTTGTTAGGTCTAACAACAAGGCATCATCTTTCGGGTTTAGGTAATTTATTTGAATTGCAACAGCAAAACGCAAATCTACAATTTTCCCCTTACCTAGCAGATGAGGACAATCTTTCATACTACTTATGAGCAAGATAATGAAAAGGAGTATCAGTATTTAAAATTACATAAATCGTGTTTCAAACTAATAACTAAGAACGTTAATGCATTTATTTTTAAAAAAAGAAGTGAAAAAGGGGCCAAACTTAGTACTACACGACTAACGTGTTTTGAAGCATAATTTTATTTACTGAACAATGGGTAATAAAAGCTCAATTAAGGAAAAATATAATGTTTTGAGAGCTCTTGCTGACCTTGAATCACAATGGCTTCTTCTGCATATATTATTCCATCCATCAACTGATCATATAACATTCAGTCAGATTCCCAGTCCATGTGGCCTAGAGTGGTCGCCCTCGAAGCTGGGGAACTGGGTTTGAGTCTAGCCAGGGACGCTCAACATCCTGTGATTCTGGGCAAATCACTTAATCTCCCCATGCCTAAGCAAAATGAATGTGTCAGGCTGTGACGCAATGGTCATGTAAAGTGCTCTGATACTTCGGGTCGAGTTCTCGCTATATAAAACTCCCCAAAAATAAAAAATAAATAAATAAATTCACATTTCAACTCACAGTGCTTCTCAAACCTTTGAGAGAGGAAAGGTCAAGGCAAATGTTTGAAACCTTACGAGGTATAGGATTAGGCTGTAAATGAATGCAGGTACTAGTAGTTAGACCAATATCAACTGAATTAAGGTGGGAGATATCGCCTAATAATATTGCTTTGTCATATTGATAAGAAGTAGATACATTATATGCAGTTTGATGTTGAATAAAAGGAATTAGAGTGTCACCCTAAAATAACTGATAGACCCAAGTCAATTATTTTGCCTTTCAATGCTTCCAAAAAAGAACTCTGTTATTAATACAAATATTTTTATTACACCGTAAGAGAGCGATGACAGGTGGTAAAACTTGACAAGTGAATGTGAATACGAAAGAGAAAAAATACATTAATACACGATGTCATAGTAAAAAGGATTTATCAGAGTAAAGCAGAGTGTCATACATACTGAAACGGGGCAAAAGAATCTGCTTCTGAATAAAGTGGATGTCATGTATACCTTTCTAAAGATCTCTATACTGCACGTTGATTAAAGTGATCGATAATTAAATAGAATAACCATGGAATACATCAATCCTGCAATTAATTCGCATTTTGACGATTTGAGCAATTCCTTGTCTAAACAGCAATTTAATGTAAAATGCAAATTACTCTGGTTTCAGATCAGCACATTTGGACCCATGCAAAGCCTTAGCATTATGACCCACTGCGTTGACAATTCAGCTGTGACTGCTGATGTCTATGGTCCTCAAACATGGATGACAATATTGATCAGTACACACCTAGGGGCAGATTTACAAGTCCCTTACGCCACTTTTTGGCGCAAGGGGCTTATAAATCTGCCCCCTAGTGCCCCTTTTTTGCACTACGAGAATTGCATTAATTTTGTCCTCAAACAGAAAGTTTTTGCATTGAAGCTTGCAAATTATTAGGAAAAGATGTATTCAACACACTAGAAAGTTTTACAGAGACCTCTCGAGGTTTTTACGCATGATAATGGCCCTGGAACATTTCCTATTTTAATACTATACAGCTAGCCACGTAACCAAAATGTTTTTGTGGTAAGTAAGGTCTCGGTTCTAGGAAGACCTCAGACCTTTGCTGCCAGTAAATAGGAGGATACCTCATCATCACGTCACAAATGAAAAAGGGGTGGTAAGAAGGGAACTTCGCAAAGTAGAACACCAACTATAAAATCACCAACGAAATCCCTCAGCAGACCATCTGTGGGTTGGGTGAGACCAAAATCACAGTGACGAGGATTCTTGGAGGTGGACAAAGGAGGTTAACCTTTACCCTTGTTCACACACTGCTCTCGCGCTGCCCTAGGTCAGGACTGCAGGATGCAAGTGCAGGGAGCTTTTATTTCCGGTCTGCTAGGAGTCCTTCTCAGCCTTGTCACTGCAGAAGCAAAACCCGTCTCAGGTGAAGCAGCGGAGGCAAAAAGACCGTGTCCGAAGGCGGCAATGGTGCAGGCGATTGGCAGCCTTCACAACAAGACAGTCACTTGGAGACATAATCTTCCGGTAAGTGCCCCAAACGTGCAGACAATCAGATCACTGTGGTGCTTAATGCTAAAGGTTGTGGTGGTATATATACTGTCGCAAACATCTCTTGCACAATTAGAAAAAGGTGACTACACCACTATTTGCAGCAGTAATGACAGACTTGGCTATCACCCAGCTCTCAACCCTATTTACAGAACTTTAACTTTTGGAGAGCTTGGGTCCATATGCTAATTCCCATGTAAACGAGCAATAGGTGTGTATGGCTTTGCTTTTAGGTCAGTATTTAAGAGACCAGTTTAAGTGGCACAAAAGTATGCAGGCTGCTGGGGAAAAGAAGTTGTCTGTAGTGGGGGTACTTTGAGGTGTGGGGGTCTGTGGAGCACCTGCATGCCACTTTGTTGCACTGTGCAGTTTGGCACTGCTATGTGCTTATTTGTCTACCTAGAATGCTGCAAAAATAAGGAGGGATCCATGGCTACTACAGGAGCACGTGTGTGGTGCAATCGAAGGTTTTCACTTCCAGAGTTCCTGGGTGGTACCAATTCTTCAAAGGTGGTTCCTTTCTCTCCACGCCCAATATGCCTTTTCCTTCCCGACGTAAATGCAGCAAAAACATTTGTGACCTTTTGTACAATGTGTTTGTTATGTGTCTGCTTCACACATAAATGTGACTCGTTTAATTTATATTGAACCCCATGTGTGCTCTGAAAACCAATTCATTTTGACCTTATTTGCATTTCGCAGAAAAGACCGGATCATACACCAAAAATTGTTGGACAAAGAGCTCCGGGCACAGTTCATGGTAAGATTTAGATTTTGGGGTTTGACAAACAGGCCAAAGGAATGGGAGCAAAGACCAAGGCTCTGTCTAAGACTGAGCTTGATTTAAGCGTCGGGATACTGAGCGGCCAGAATGACAGATTTACCACATATTCCTGAATCAAGCTATTGAGTTTTTGTCAATGGAATGGGGAATAACTTGCAGATCCAGAATTAAAAAGTCCAAATGTACACGCGGAGTCTCTCTTCCAGGGACAAACTTGCTTCCATAGGCCACCTGCTTTGAGCAGGTGGTAAATGGGAACCGGGGGTCTGTATAGGGCGGGGGACTGGGGGTTGGCGGGGAGTCAGTGGACAGGGGAGGCTGGTGCCAGACAGGGTTGAGCATTCTATCTCTTGGGCTGTCAATGGGGGGTCAAGCAGGGAGCAAGGGCTTGGTTGGGTTTGCATGTGCGCTTTACCAGCCAGATTTCCTAGCTAATAAAATTAGGCCCAGTATTCCCACATACGGGAAATCCAGGTACGGAAACACCAGCCATTTGCCACTGGGCCCCGTGTGCAATAGACTGACGACTGAGCAATGCAACATTGTGTTTGTCTCCCACAGCTAAACTGTACTGTCCAGGATGAGTTGCTCTCATTCTACCAAAGCCAGGTTTTTGGTGGGCTCCAAGCTGCATCCGTTCCACAGATCATATTGAATACCTTTGACGAAATCAGGAGAAACCTGCGCAAATGTGTAAGTAGGATTCTCTCACTTGTACAAATGAATTGATTTGTAGTAATTTAAAACATGTAGCATGAATCCTCTTTCAATTACCAATGTGAAAGCTGTATTGCCTGACTGTCATGTAAACAATGAAGGCGCACTGGCAATGACAGCTCTCTGTCCAGAGTTACTTGTTCCTTTGTAGTTAACTCGTGTAAACTACCAACTAGTGTAAAAATGTAAGACAGTGCATAGAGCGTGGTTTACAAACTTTTTTGCACATTGAAATAGGGCTTAGATGTAAAGGAATATTCATTTACATTAGTAACTCCAACTCCTGGTTAGCATATTGGAGCTAGGGAAATTGTGCCATGTAAGTTCAATGGGTGAAATCCACCAGAATGATGGGTTCTCCACTGTTTGATGTTAGGTGTGAGGTCAGCCTGCAACAATGTAGTTTGCTTGCATTTGCTTGTAATTAAAAACCTTTGCAGGTATTCTCACACCCAAATTTATGTTTCTGAAAATCAGGTGCGACTCATTTTCCGCAGTAGGAAAGGGAAGTGAATGCTCAAAGAGTAGTGGGGCATAGGGAAAGTATATTTCCTTGTCGAGAAAAAAGTAAAAAGGTATATGTCCAAAGGAAACCATTTAAGGAAATTGGGGCTAGATGCACAAAGCATTTTTGCTGTTGCAAATGAATTGATTCACAAAATCTGGTCATTTGCGACAACAAAAATGCTTTTTTTAATGTACAAACTCCAAATTGCAATTCAGTAACTTGTTACCAAATTGCAGTTTGGAAGGGGTGTGTTCAGAACATCCCTTCCGAATAGGGAATCTGATTGGTATGTACCAATGTTTTGTGACTGAAATGCGGTTGCAAAACCTTCACACTTTACCATCAACTCAAAGTTGGTGGTAATACATTTGCAAATGGGAAAGGGTCCCCAAACAACCCCTTCTTGGGAACATTTGAAAAACTAACAGCAGTGGTCATACGGACCAATGCGCACTCTCAGAAAATAAAAAGGAAACATTTCATTGTTATTTTAAAATGCATTCCATTTTTCTTTAACTCAAAATTGCTGCATGAAAAAAAGAATGCTTTATTAAAAGCAATCACAGAGATGGTGGTCTTCTGACCCCAGCAGGCCACCATCTCTGTGATGGCAGTGAATCCTAGTGGGTCACAAATTGTGACCTACCTCATTAATATACATTAGGTAGTCTATTACCAACCCAATATGAATCGCTATTTAGGGAAGAAGGGCTAGATAATACCTTTTTACATTAGTAATAGTGATTACCAAATAGCGATTCACAAAAAAATAATATTTAGTAATCGCTATTACTACTGTTCGTACATCTAGCCCATAGCTCTTTAGATTATCATATGTGTATTCACAAAAAGTCCATATTGCACTTCAAACATGGAAGTTTTCCTAAACGAACAGATTATAGACTTTTTGGTCTGACATTTGTGAATTGGTTGCGTAACGTTTTAATATGTGCTCTCTGTGGCAGTTTTATCCTGACGCCTTAGAAAGAAATGGAGCAAGCAGGTTTTGCCAATGAACAATATTGTGCAAGAATTTTGCATGAGTTAAAAAATGGCTCAAACGTTTTTCTATATGTATGATTCTTGCATTGTAAGAAATGTGAAAAATTGATATTTTTTCTTCAAATTCGGCCTCTTCTTTCATATTTGGAAAGTTAAACAAAATCAGGTTTATGCATTTATTGTTACATAAGCAACAAAAATAAAGCACATTTCATTTGCATACATTTGACATTGTCCAAAACTATAGGTAAAGCTATTGGTAACTATAGGTAATGTGGTTTGTCTCTTCATCAAATCAGACATTTTTGTGTGTTTTTGAGCAGGCAGAACAGCATCATCTATTTCCATACTGAAATTCTCTCACTCAAAGTGGCGTGAGAGCACAATCTATTTTTGTAATGTATTTTATCTTGTATGTAGTGTTTAGTTGCTGGTTAGTCTGTTCACAACTCGTGGCACGCCTTAACATGTTATGAGTTGAATGCTTACGAATGTCTTAACCACATATGCAGAAGACGCTCTCATTTAAAGTAATAATATGGCAGCTGCATACTCATTCTACTAATATTACAAAACTATTTTCCATGCAAGGATGCATGCTGCTTGAGGATGAGGACTCAGTTAAGTTCCATAGTGTGTTAAAAGAGGTTCTACTGACTAATTCACACTCTCAAATACTCCTCAGTATTCAGCAAAATTAAATTAAACATCCTCAGTGAGTCTTTAAATCAGCCAGCCCTAGGGCAGTGCGACTGGTGCCACCGCACCGGATGCTGACTTCAGGGGGCGCCGAGTTTGCAAGTAAATTTCGGTTTTAAAAGCCCCTGCTCCCATCCTGTCAAGATAACTCCTGTGCTTAATGTTCTTCCTGGAGAGAGATGGAGTTGTGTCTAGTTGAGATTTTGACTGAACATAAAATAGCACAGAGGATTAATATGCCTGCTGCAAAGAACTGTACCGTGCAGTTCACAAAGTGCATATAATGTAAATAGGTCAGTGGGTTACTGCTTTTCTTAGAGACATCCTTTTGTTACTTGCAGTTTATAAGTTAAAATCCTAATATAAAACAGTGAGCTATTAACTGTCATCAAAGAACTACATGCACACCGCAAAGTATAGATTAGCGCATAGATTAATGTTGCAAAAAGGGTTAATTTGGGTACACATCAATTCTTATTATTAAAGAGAACCCCCAGCTTTGGTGTTCCATTTTCAATTCTGAATTTGTGCTTCTCCAGACCAAGCACTCTTAAACTATACTGCCTACCAGTATGGATGACATGTGACTCCTACATCTTGCAGTCCTCTGGCTTATGTAATATTTCCTATACACTGATTTACACACGCATGATTGATTGTCTCTGTGTAATATGTGTTTGATGCAAAGTTCTCTGACACCGTGCACTGGTCTGAGTGGTGCTATATAACTAATTAAATGCATATGAAAGAGATTGGTTATGGAGACTTGGGAGGCACTGTTAAAAGGTGGTGGTGAGGGAATATGTGGTGGAGGTGGTCATCACCTCCACCAAGGATGGGGGGGCACCAACACACATTGCTGCACTGGGCGCCACCAGCGCTAAAGCCGACCCTGTAAAATCCCTCTGTAAAAGGGTATAACTGTTCCATTATTAGTTTCAGATTCAGGGGCGGATTTATCATTCTTTCATGGAGCGTAACACGGCAAGCCTTCTTGCTGCACTGCATTAAAGGGAAGGGACAGAAATGTGCCGTATTTACCATTTTACGGTGCATTCCTCTCCTTTCCTAGCACTGGCGCACATTTGGCTACCTAGCACCAATGGAGGCATCCTTGCGTCATTTTGCAACTGTGACTGTGATGTAGGCAGGGTTGTTTTTGTGCAGGAAGGGACACCTTCCTACACAAAAACAATCCTCAGAGGCATTTTCCTCTTTCTAAGTGTGCACTTAGAAAGAGGAAATAGCAAGGAGAAATAAAGATATTTCTCCTCGTGCTGCTGATGGGGAGGCGTACAATTCTGATGCATTTCCCGGTCTACCAATGTTTGTAAATCTGGGAATGTGTCAGAATCCAAGGGTGGATGCTTGGGAACACCCAGTCTCCACCACTCGGAAGAGGAGCGTTATTATAGATTTATGAAGCTACTCCGGGCCACGTAAGGTGGCCTTGCGTGGCTTGATGAATCTAATGTAGGTTTTGCATTGCCCTTGCATCCCCTTGCATAGTGCAAGGGAGACAAAAAACCTTGATAAATATGCGCTCACTATTCGAAATTTTATAATGTTGTACTTTGATTTTGTTGATCATGTTTTGCCAAAACATACTCCATGAATTTTTGTAATCCAATAACTGTGCAAAACACTTCCTACAGCAACTTCACATGTCTGAATGTTTATTTTAGTGCTTGGACACTATTGGAACATCACCCCAAATTAGTAGAATCTGGTGCTGCTTACGGTACTTTACTTAAAAACTGGAAGTGAATGGAAATAACCCAGTCTTACTTTTAAGTGGAACTTTACAAACTCAAACCGCCTACTCACGTGTTTTATGCTCCAGCTACATGAAAATAGCTAAACGACGATGGTGATATTGAATGTCAGTGTTATTGCAAGTGACATCTTTAGATCTGGCTTGACCTCTGTGTCTGTCTCCTGACCTTATGTAATCCATAGAAGAAAAGAAGCATTAAGAAGCACAACTGAGAGAGTGGATTTGCCTCCACCCAAATAGTGATTTCCTTCAGTATAGATATTGAACGGATAGAAATTGCGTGCTTCTAGCTGAAAACGGTGCTTGTACCGCGCATGTTATGCTCAACGCAGCACAGTGTGATTGCTATATTGACAAGCCCTTCATCAAGGCCATAAGCCTGACCTGTTTATTAGGAAATGTTACTACAATGGCAGCAGGCTAACTCATTTATTGTGAAAAACATATGTAAAAGCCAATAGGCTTTCAGGGTTGGATTGTAATTGGCCACTTTTATCGGCTAATTTGCATAACGGTTACATTTTAATCTGTTAGGGCATGTTTTATAGTAGGCTGGGGCATCACATTTCGATGATAATAAGACTACCGCCAATTCACACCAACTTGAGATTTCTGATTTGTCATTGAGCCTGAATTCCTCTAGGCACTAAAGATGGAATGTGTGGACTTTCTACAAAAAGTTTTTATCACAGTGACGGGTCTCCAGTCCTTTTTAACCACAGATTTTATATAAAAAACAGAGAAAAGAAAAAGAAGGTTTTTTCATAATGTGCCCCGTCCTCCATTAAAGAGAGACATCTGCTCTGAAATCTGTACAACTAGTGGTTTTGCGTGAGTGTGACGATTCTTGCCTCTATGGGTATCCTATGGTGTTTCACTGTCTTGTTCCTGATTACTTACGTGATTTTAAATTAACTTTGAAAAATGCGATAATATATTTATGAACATTGGGGCATATTAGCAAGAACCTGCGATAATTATCGCAAAGCTTGCTTAGCGCGCGTTTTTCTATCGCCGGCTATCGCTGGATATTACCGCGGAGATAACATGCTATTAGCAAGGTTTATCTCCAATGCGATAAAATATCCAGCGATAGCGGCGAAACCCAGCAATAACGCGAGAAATCCAGCGATAGATTCCTCGCGCTAATGCTGGGGACTTAACCTTGCAATCCACCTCCCATTGACTATTATTGTTAAGTCATGCTTTTACCAGTTCTAAAAAACCAGCGCTAATCGCGGTTAGCGCGCGTATTTTATCGCCTCGCGGTTATTGCTAATAGGCGATAGCGATGTTAGCGACTGTTTTCAGTCGCTGTTAGGTTAGGAACGCCTACCTTGCATGTCATTAGCGATAAATATCGCTGACATGCAAGGCGATGTAATTCCCAGCCTCTAACGCCTGAAAGCTGTCGCTAACGCCTGTTAGCGACAGCTTGCTAATAGGGCGTTAAAAGTATCGCCCGATTTAGCGGCAAAAGTGCCGCTAAATCGGCGATAAAGCCCTTGATAATATGCCCCATTATTCTGTGTGGAGTGACTAGGGGGCATATTAGCAAGACCAGCAATAAAATTATCGCCGTTTTAGCGGCAGGAAACTGCCGCTAAAACGGCGATAATGGACTTGCTAATATGCGTTATAGAATTCCAATAGAAGCCCAGGTTAGATGTGCAGGACATCTAACCTGGGCTTCTATTGAATTCTATATCGCATATTAACAAGCCCATTATCGCCGTTTAGCGGCAGTTTCCTGCCGCTTAAACGGCGATAATTTTATCGCCGTCTTGCTAATATGCCCCTAGATTTTTCTATCTGGCTGCCTAAATGATAATACTTTTAAAATTATTTTTAGATGGAATGGTGATGTAATTTACAATGTCATACCTCTTTTGGGAAAAAAAAGAAAGAAATAGGAGTTGTAGATTTATTAGAGCTTTAAGTTATAGAACTTAAAAAAACAGTTTCATGGATAAACAGACGCCTCTTCGTTTGACCTTCCTGAGCCGGAGCCATGTTGAAAATATTTCCCTTACCTAAATGGGAGCAATGCACTATGTATTCCCCAATGAAAAATACATTAAAGTTCGCTATATTCATTATCTCGCACTTCAAAGGAGTATTTTATTATGGACAAAAGTAGACTAGCCAGTGAAAGAAATGGAAATCGAGCAGCACAGTGAGTAAAGACCATGCATGCAGCCTTGTTTACATTTTGTGACTTGCTGGAGAGGTTTTATGGGAAATACCAGGTTAACAATGTAGAGTAACATGAGAAAAGGTTAATCAGATGTCCAACATATGGTTGCCCTGATTTCTTTCTTTTAGGGTTTCATAGGTATATTATTTATAATCTTGGAATAAATTAGGAGTTTATTAATATGAAAGTCCAAAATAGGCCTAGATGCTTTGGTAACAGGCACCGGACACCTTTATCTTGTCTTTTGGGTTTTTTAACACAGGCGTTTTGAAATCATAAGGTGGTCAGTTAGCACTATGTAAAATGTGATGGTTGAAGAGGGCACTTCGCTGGCTTGGTGTAGAGGAGCAGTAGGGCTGATGTAGAGTAAAGCACATGGCAAGCACCCTCTGACAAACCACTACAGCTGGGGCAGAGCTAGTCTGCCTTTGAGGAAACACCGAGGTGTCAGGAATTCGCCCTAATGGACCTCTGGGTCTAATGAGAATTTCTAGTTCAGCATAAGATGCGGTTGTGGTATCCTTATCATTAGGAGCAAGTCAGCATACTTGAAGCAGAATGAAATGAGCGCAACACTGTGTAGCGTGCAGGAGTTTACGCATTGTTTTAGTGGAGGCATGTTAACTTCAGGAGGTCCTGTATAACCTAACTACGCCTTATGCCCTTCTAGGACTGATTGCCAAGTAATATTAAAACACAAAAGGCCTCCTGGACCAATGTCATGATGGATCCAAGTGTGATCTAGTTGTTTTCAATGTAACAGGGGTAAACTCTGGGGTGTTTAGGCGCTGGGTAAACAGGGGGCTATTCTCCCGCTTAGTGAAGGTGTAGAGCCCAGTGAGAGATCGTGCGCTGCGAGTACCGTGGAACTGCGACAAGAGAAAGTAAAGTATAGTGCCCCCCAGGGAAGCGTTTGGGGTTCCTCATCGTGGTGTGATATGCGTGATGTCAATGAACCTCAGTAACCTGAAGGTGAAAGATCTTGTTGAAATATCAGAGATGGGAATGACTAGAGGCAGCAGGTGACCAGTGGTAGGCAAGATTATATGAAGTGTGCACATTTCTGGAAATGGAACCGACAGGCACAAAGCATTAATTGGTAACCAGCATTTCTCACAGGCAGGGAAGGAATGAGCCATGAAACACGACTGTATTGCGATTTGTGCAGGGAAGTTACTTTGTATAGATGTTTAAATTGTGTGAGTTCGTTATCAAGGTTTGAATCTAATTAAAGGTGTCCTGTATTATTCAGAAATGAGTTTACATGTGAACTACATATTGGTGAACTTCATATAAATGGTTGAACTGGTGGTCACAACCATCATTTTGCAGCAAGAACCCAAGGTTGCTTGCCTGCCGCCATCTTAAGTTGTGACCTCAGGCTCAAAAGTCATGCCTAGGTGAGAAGAACCCATGCAAAGCTTGTTCAGGCCTCGTGCTGCCCGAAGCCAAAAGCACTGACCCTTTCCTTTTCCTAAATCATGGCTCTGTAAGTTTGAGCCTTTTTGTATTTTTATGTCTGAAATCTAAGAACTACTGCTAATACTTGATGATTACTACCTTGTAATGTGTTTTCTAAAATCTAGGAAGCTGCAACATTATGCTGATTTAATATTGAGTTTGCCCCCCCCTCCCCATGAGGAGCAAACAAAGCAGCTTTCCTCAAACCAAATACGAGGCTGCATAAATCGATGCACTGAAAAAAGGCATGTGAATCTCAGAAACAGAACATTCCAAATTGTACCCTACTGAACGCTCATGCCGGAGCATCCAATGCGACGTATATCCATGGTCTAGTTATCTTTTGCAAATTTACATTGTCTTTTGCTTATTAAAATATAGCTGAGAGCAACCTCTGTGCTAATAATGAGCAGGTTTACAAAGGAGGGATATGAATTTAATTTGCCATGACTTTAAAAATTCATGTATCCACAATCTACATATTGCCTGAATATGGTTCACCCAGAGCTGGTCTCAATTGCTTTTTTATTAAACTTCGTTGGACTATTCAAGCACATCCAAAAGATTCCTGGTAGCAACAGAGAGAAAGCTCAAGATGAACAGTATGTATGATATGTGTGCCAATGACAGAGAGACCCCTGAGCATGCAAAGAGCAGCTGAGCCCTTGCAAACTCCGTGCAAAGTGCTCTGGCTCCAGATTTGACTTGCAGCTAGTGTTAAGTGCCGCAAGTAACAAGGGGCTACAGCCACACTATGCACAAAACTCTCCTTTCCATGTTATTCCCCATAACTCACCACTGAGGTCATAATCGTTTGAAAGATACAACCCTATTCAGTTATAATATTATTTCCACCAGGGCATTGTTAAACCTGCTATTACTTCATGGGTCTAAATCAAACCGTTAAGGATCACAATCCATACATTTTGTTATTGAAATGTGTCAATTTGCAGAGTAGTTCTGCTCTTATATATGACAATTTTAGTATCAATGGCTAAAGAAGAAATACATTGGTATGAAAATGAGGATATTTCACAGAATAATAGCAAACATGATAATAATTAAGTATTCAGTATAATTATCATTATTAGTCTTGCTACAAACGAATAGTTCTGGAATTGAGTGATTTCATGCAAAATGCGCAACTTCCTTTAATTCCATCATTTGTCACAAAGTTACTCACTTCTGAAAATGCAGACCCGTTCTGGTTTCTAGTAACTGTTCACAAGTTACTTAGATAAACCTGGTCTTTTTTGTATTTCTACAACAAAACTTTATTTAATAAAAAAAAAAGTGGTTACTCAATGCTTGTTGTAAACTTAAACAACCCAACGATATACATGAGAATAAGTTATGATCACTCATTCAGAAGAACAGGAGATGCAAGCCTACTAACTCTGACTTCTTTCGAAATGTAGGTGTTAGCATCAGCTGCTACAAAAGCTGTCAAATACAAAAAAACATGTTGACAGGGCTAATTCAGCCATACGTAGACCTGATCTGGAAATGTGCCAACGTCCACTTCATCAGAAGATGTTGTAGTAGGTAGAAAGGGTATGACCAACTCAGCAGATACAGAACACAGTTTCAGTTCTTACTAAGTAAATGTATTCACATCAGATGAGGAAATGTTTTGATACGGCTTGATTTTCTTTGCAATACAAAATAGTTGGCCACTAACAGCTTGGGAGTGCTCACATGCAATGCGCAATATTTATTATATTTAATTAAACAATGATGTTTGATGACATGCTAAAACAGGTCCTCACTACTAAAATCATGTGGACATGTATGTGAAAATCTAAAATATAAGAAGATTAGGAGTGATTGCCCTTTGCAACAAGCCCATGACTTATAAAACTGCTGGGGCCATCATAGAGGTGTCTGCATAATAAATATAAATCGTGGTCTTGAGAAAATCAGGCATAGTGTAGGTGAAGGTGTGTACGTTCTATAGGCATGCACTGTAATATTATTAATTCTTGTAATATTTTTAATTGAATTATATATTTTTATTTTTCAGATATCATGCACTGGAGCATCCACAGAATCCAGCGTTATCAGACAGTTGAAGGACAGATTTGAAAAGGTAATCATCAAATAAACTTGTTTTAGATTCAAATAACTTTCACTAAACAATATTTCTAAAGTAAATACATTGCATGCTTTTTTTTTTATTTGCAGATCAAAGATCGGGGACAACTGCAAAGAAGGAAGTACAAAGCCATCAGTGAACTCACAGTTCTGATTGGCTGGCTCAACACATTCTTAAGTCAGTAGGGATAAAAGGAAATGAGACTCCCAGCTCGACCAAGACCATTGCAGTACAGGCACAGGCTACTGTAGGTTTAATTTATATAGTACTGCAAATCGGTTACTAGAATATATTGTGTGAGTGTGTGCGTGTGTGTGTGCGCGTGTTTGTGCGCCTTAATGTGTGTATGGCATTATATGCATATGTATGGGTATGTATGCACACGTAGATGTGTGAAAAAGTGAGAGATTGGTGAGAAAGGGAATAGAACGTGGAAATAAGAAGAATAAGAAATGAAGGAAAGCAAGAGAAAGATGTGTCAACAGATGAGGAGGAACTTGGGAAACAGCATTACCCAGACGACTAACAGACAACGGGCAATAAAAGCAAACATGGAGAAAGAATAGGTTACTGTTCCTTGGAGTAAAACCTGTGTACCAGCGTGATGACAGTCCATATTTCGAATATATTGAATCCTTCACCTTTCGCTGATCCTGTCGATCAGTGCAACTATTGCTGCTTTGTTAGATGTGGGTTTATCATCCGGTGGACAACCTGACCCCAGAAACTGAGCTGAGGATGTCAGGTCCTGACACACTGGATGCTGGGCAGCCTTCAGAAGAGTCATGAGTGGAGGGCCACTCTCAGCTTGTGTGAGCAGCAACTGTGTAGCTTATCAGGGAGGGTTGCTTTCGCCCTGTGACAAACCAAGAACCCATCTAGTCTCATCTCTGATTGAACTTACACTGCACGAATGTGGGAAGAGTCTTCCTCAATTAGAAATGTTCGGGTCTAGCCAAGCCATTTTAAAATGACATATTTCCAATGGTATCAATAGGCAATATGTCTGTAGCATGTTTACATTGAAGCAATGAGCACGTGAATTACGTTTATGTTTGTTGAATTTCCTGAAACCTCAAATGCACATTATTTATTTGATTCAGGTATGCTAAGTGTCCACTTTTCTTCATGATTTTCTTAGTACCAGCACTTAGCATTACGTGTTTTTAGCCAGGTTTAACAGAAAATTCCAGCGTTTCACATATTTATTTTCTTGAACGCAAAATGCTGTGCATGTGGTATATTTATCAGGGTTGTTTTACTGTTGTTATTGTTATCTGTGTCAATATGTAATTATTAATTAAAAGGAACAACATTTAGTACTGAAATGGAATTACTTGTTAACATTGGAATACGAATAAATACCATGTACTTTAACTTTGTTTGAGTTTCTATTTTTATCAGTAATGCCAACTTTAGATCACTTATCAAAGCAGAAGAGTGACAGAATGGCTTTAAAAATCAATTCAGGGAAAATTGGTTTGTGAATCCCATATCACATTGGTTAGTGTCAGTCAGCACCTCCAACCAAGGCAAGAGCTAATACTAATAAGCAAACATTTTCATTACAAATTTAAGCAACTAGTACATGTTGTACAGTACCCTATCATCAGGTGATCACATCTGAGCTCTACTTAGAACGTCAAATGTGCCACAGGTGCCTTTTAATGACACTGAGGGTGGGATGAGGGATGGGGGGGGGGGCGGCGGGGTAGGTATTACTTTTCTAATATTCACCAATGTGAAGACTTACTGGAAAAGACTACATTTTGAAAACATCTCCAAGCAAAGAACTTTTAATGCAAAAATGTAGTACCCCGTTAAGCATAATACAGCTTCTATCACTCATACTTGGTTAAATGACCAACAATGTTGTTGAACACTGATGTTGACTTTACACCATGGGACAATGCTTTTTTCAGCATTCATCTCTATGTTTATAACGTATTGCTGGCATTTGTCTGGTGTTACAAACAATGAAGCTACAGCTATCTATGTCAGAGTAAGTTGTGGGAGGAGCCAGTGTGGAAGCATACACTGATGGGGTGCCAGCTAATGTTGACCCCTGGTTTCTATTTTAGCAGACGGGTGTTGGTAGCATGGAATATGCAGTGTGTGACAGAACCCAGAAGTAACTGTGTCCCTTTCTTCCCGAGTCATCAGGAGGCACATAAACGGCGCATGAGGGCAGTGTCGGTGCCGACCTGACATACAACTGATTTCTCTGGCTGCTAGTTGTAGGAAGGTGGAGTATTATGTGGTGATGCTGGTTAGGCTTCACCATGCAATACTGACACGAACCCCAAAGATTGCCCTTGGATTCACAATAATAAATACTTAGCTCAGTCCTGGTAGTGTGGAAAAGAGCAGTCAGGCTTTACTAGAGTAGCATGTGTTAAGCATTACAGAGTACCAATATGGACGATAATTGACATGACTCAAGAGAAATCTGACACCAATTTATAAAAATAGAGTGTATTTTTATCTTAATTTAGAAACAAAAATGATCGGACTAGCATACATATAACTGGAGCTATAGATTTTGAAGTAATATAAAATTAGTGCAAAATAATACAGTGAAACTTCATCATTGTGGTCAATGAGAAAAACAACTAGTGACAATTGGTCACTTACAGGTCGAGTTGCATGGTACTCTTGCAGGGTAAAGGTGATGCAGGTCCCAAGACCTAGTCACGACAGTCAGTTCAATTTTACCTGGCCCATGGAGTCCAGGTGAAGCGTTGTTCTGGCTGTCCCTGGTGCTGAACCGGAGTAGCGGGAGAGCTGCTTTTACCACTGAAATGGCGTTGCAGGGGAAAAAGATGCAAAAACACAAAAATGGGATGGTTGCTGATGTTAGTTGTAAGTCAGATAGAGTTCCCTATAGGTGCAGCATTGAGTGAAGGAGTCGGTTGCTGGACTGGCGACCAACAAGCCTTGGCAGCAGTAAGTGGAGCAGAAAGTTACTTCGACGTCGGGTGGTCCTGCGGTACACATTAGCTGGCTGTAAGTTTGTGGAAGGCAGGACTACAGTTCCCACAATGCACTAGACTATCTGGATCAGGGCAATTCCTTAGAGGGCGCCATGGCCAGCGATTCTTGGAATCCGAGCGTTGTTCTACCAGCAATTTGCAGGGGACTAGTGCCAGTAGTCCAGGAGAGTCTCAGGGTGCTTCAGGCTTCCACAGAAGTTCCTCTGTCTGGGGGAATGAAAATATAGCCTAGGACAAGTCTCGATCAGGCACTTCCAGGAGTGTTGCCAAAGGTGCAGGGTATCCCTCTATTGCTTTGTGCAAGTCCTATTGACGCAGACACAGGTCTCTTTTTCTGTCGTCTTTGATGCAGGTTTTCAGAACTGAGGTTCTGGTGTCAGGGGTGTATCTTAAATCCTAGATTTAGGGGAGTTAGGGGTGTGGTAGCAAGTAGCCAATGGGCTGCTTTTCCCTACAGCCAGTCCGTCCCTGAGATGACCACCTCCGGGGCTGTGTGTCACCTTTTCTACCCAGAACCCTCTATTCTGCCACTTCTAAAAATGACAGAGCCCTTCTTCTAGTGTACAAAGCGGGCTGCCCACCCTGGAGGTGTGGCTAGCCTTCTAGGGGTGTACACCTTCTCGATTATCTAATTTCCCTCCTGCCCGGGAAACAAGTGCACCTGGGGCAGGGGGAGGGCTGTTTCCTCCTTTGAAAGTCAGCCCTGATGCATATCAGAGATGGTGCAGCCTTTGAAGCTCACCATCTTGATGTGCCATTTCACTAGCCTGCATGGGAGGCAGAAGGTGTGACCTCCTTCCCAGCCAGGCCTTTGTTCCTGGCTCCTGGGAGTGATCACACTAACTGGCAAGCGGTCAGAATCCTGTCTTGGTGGCAGCAAGTGTAGGAAGCTCAGGCTTGCCAGCCAGAGCACAGAAAAGCAGGGGCAACCAGGTGGGCATCCCCTAAGGTTTGCCACCCGGGTGCATGCCACAATGCCCTCGAGATGAGATTCATGTCAGGTGTGAGAAGGCACGTTGTTTGATACCAAACGTGACATATTTAGGCTGCACCATAATGGAGCTCCCAACCTCAGGGTTGCTCGGGTGCCAGCCCATGTTTATCCAATGGACCGTCTATAATTTATAGTGTCCTTTAATGGTAAAAGGGCACTATAGGGTCATATAAGCTTACACTTACATGTCCACACCTTTGATATAATACACCCTGCCTCCTGGACTTTAGGAGGCCTCCTTAGGGATGGACTGGCATATATCAAAGATCGTGCATTGACTTTGCCACACATGGTGAGGGTAAAGTCGAGTTCGAGCAATTTGCACTGCTCCTGCAGTCTGCAATGGCAGGCCTGCTGTCAATAATTTATTTGGGTCACTAAGGGTGGTACAAACAGTGCTGGAAGCCAAGGGGCCCGCTCTTTACCTCCCATGCCCTGGGTACCACTGGTACCATATACCAGGGATTTATAAGGAGGGGGGGTACAGTCCTTGTCAATTGTGATTGCCAAATCACTCACAAAAGTTTTAGTGAGAGAGTCCTGGCACTGGGGTCTGAGCAGCAGAATCATAACTATCAGCACTGGAGCAAAAAGTGGGAGGTGACCATTCTAAAAGGGCACTTTCTTACACTAGGTCTTTACTATGCATGAATTTTGCTCACTCTACTTACAACGAAGTAGATCACTAGCAACTTATCAGCAGCCAGGAACATTTTCCACACACACTGGCACAACTTTAGCATCCACCTGGTGGGTCAGGAGCATGCACTCAAATGTGCACAAGCAGCTTCATGTGGGACCATCATTTGCACACACATGTCTGGCTGGTACAGCTCAATGCAGTTTACATCTCACTCAGCGCAGCCCTTGGATGCAGATTAAAAACAGCCCAATCATTCACTCCCTATTCTCTCTTGAAAGAACAGGCCACGCCACTTTTTTTAATGCTGCATCACAGCTAAACATTGACAGTTTGCCCGCTTGACAACTGTAGAGCCAGCAGTCCTTGCAGCACCATGCCCTAAGTTGGCAGAGTATGCACAGACGTGGGTCCCTTGCTCACTTTGCCACTGGATTCAAGCTAGCCTGGCTGATGAGAGGTGTTACCCCGAAACCAGCCCTAGAATGCTTATTTCTGGTCCAGGGAAGACCTGCCTTGGCAGTTCGGGCTGGACTGTTCCCATGAGGAACAGGGTCAAGACTGATTTGCATATGGCTGGGTCTAAACTGGGGTGGCAAAGTGAGCTAAAGAACGATGATGGATTCAGCCTAGATCTGTGACTGGGGGTGAATGCCTGAAAAGTGTCAGCGCTCTGTCCATCATTCCCTTTTGTTTGCCTTGTTCGCCCTAAGTTCGCCGGGGAATGCCCAGACGTGGGTCCCTTGCTCACTTTGCCACTGGATTATAGATAGCCTGGCTGATGAGGGATGTTACCCCGAAACCGGTCCCAGGAGGCTTGTTTCCAGTCCAGGGAAGACCTGCCTTGGCAGTTCAGGCTGGACTGTTCCCATGAGGAACAGGGTCAAGACTGATTTGCATATGGCTGGGTCTGAACTGGGGTGGCAAAGTGAGCTAAAGAATGATGGTGAATTCAACCCAGATCTGTGACTGGGGGTGAGTGTCTGAAAAGTTTCTGCACTCCGTCCATCATCCCCTTGTGTCTGGTTTGTTCGCCCTAAGATAACAGGGTATGCCCAGACGTGGGTCACTTGCTCACTTTGCCACTGGATTCATGCTAGCCTGGCTGATGAGGGGTGTTACCCCGAAACCGGTGCCAGGCTGCTTGTTTCCAGTCCAGGGAAGACCTGGCTTGGCAGTTCGGGCTGGACTATTCCCTTGAGGAATAGGGTCAAGACTGATTTGCATATGGCTGGGTCTGAACTGGGGTGGCGAAGTGAGCTAAAGAATTATGGTGGATTTAACCCAGATCTGTGACTGAGGCTGAGTGCCTTATAAGCTTCAGTGCTCGGTCCATCATCCCCTTGTGTTTGCTCTTTTTGTCCTAAGTTGGAAGGGTATGTGGATGCCAATGTCCCTAGATGACAGATCTGAGGGTGCGCAAACAGCATTTTGAACCTGCAGGACAGAGGAGCTATCCCCTTTGTGCCACCCCAAGTATAGCCTGTGTATTCCCCCAGAGACCTTCTGCATATCCACACTCTTCAATGACTGTTGCCCAGGGCCGGCTCTAGGGCGATGCGACCAGTGCCACCGCACTGGGTTCTGACTTAAGGGTACGGGCACCCTGTTTGCAAGTATATTATGGTTTTAAAAGCACCTGTGGCTACATTCCTTGCCTTCAGCAATTTTTAAGCAACAATAAAAATGACAAGATAACTATGGTGATTACTGTTCTTGCTGGAGAGAGATCAGAGTTTTGTCTAGTGGAAGTTTTGACTCATGGTAAGGTAGCGCAGAGAGTTAATATGCCTGCTGCAAAGAATGTGTACCAGACAGTTAACAAAGTGCATATATTGTAAATAGGTCAGTGGGTTACTGCTTTTGTCAGAGAGTTCCTTTTGTTACTTGCAGTTTATAAGTTCAAATTCTAACATAGAGAAGTGAGCTATGTATTACCTATCATCAAAGAGCTACATGCACACTGCATGGTATAGATTAGAGCATTATGATTTTTTCCCATCTTTCATCATCCTAATGTTGCAAAAAAGGAATCAATTCTTATTATTAAAGAGAACCTCCAACAATGGTGTTATGTTTTAAATTCTGTTTGTGTTTCTCCAGACCAAGCACTCTTAAACTATACTGCTTACCAGTATGGATGGCTTGTGACTCCTACACCTTGTAGTCCTCTGGCTTATGTAAAATTTTCTATACACTGATTTACACACTCATGATTGATTGTCTCTGTGTGATGTGTGGGTGATGTAAAGTGCTCTGACACTACACTGGTATGAGTGGCGCTATAAAAATAATTAAATGCATCTGAGAGAGAGTGGCTATGGAGACTTGAGGGACACTCTTAAAGAGTGGTAGTGATGGAATCTATGGCGGAGGTGGCCATGGGGGGGGCGCTAACAAACATTGTCGCACTGGGCGCCACAAGCGCTAAAGCCGGCCTTGCTGTCGCCACATTGTTAAGGCTTGTTGTGGAAGTCCTCACAAGAAAGATCCATAACACAGGGTAGCATAGATTATAACATCTTTATTCGGAGACACACCTATAAATCCAAGATATAAAGCTTAGGTTTTGTCAGAGATGTGTCCTCCCCTAACTGTAAATAATCAGCTTCATTCTACCAGTCCACGCTTACTAATATTCCAGCATAATCACATTCTTACTTTCTTTTACTCAGCATTCTACTTATCATACACGTCGTCCACATATTCATAAGCTGAGGCGCTACAAAAGTTATGAATGTGCTGTCCCAGCACCCATCTGGAGACAGATGAGTGGCACCTGAGTTGCTACCCCTGAAGAGGGCAGTGAGCACTCTACTGGCAGCATGACTTTGAAAAGAAGTAATTGGTCAATGTGCGCCGCAGGGGTTTGTGGGACCCCAATCTTAACCCCTTCGGTGCTCATGACGGAATGGTTCAGTCATGAGCACCAGTGCTCCTGTGCTCATGACGGAACCATTCCGTCATGAGGACAGGGGCACGACATCCCTCTGCTGTAAACAGCAGAGGGATTTCCATTTTTTGGGGGAGGCCTCGGGAGGTGGGGAAGAGCTTCCCCAACCTCCCGAGGCCCTTCCCTGGTTTTCAATGTAATGACGATCGCACGCGTGGCGCGCTGTCGTCATTAGATTGAAAACGAAACTGAAACGTAGTTTCAGTTTTAGTGTTTCAGTGCTCGTAGGGCTATTTCAGCCACCCGAGCACTGAAACACTTGGGAGAGGTATCATTGGAAAGGGGAGAATCCAAGGATCAGGAAGGCCAGAAGTGGAGGCCGGCGTTTTTCATACAATGCCTCCAAACTGTTGAACAGCCTGCCATTGCAGCTGCGTAGACAACCCAACCATCTAGCATTCCGGAAACAACTTAAAACCTGGCTCTTCCCGTAAAAGGCAGACCCTACTCTAGTGTCCAATACAGCGCTGGGATGCTCCCGGGTAGCCATGCGCTATATAAAAAATCCTTCTATTCTATTCTATTCTATTCTATTCTATTCTATTCTATTCTATTCTATTCTATTCTTCCCTAGTGGATCCCTGCTTGGGGATCACCCCAGGAGGGCGATCACCAAGCAGGGATCCACCCACTAGCACCAGGGTGGGGGGAGCGGCCCCTTGGGCAAGGGCCTTTTCTCCCCCCATATTGTTTTGGGCACAACAGTCTTTCTGCCCCCCCTGGGGGCAGATGGCGGCAGTAGCCCCCAATCAGCCCCCCGGGGGGGCGGGCAGAAAGCCCACTAGAAACAAGGGATTTTTTTTATAATGTAGGGGTGGGGGCTGCCCAGAATGGGCATGATAATGCCCCCACCCCAAAAACAATTACCACAGTCTTTCTGCCCCTCCCCAGAGGCATATTGGGGCAATAGCCCCTTATCTGCCCCCCCGGGGGGGCAGAAAGCCCACTAGTCCTCAGGATTTTTTTTTTTTAATTCAGGGGTGAGGTCAGCCCAGAATGGGCATGCCAATGCCCACATCTCCCCCAAAAAATGCCACAGTCTTTCTGCCCCCCCGGGGGGCGGATGGGGGCAGTGGCCTCTGATCTGCCCCGGGGGGGGCAGAAAGCCCACTAGGCGCCAGCGATTAAGCTGGCTTTTTTTATGCGTGGGGGTGGGGGCTGCCCAGAATGGGCATACCAATGCCCCCACCCCCAAAAAAATAGCCACAGTCTTTCTGCCCCCCTTGGGGGCATACCGGGGCAACCCCCCCCCCCCCGATTTCCCCCCAGGGCGGCAGAAAGCCCACTAGGCACAGACTTGTTTTTTGCAAAGTGCCTAGCTGTAGATTTTGTACCCTAGCTCTGCCGGCACCTAGGGAAACCCAGCAAACCTATACATTTTTGAAAACGAGACACCCAGGGGAATCCAGGATGGGGTGACTTGTCTGGCTCTCACCAGGTTCTGTTACCCAGAGTCCCTTTCAAACCTCAAACTTTGTAAAAAAAACCACATTTTCCTCACATTTTTGTGGTGGAAAGTTCTGAAATCTGATCTGCGTGGATCCACAAAATTCCACCCACCCCGCATTCCCCAAAGTCTTCCGAGAAAAATGGTACCTCACTTGTGTGCATAGGCTTAGTGCCCGTGACAGGAAACGGCCCAAAACGCAACGTGGACACACCACATTTTCATAGTGAAAATGGACCCTTTTTTTGCAAAGTGCCTAGCTGTAGATTTTGAACCCTAGCTCTGCCGGCACCTAGGGAAACCTAGCAAACCTATACATTTTTGAAAACTAGACACCCAGGGGAATCCAGGATGGGGTGACTTGACTGGCTCTCACCAGGTTCTGTTGTCCAGAATTCCTTGCAAACCTCAAGATTTGTAAAAAAAACACATTTTCCTCACATTTCTGTGGTGGAAAGTTCTGGAATCTGCGTGGATCCACAAAATTCCACCCACCCCGCATTCCCCAAAGTCTTCTGAGAAAAATGTTACCTCACTTGTGTGGGTAGGCCTAGTGCCCGCGACAGGAAACGGTCCAAAACGCAACGTGGACACAAGACATTTTCACAGTGAAAACTGACCCTTTTTTTGCAAAGTGCCTAGCTGTAGATTGTGAACCCTAGCTCTGCCGTCACCTAGGGAAACCTAGCAAACCTATACATTTTTAAAAACTAGACACCCAGGGGAATCCAGGATGGGGTGACTTGTCTGGCTCTCACCAGGTTCTGTTACCCAGAATCCCTTGTAAACCTCAAAATTTGTTTAAAAAAAACACATTTTCTTCAAATTTCTGTGGTGAAAAGTTCTGGAATCTGTGTGGATCCACAAAATTCCACCCACCCTGCATTCCCCAAAGTCTTCCGAGAAAAATGGTACCTCACTTGTGTGGGTGTGTCAAGTACCCGCGACAGGCAAGGGCCTAAAACCTATTGAGGCGCCTTCAAAATTACCTATCACAAAACAACCTGGTTTTGCAATGGGGGTCCCATGAGTTTTTGGCCCCGGGCTCGGCGGCCATCTAGGAAAACCTCCCAAACCCACACATTTCTGAAAACTAGACACCCGGGGGAGTCTAGTGAGGTATGGCTTGCGTGGGTCCCCCAACATTTCCCTACCCAGATTCCCCTGCAAGCCTCCAATTTTGCTGAAAAAATCACTTTTTTCTCAAATTTCTGTGTGGGAAAGTTCTGGAATCTGCGTGGATCCACAAATTTCCTTCTACACAGAATTCCCCCAGGTCTCCCTATAAAAATGGTACCTCACTCTTGTGGGTGGGTCAAGTACCCGCGACAGGCAAGGGCCCAAAATCTATTGACGCGACATCAAAATTACCTATCACAAAACAACCTGGTTTTGCAAGGGCGGTCCCATGAGTTTTTGGCCCCGGGCTCGGCGGCCACCTAGGGAAACCTACCAAACCCACACATTTCTGAAAGCTAGACACCCGGCGAAGTCCAGCAAGGTATGGCTTGCGTGGGTCCCCCAACATTTCCCTACCCAGAATCCCCTGCAAACCTCAAATTTTGTTGAAAAAATCTATTTTTTCTCACATTTCTGTGTGGGAAAGTTGTATGATCACGGGCTGACACAAATTTCCTACCACCCAGCGTTCCCCCATGTCTCCCGATAAAAATGGTATCTCACTTGTGTGGGTAGGCATAGTGGCTGCAATAGGAAATGGCCCAAATCGTACTGTGGAGACTTCAAAATTAACTATAACAAAATACCTGGTTTTGGGGGGGACACCTGGGGTTTTGGCCCCGGGATCGCCGCCATCTAGGGAAACCTACAAAACCGACACATTTCTGAAAACTAGACACCCTGGGGAGTCCAATGAGGTATGGCTTGCGTGGATCCCCCAATGTTTCCCTACCCAGAATCCCCTGCAAACCTCAAATTTAGCTGAAAAAACCACATTTTCCGCATATTTTTGTGTAGAATCACTGTGGCAGCACAAATGTCCTACCCCACAGTGTTCTCCTTAGTGTCCTGAGTAAAATGATACCTCACTTGTGTGGGTGTCCAATGCAGAATTGGCTAAAAACGTATTTTTAAAAACATTCAGCGCTTAGAATTCTCGGTGCTATACCCTTCTTCCCTATGTTTTGGGCTCTTCCCAGTCACAGGCCCTTGCACCACCCACACAAGTGAGGTATCATTTTACTCGGGAGACTGAGTGGAACGCTGTGGTGTAGGACATTTTTGCCGGCACGGTGATTCCACCAAAACATATGTGGAAAATGTGTTTTTTTCAGCTAAATTTGAGGTTTGCCGGGCATTCTGGGTAGGAAAATGTTGGGGGTCCACGTAAGCCATACCTCGCTGGACTCCCTGGATGTCTAGTTTTCAGAAATGTATGGGTTTGGTAGTTTTCCAAGATGGCCGCTGAGCCCTGGGCCAAAAACCCAGGTGACCTCTGCAAAACCAGGTTGTTTTGTGATAGGTCATTTTGATGTCTCCTCAATCATTTTGGGCCCTTGCCTGTCGTGGGTACTTGACCCACCCACGCGAGTGAGGTATCATTTTTATCGGGAGACCTGGGGAATGCTGGGTGGTAGGAAATTTGTGGATCCATGTGGATTCCAGAACTTCCCACACAGAAATTTGAGAAAAATGATTTTTTCAGATAAATTTGAGGTTTGCAGGGCATTCTGGGTAGGAAAACATTGGGGGATCCACGCAAGCCATACCTCGCTGGACTCCCCGGTGTCTAGTTTTCGAAATGTGTGGGTTTGGTAGGTTTCCAAGATGGCCGGCTGGCGGCCAAAACCCAGGTGACCCCTTGCAAAACCAGGTTGTTTTGTGATAGGTCACTTTGAAGTCTCCTCAATACGTTTTGGGCCCTTCCTGTCACGGGTAATTGACCCACCCACCAGTGGTATCATTTTTATCGGGAGACCTGGGGAACACTGGGTGGTAGGAAATTTGTGGATCCACGTGGATTCCAGAACTTTCCTACACAGACATATGAGAAAAAAGTGATTTTTCAGCTAAATTTGAGGTTTGCAGGGGATTCTGCGTAGGAAAACGTTGGGGGACCCACGCAAGCCATACCATCCTGGACTCCCCCGGGTGTCTAGTTTTCAGAAATGTATGGGTTTGGTAGTTTTCCAAGATGGCCGCCGAGCCCGGGGCCAAAAACCCAGGTGACCCCCCTTGCAAAACCAGGTTGTTTTGTGATAGTTCCCCCAGGTCTCCCAATAAAAATGGTACCTCACTCGCGTGGGTGGGTCAAGTACCCGCGACAGACAAGGGCCCAAAACGTATTGAGGAGACATCAAAATGACCTATCACAAAACAACCTGGTGTTGCAAGGGGAGTCACCTGGGTTTTTGGCTCCGGGCTCGGTGGCCATCTTGAGAATCCTACCAAACCCACACATTTCTGTAAACTAGACACCCGGGGAGTCCAGGATGGTATGGCTTGCGTGGGTCCCCCAACGTTTTCCTACGCAGAATCCCCTGCAAACCTCAAATTTAGCTGAAAAATCACTTTTTTCTCATATGTCTGTGTAGGAAAGTTCTGGAATCCACGTGGATCCACAAATTTCCTACCACCCAGTGTTCCCCCAGGTCTCCCGATAAAAATGATACCTCACTCGGGTGGGTGGGTCAATTACCCGTGACAGGAAGGGCCCAAAACGTATTGAGGAGACTTCAAAATGACCTATCACAAAACAACCTGGTTTTGCAAGGGGGGTCACCTGGGTTTTTGGCCCCGCGCTCGGCGGCCATCTTGGGAAACCTACCAAACCCACACATTTCCGAAAACTAGACACCCGGGGGAGTCCAGCGAGGTATGACTTGCATGGATCCCCCAACGTTTTCCTACCCAGAATGCCCTGCAAACCTCAAATTTAGCTGAAAAAAAATTACTTTTTTCTCAAATTTCTGTGTGGGAAAGTTCTGCAATCCACGTGGATCCACAAATTTCCTACCACCCAGTGTTCCCCCAGGTCTCCTGATAAAAATGGTACCTCACTCGCGTGGGTGGATCAAGTACCAGCGACAGGCAAGGGCCCAAAACGTATTGAGGAGACTTCAAAATGGCCTATCACAAAACAACCTGGTTTTGCAAGGGGGGTCACCTGGGTTTTTGGCCCCGCGCTCGGCGGCCATCTTGGGAAACCTACCAAACCCACACATTTCCGAAAACTAGACACCCGGGGGAGTCCAGCGAGGAATGACTTGGGTGGATCCCCCAACGTTTTCCTACCCAGAATTCCTCTGTGGTCTGTGAAGGAGGGGCCTTTTCAGGAGCAGCGTCTCTCTGTGAACACAGAGAGGACAGATGAACAGACCAGGGCAGAGGGTGCAACTGATAGAAAAGGTTCAGATTTAGATGCTAAAACTCTAAGTTTATGCTTTGACTAACTAATTAGTTTTTGAAAAGATTTATTTGTCTTGCAAAAAAACTCACTCTTGAATCATATTTTCCTGAACTTTCTTTGGAGAATTCTGATTGACATTTGATTGCCTCATTCCCTTCCTTTATGGAATGTTTTTGTATGCAACCTATAATATGTTTTGTATTAATTCTATTTTTCCTATTTTCAATTCTGTAACCTGATTGATATTTGACTAATGAATAAAGGGTCAGAGAACTTTAACTTTTAACTAGAAAATAAAACCCTTTAAAATACTCACCAACTCTCTTTATTGGCTTAAATATTATTTGTATTTTGATTTTTCATGTTTATGTAAAGTCTCCTGATGGTAATATACAGTGGCAAGGGTCCAGTACCTTTGCAGCGGTAAATTAGAAGGTAAAATGAGGTTTTGCATTGAGAAATTACCGTGAAATTACCGCTGCATCAGTTTCTGGTAGCAAGAGGAAGGTTATTATCAATTAGTTTGGTGATTAAGGATTATTAATATCACCATCAACTATTTGACTAATGGTCCATTGACCTTAGGAGGAGAGTTGATCTGTGAAAATTAGTTCTAGAAAATAATTGCCCAAGTTAGATAAATGTCCAAGTCCTGATTCCTGACTCCAATGCTCAGAACCTGAAGACTGGCAAAGCAGTACTGGAAGGTGATGCAAGAAGGCGATTGCTGGAGTGGTGTGAGTATCAATAGGGTTGTGAAATGTTGTTAATGTGCTAGGATGTATTTTGAAGTGTTGAAAATAGTAAGGGTTTTGACTGTTGGTGAAAAGTTTGCTCATTTTTGACTTGATGGTTTTATTGATTATATTGGTAATTTCATAGGACAGAATTTTTGATTATTGATTATATGATCTTAACATGAAAAGTTAGTGTCTTGTTTTATGTTGTCTGGAAGCACAGGTAAAGTGATACCTGGAAATCCCGGGAACGAATAGCGGGTGGTAACTGGAAGCCACACTGCAGGAGGTTTCTCGTCTGTTGGAAGTAATACTGAGAAGCTATGTAGGGCTGGCAGTGTTACAACAGGGACCATATATCATATAAAAGTGAGTGTGAATGGTAGCATAAGGATTTTACCTGCGAAGTCACTGGCTCTACTTCCCAAAAGGGGTATCCAAGTAACAGGTCTTATCTGGAGCTTGAGTGAAGGGTAAGTGGAAGGGATTTACTCGCAGTGTTTGAAGAGTAAACAGAAGTTCTTACTTTGTGAAGAGTAAGCGGAATGTGTTACTTGCAGTGAAAAGAAATCTATCCTTTGTTTAGTGGAGCAGACAGAGTAGCGAATGTTTTATGTTGTTATTAACAGAATTTTGATTAAGAAAACTCAGAAAAATATTGCCGTAAGATTTTGTAAAGGAGGAGTCAGTAGTAGGAGTTAAACTGACTGAAATTGAAACTGACAGCATTGGAGAAAAGAAATTGCATTGAACTATTGCAGAAATGAAAATGTTTGAAGGTTTAAAGAAACTGTTGGGAGGTAAAGTGAAAAATTCGTTTTTAATTGGTGATGCTCCTGAAGGAACACCCGTGCATTTTATGTCTACCAATTTGGGACAAAATTCATGTATGTGGGTTCACCAATGGTGCAAGATTACTGAAAAAGAAGGTCCTTTGAGGTTTCCAAAAGATGGTACTTTTGAATTGCAAATTATTGACAAATTAAAGGAAGTGTTATGTGAAATAAAGACACCATCTAGAGCTGCACAATTTGAGGCCTTAAGCATGTGGGAAAAGACAGCAAGAGACAAAGCAAGTGAGAATAAAAAGGTAAAGCACCAGATGCAGGAGAAGGGAATTAATGATGATAAAAAGCTTCAAATAAATAATGATTATGGGGATTAAATAATGGATGCATTGTTAACTGAGTGTCCGCCACTTTATGTGGTTCCCATTAAAAATACTGAAAATAGTGTACCAGTATGTACTACAGTGGCTACTGTTTCTGTTAAACAGAGAGAAACACAGATTGAGAGATCAGTGCAGACATTTCAGATTGACCCACTACCTGTTGATTCAGCACTGACAGTGATACCTCCAGGTGTTACTGCTTTAAATGTGACTGATTCAGTCCAGATATCACAAACTACAGATGCACAGGCAATGCCTAGAAAAATTGTGACTGTCCCAATTAATATGGCCCCTACTGAAAAGGTTCAAAGAGCTGCAGAAGGAGTGATTATGGCAGGGTTTATTTCAGAAACTCAGAATTCACAGATTATTGAACAGAAATTACCCCAGACAGTCCAAGCACTGAAAGGTGGGGGAGAAATAGTCTTTACAACACCAATAGCCCAGGAAAAAATGAATATATTTGAAGATGGGATTTTTCAAACCTGCTCTGAGGAAGCAGCAGTGATTAAAAAGATAGAGAGCATGGGGGAACATATTAACCCAGACCCTGAAAAAGAGAGACAGCTTAGTGTTTTCAATTCAACATTTGAACATGAAGAAATTAACAGTCCCTGCTGTTCAAATCATGAAAATGTGAACCAGTGTCAGGAAAAATAATTAATTTCCCTGAGTAAGGAAACAGCTACATGTGCAGTAACTACACATGATAGACTGACCGATTTGGCTCAAAAATATGAAATTGATGTTTCAGGAAGTTTTCCATTTCAGAAAAGTTTCAGGGTACATATGAGTGATGAAGCAAATGAGAAAATGTGTTCTTCAGGAATGCAATTGCACATTGCAGAAATAATAAAATATAATTTCAAATGCAATGGGTTTGAGAAATTAGGAGACAAGTGGGCAAGAAAACATGAGAAGAAAAAGAAACCACCAGACCTTGTTAGGGAAAATAATAAACAGGATGTGGGAGAAGCTTTTGCTTACTCATTGAGAGAAAAGGTGGGAGAAGTGCATGTTCATGTGCCACGGAACAAAAGTGAACTTGCAGCATTTCTGAAGACATTCCCACAATTGAGAGACAAACTTATGCTGTGGTACCCACAAGTAGATGGATTTGTTGAAATTTTAAAAGAGTTGTGCATTAATTTGGAAATGTTCTTTGACATTGCCATGCAGACTGAATTGTGGTTAGAATCTAAAGTTGTTGTGCAAAGGCCAGGTGAGGAGACAATGATAAGGGTTTGCATGAATGCACCATCATTTTCTGTTGTTATTGAGAAAACGTAGCAGTGATTATTTTCCTGAAGGGCAGAGTGCCAGCAAAGGATGTTGATTGGGTACAGATTAAAAGAACACAGGATGGAAGTAAAGGTGTTTTGATTCGTGCAAATTCAGGTATGGATGTTGCACTGCTGGAAAAAGTATTCTTTTGCCATCTTTATAACAGATTTGAGCATTGGAAGAAGAAATTTAAATTTAAACATGATGCAGCAGTTGGATAGGTGCAAAAACAGAGAGAAATGCAGGTACAAGATGTGTCAGCCAAGCAAATGCAAATATCAGTTCAGAAACAGGTACCAATGGCAGGAGTTTTTCAAGCCCAAATGGTCCCACAAAATATGGAAAATGCTAAAATTAATTTAAATAAGTTGTCCAGAGCAAATGTGAATTATTTTCAGAAACAAAATCAGAACCCAGTTCAACAGGTTGCTGTATTTGAAAATGAGAGTTTTAACCCTAACAATTCTGAATTTACCAAGTCCATTGTGAAAGCAGTGGAAGATCCAGACTTAGTTGTAGGAATTTTAAAAGGAGAAGTTACAAACCCAGTTTTAGAAGAATTTGCACCCAAAATAGGCCCATTTGAGGAAAATTGCCAAGTTGTTGTTTGTGACTCAGGCCTAGCAGGCAAACAATTATTTTACAAATTAAACAGGACAGATTACTGTGCACCAGATAATGTTAATTTTCAGATTCCTGATGAGGATGCACATTTTAAAATGGCCCAACAAGAGACAGCTGTAGCATTGTTTTCAGAAAAGACAGTTGAAAAATTACCTTCTGATTTGAAAGAAATAATAAACACAGAAGTAAGGGAGTTCACAGAGAAGGATGTCAGATTAATAAAATGTGCAGAACATGTCTTATTCAAATTAGAACCAGATGACAAGTATTCAAAAACACCTACAGTTGCAGAAATTTTACCCATAATTGGAGATAAAGTGAGTAAAGTATTTTTGATGGAATTGATTGGAAGTTTATGTAACTGTCTGATCACAGGTTCACAGAAATTAAATGAAAAGAACAGAATAGTGCAGGAGATTAATAGCATAATTTTTCCATGTTGTCCTGTGGTACCGAATCCAGCCAATATATTTTTTCACATTCCATGTGCTGAAGAATGGCTTACTGTTATTGATTTTTGTCAAGTTCATGTCACAGTGCCATTGCATGAGAATAGTCAGGAGTACTGTCAAAAAGAAAATGAATGTCTGAGAGACATAATTGGAAAGGGAGGTAGAAAGGTGTCACCAGAGAGAGTGGAAATAATTCACCAGATGAATCCACCTCAAATTCAGAAAGAAGTCAAGATGTTTTTGGGAATGGTTAGCTGCTGTAGAGAGTGGTTACCAGACCTTTCCCTAGTGGCTAAGCCTTTACTGAGGCTGACACACAAGGATGTGTCTGATCCGCTTCCATTGGACAACAATTGCACAAAAGCATTCCTAGAGTTGAAAGAGAAAAAGTGTCACGCCCCAGCACTAGGAATGCAAGTTTATTTAAAAGAAAATACACCAATTTGCAGTGAGAGGGAGGGCTGCGCTCTCTCAGTGCCTGTTCAAAAACATGAATGTGTTCAAGGGTCTGTGATGTATTTCCCAATGACCTTTGATCCCAACATCAATGAAACTGAATATGAGTGTCTAGATGTCATGAAAATATGCATAAAGCCAAGATCAGACTTTAAGGATGAACGTCTGATTCAGCCCAACAATGTCCATTCTGTAGATGGCCCATGTTTGAAAGGTAACAATGACACATTAAAAGCAGCACATGCTGTGCTCCTTATACATTATGTTGTCAAAGCTTCATGGCTTTCAGTAGTTACCTCAGCCCAAAATTCGAGATTGATTGCCCTTACCATAACATGCAGTATAGCTGCTCAAATGGGAGTCACTGTTGTCATGGGAGAGAGAATTGCTAATTCAGTTGCACAAAATTGTACTCTGTTAGCATATACATTCAATGGAATCTTCACAGGTGAATTAATAGAGGCTCAAGAAATTGTTTCAGAAGCAGAACAACAAAGTTGTATCAGAACTGGTTTTGAAAAAAGTGACAACTGCATAGTAGCAAATGTATTATTGCAAAAACTGATGCCCAGGTATAGATTGCCAGTTTCTCTGAAATCAGATCATAATGAGGTTTCAAAGATGATGAGTGCAGAACAACAGATTAGACAAAGATTCGATTGTAGCCATCAGCCTGAAGTTTCAAGCATAATAAAGCAACACAAAGACAGCACAGAGTTACACTTTGCAAAAGACTGTGTTTCAGCATCACCGAAGTGGCTTGAAAATGGACATGCAAATGCACTTGTGAAAAACACAGATGAAAAGACTAGCCATTGCTGTGAAGGTCTGACTGATGTGGAGCGTGCAGTTTCTCACCAGATTGCAGCTGCTACACAAGATCTACATAATGAATGGTGCCAAAACTTTGATCTGAGAGATACTGTGAAATGGAAAGGCCTGTTCCAAATGATCCTGGCAAAGACTGTTGTGAAATGTGGTGGCCTTCCAAATTGGGTGTATGCCTCTCACACACGTATGGTCCTGTGTCCCCCTGATAAAACAGTTCCTCTTCAAGAAGAGATGCCAGCAGTGGTCAAAAGTCCACAGAAGAGGGTCAGTCAAGCTGTAAGGGAACACACAGAGTCTGAAGCAGCACTAGAGAAAACTGAAGTGGCACTGGAAAAGCAAAAAGTGGAAACTGACTCAGATGAAAGCGGTGTCCAAAGGGTGAAAGAGTCAGATGCAGACTCTGAAGAAGAAATTAGTGCTGTGGGCCTACGAGTGGAGGTAGGAAAAAGCTGGCTGAAATGGTATCCAAAACGTCTGGAGTGGTCCTTTGAAAAATCATTTGCACCTATAGCTAAAACATCTGAATCTGATCAAAGTGAAAATAAAAGTGAAAGGCTTGGATTGAAAAAGTGCAAGGAATTGATGGTGCTCTGTCAGAGTTTCTCAGCACCTGAGTGGTCAAAATGCATGGAAAAAGTACAGAATGCCACTTTGAATGAACTGTATGAGCCACCCTGATGGCAAGCTGGTGACAAGGAGAAAAAGAAAGGCTGAAACAATAACTGAGAATTGTCAAGAGCTGAAGAGAAAAGAATCTTTGAATGATGAAAGAAAAAAAGAAGAAAAGAAGAAAAGAAAATAGAAAAGAGAAGTGTCCTGTTGAATTTTCCTTTTATTATTTTAGTTACTTATTTTACAGAAGACTAACAGTTCCAAGAAGCTACTTAACAGAACTCTGCACTAAACATTTGAGCTTGGCTATATATGATCTGATTACAGACAAAACTTGTGTTTGCCTTAGAAATAGAGGTAAAAATTGTTATATGCTCAGCTTTTGCAATAAAAATGTCACTTGTGAAAATAAATAAGTGTGATGATCTACAAATCATTTGAGGTATCATGATTTGTTATCATCAAAGGGTGAGTTGATAGAGCTAGATTTCTCAAATTAAGCATTGCTTTATTTTTATGTTTCAGACAGACTGCATTTAAAATGGCACACAAATTTTGGTGTAAGTGAAAACACAAGGCACATGCCTAGTCAAAAGTTTTTTAAAAGTGGCACTTTTGGTGCATGCAAAGTGAAAAACATAAAATGAGGCTTGGTCATAAATGCTTTCAGTCTGAAATGCTTGTGCTGAATTAACATGTGTTTTTGCAGTGTAGAGAAAACTCGTGATTTCAGTGGCCTCTTTAGCTTTGAATCATGGAATGTGTTCTCTCTTTTCAGCTTCTTTTCCCTGTAAATTACACTCCCTGTACCTGTCTCAAGAGACTTTGGCTTTGTTGCATATTTAGACAATACATATTCAGTTCATAACACATCTTTTTATAATGTGTATTAATTAACCATGCACCAACACTACACGGGGCAAAGCATTTGCATGAAAAGCTATCTAAAACATTAGAGCATGTTGCTATGAGTATGTATTAACTGTGTGCGCTTTCAAAATTTACACTAGTGCATGTTTTATGCTATGTTGTATATTGCACATTTTTGCATGTTGTGCACAAATAATAAGAAAAGCTGCTTTAAACTAATAGCTTTTGCTAGGTAATCATTTATACAGGGTATTAGTATGGGGGAGGTAAAACATAATGGGTTTCATTTTGTAAATTAATACTCCTTTTGTGTTTATTTTGTTTTTGGGCTAAGGTAAAATGGCTGCCTGTGAATCCAGCAAGGCTGTGAATTGTATTGAATGAGAGACGCATGCGCAGAACCAGCTACATACTGCCAAGTGCCTCAAGTGAAGACCTGGTTCAAGGCCACCATGAACTGTACATTCTTGTTATCGTGCCAATGTACCAGTGTTTGTGGAATGTGTCCTTCCTGCGTGCGATGTGACAGGAAGGAGGAAATAGACTGAAACATTTTTCCTAGAAAATGTTGCTAAAACATATAATTGTATTAATCATTAACGCTTCTTTTGTTAAAATTGGTATGGGTTGGATTTGCCAATGAGAACAGGATGGTGAGACCCTCGTCATCTATCCCAACCAATCACGGTGCAAGCTTTACTGAAAATTGCAACATTATTAGAATAGTCAGCCAAGAATTAGAGTATAAATAATGACCTCTTTAGGGGGCTGGGGGGGCTTTAGAGGCTTTAGAAGCTTTAGCGGGTGCAGTCTGAGAGCAGATTGCGTCCGAGGAGAGATAGAGGGAGGTGGGGGGCATAGGCTAGCCTTGCACGTCATATTTTTGGCAAGGCAGATCACATTCCTCTGTGGTCTGTGAAGGAGGGGCCTTTTCAGGAGCAGCGTCTCTCTGTGAACACAGAGAGGACAGATGAACAGACCAGGGCAGAGGGTGCAACTGATAGAAAAGGTTCAGATTTAGATGCTAAAACTCTAAGTTTATGCTTTGACTAACTAATTAGTTTTTGAAAAGATTTATTTGTCTTGCAAAAAACTCACTCTTGAATCATATTTTCCTGAACTTTCTTTGGAGAATTCTGATTGACATTTGATTGCCTCATTCCCTTCCTTTATGGAATGTTTTTGTATGCAACTTATAATATGTTTTGTATTAATTCTATTTTTCCTATTTTCAATTCTGTAACCTGATTGATATTTGACTAATGAATAAAGGGTCAGAGAACTTTAACTTTTAACTAGAAAATAAAACCCTTTAAAATACTCACCAACTCTCTTTATTGGCTTAAATATTATTTGTATTTTGATTTTTCATGTTTAGGTAAAGTCTCCTGATGGTAATATACAGTGGCAAGGGTCCAGTACCTTTGCAGCGGTAAATTAGAAGGTAAAATGAGGTTTTGGATTGAGAAATTACCGTGAAGTTACCACTGCATCACTAGCATTCAAAATCTACAGCTAGGCACTTTACAAAAAAGGGTCAGTTTTCACTGTAAAAATAAAGTGTGTCCACGTTGCGTTTTGAGCTGTTTCCTGTCGCGGGCACTAGGCCTACCCACACAAGTGAGGTACCATTTTTATCGGGAGACATAGGGTAACACAGAATTGTAGAGCAAGTGTTATTACTTATTGACTTTCGATGCATTTCTGCCTTCCAAATGAAAGACAATGTGTAAAAAAGAAGTCATTTTGAAAAATGACCTATAATTTTCATGCTAGTATGGGTACTCGCAATTTCGGAAATGTGCAAACATCTACTGTTTCTACTCTATATTTTGTTCCAATTTCAGAAATACATAGGTGTCTTTCATTCCGATTTTTCCATGTATATATTTTCCCAAATTAATTGCTATATACCCGGTACATAATAAAAAACCATTGCAAGACGCTGCTCAGTTATTGGCTCTGGGTTCGTCGGGTTTTTGGTGCACCTACAAGTCCTATATATCCCCACAACCAGAAAGGTCCAGCGGATGTAACAGTATATTGCTTTCAAGCAGCTGTCATAATTAGAAGAAGTTACAGGTGAAAACATTGACACAAATGGCTGTTTTTTTCAACTAATTTTCAATTTTTCCTATATTCAACTGTTAGTTTCTATTAAGAAACCTTGAAGGATCTACACAAATGACCCCTTGCTGAATTCAGAATGTTGTCTACTTTTCTAAAATGTATAGCTTTCCAGAATCCATTATTGCTTTCATACCCATTTCTACCATTAACTGGAAGGAGGTTGAAAGCACAAAAAATAGCAAAAATAGGCTATGTCCCAGAAAAATGCCAAAACTGTGTAAAAAAATTGGGGGGCATATTAACAACACACAGCGAGAAATATCGCTGAGCGCGATTAGCGCTATTCTTTGTATCGCCGGCTATCGCTGGATTGAATCGCTGAGATAACGTGATATCATCAACGTTTATCTCCATAGCGATAACAAATCCAGCGATAGCGGCAAAATAAGGGGACATCGCTGGAAATCCAGCGATACAAATGCGACGATAAGGGAATCCTTGGTAATAGGGAGATGTGGACTCAGCCTCAGAATCCACCTCCCTTTACAAATATAGCTAAGTCTGACATTTTGCAGACGTTAGTTTACGGCGATAACTGCGCTTAGCGCGGCTTTTATTTTCGCTATGGGTGTCCTGGGCCGGCTTGGTAATACGGAGAAGTGCAGTTAGGGACATTTTCTGTGTTATTTTGACACAACACGCCCACTTTGCATCTCATTAGAGATACAAAGCGAGGCGTCGGTAACAAGACTGCTAACATGCGCTAATGCATGTTAGCACTGCCTTGTTAATAGGGTGTAAACATTATCTCCGCTTTTTTGGCTTTTAAAGCCAAAAAAGCGGAGATAAGGCCCTTGGTAATATGCCCCTGGGTTTTCTGACAAAAAGTCTGCTTGTCCCTGAAAGCTGGGAAGATGGTGATTTCAGCACCACAACCCCTTTGTTGATACCATTTGCAGGGAAAAAAACAGACGCTTTCATCTGTAGCCCTTTTTTCCAATTTTTCCCAAAAAACCCAGAATTTAGCTGTATTTTGGCTAATTTATGGGTCCCCTTCAGGGGAATCCACACAACCCAGGGTACCTTTAGAATCCCCATGATGTTGGAAGAAAAGGACGCAAATTTGGCGTGGATACCTTATGTGGTCAAAAAGTTACAGGGGCCTAAGCGCGAACTACCCCAAATAGCCAAAAAAAAGGCTTAGCACAGGCGGGGAAAAGGCCTAGCAGCGAAGGGGTTTAATGACTCCAACTGCGTGTTTGATAACACTCAATGATAACAGTAAATCGGCAGAAAAAAGCACAGAAAAAGCTATGGCTTGACAAGCTCTTCAGAACCCGGCCTGCCGTTCTGTCCCACATTACAGGAAAAGGAAGCCAAACACGTTTTGGGAATCAAAAAGGTAAATAAAATCTAGCTAAAGCTAAACTGCATAGAGTTAGTCTCCTCTTTGATAGCAATGAGGAAAATGGAGTAAAATGTGCTCAAAGAAATTAACAGTGGGATACAATATTTCAAGCATTCTCATCAGCACGTTTTTATTTTTGTCAGTGCGACTGCTTAAGTGGCATGGGCCTGCCCAGATGTGGCCCCATAGAGACTCAAGCTGTACCTCAAGGAGGCAAAATAACGCTGAGACACTTGTGTGGGTGCCTGAGTTTCCTTTCAGAAGACATGTGGCCCATTTTGGGGGCAGGCAAAGGTGTATTTGCATACAGTATGTCCTCTTCCAGCAATGCCACAGGAAGTCAACAAATAATGTTGTGGTATGCATCCAGCGTAATTGCCAGTAGTTCACTGACATATTGACTCCACTCTGTTTTGTTCATTGCTACATGACACAACAAATCAACCATGGCCTGCATACCTTGCTTTAAGGTGGGGGTGGGGGTTGGGGGGTTAAATAATGCAACATTTGCTTGTAATTTTGGGAAATTCCATACATGTTTGGTGAAAATATGCTTTCGTAGCAAAATGTGGTGTGCTGTTTTCTCACATCACTGTTGTTACCCAGGCATGAACCTAGCAAATAATAGTCTGGCAAGATACCAACAGAGGACAGGTGTGAGCAGAAAGGATCGTTGGTGAGGCATTTTTTTGCGTGAGCCAGTCTCCTGCTGTATCTCGTGATACTCTTTCTTTTTTTTAGGTGAGGTGCGTGCGCAGATAAAAAAACGTTATGCTAAGTTGAGAGATGTAAAATTTAGAAAAATTTTACACATTTTTCCTAAAGTGAAATTGATAAATTTCATGAATTAAAGTTTTGCTCGGGCCTAGTTTTAAAGCCATTGTGCCATAGTGAAGTTTACAATAACATTTTTAATTGTGTTGTACAGGTAATGCAGCAAAATTCCCGTACCGCAACCTGTCTCTCTCTAAATGTGCTGTGCCAACAAGTAATTTAAAGTTCAAAAGGTTTTCTTTCTGAGGTGCCATAGTGTTCCTCACATTGGAAGTCGCCTCCAACCTGCCAGTCTCAAACAGTGCAGTGGGAATATATAACTTGAATTTCCAAAGCTGTTTGGTCTCAGGTAACTCGGGGGCATATTTACAAAGAAATGACACAGCAAGCAATTTAGCAGTGCCGCGCTCGGTCATTTAAAAAACACAGGGATGCACCCTATTCACAAGAATACGGCACACCCCTGTGTTTTCTCTTGTGCCGATGCTAAAAAAGCTGCCTAGCGCCAACGCTGACACCCTTGCGCTATGGTGTAAGGGTGCCTGCATTGCAGGGATGATCATTAAAGGCGATTTGCTACTTCGATTCAACCATGAGATGCTTGTTTCACTTAAACAGTGCAGTGTCAAAATGGAGTTTCCATTTTAAATGGAATTTTCTTTAAAACATCACAAGAGCTCATTTAGAACCTGGCGGGGTAAGTCTGTCATACAGGCCTTTAGTAGGCAAACGGCTGATGTGGAGGCACCTTTGGGGCACTCTTCCTTTGCCAATGTTTATTTTATTGTACAGAAAACAAAAAAAATTCTCTTATGCATAGGGAGTTTACTCCTTGTGTGTGGGAGCCACTGTATATTTTCCCTCCATGCAACTGCCGTGGTTCATATGGCAGTCCCAGGAAGAGAAAATAAGTGAGGGTCGCCCCGCCCTAAATAGGATGGGGTCACAATCAGTGTGAACTCGTGTCCCTGTTGCCAGATGGGCCACCATGCCAGGGGTTTACACAACTAAACACGGCTGAGGTTCTGACAGAGTAAACCTAGTGCTTCAACAAATTTTAATAGAGCAGGGAAACAGCAAGTTTGGCGGGGTGGGTGCAAAGCTGATGATGGCAGTGGCCCTGCTCTGAAAAATCCTAAACGAGTCCTATCTTGTTGCCCCACAGTCTGCCCTTCTCATTTGTATTACAGTGTAGTGTCAAAATGTAATTTCAGCTTCATATAGTATTCTCTGTCAAATAATCTCAGCTTTCTCACTTCGAATCAAACATGGCCGTCTTGCCTCTCTTTAAGAGTTCACTGTGACATGTAATTTAGTCTCATGTAATGCAGTATGCTCAAAACTGCCACAACGTTCATGCATCACTGTAACAGTCCCGTGTTAATGTGTAATGTCATGGTATTTCATGACCCTTATTTCTAAGGTCATGAGTTTTCTCTCCAAGTGGAAAGAAACATGGTCTACTTATCCCACTTTAGCAGTGCAGAGTCCATTTATAATTTCAAAACCAAATCATTTTCTCTCTCAGATCATGGAGTGTTCCCTTACACTGCAAGTCAGCCATTGTCTACTTTTCTCACTTTAGCAGTGCAGTGTCAAAATTTAATTTCAATTTGAAATACTTTCTCTCTGGTACAACTCCAGCTGCCAGCACTGGAAGTCGAACAGTCTTCCAGTCTCACTCAGTGCATGTTATCATTTAATTTTTATTTGAAATGCTCTGGTCAGTGTAGCATTTTAATCTAAGAGCAAACCAGACCAATGACTGAGGCTTGGCAAGCCTTTTATACAATTTGTCTAATACCTGCCAAATGTTCATTTCTAATCCATACAAAGTTATTTCACTTTAAACAAAATTAATGAATTAAGGTGTCTGTGTGTAACAGTGCCCTTCTTTTCTCTGTCCTAAATACAGCTGTTCTCTGAAACTATCACAGCAGCCACCACAAGCACACGCCCCCGAAAGCCATCACTTTTATAATCTTTCTCACACCTCGCTATGAATCTCATATGCCAGTCTGACAGGGCGGTGGTTTGTGGAATTGTGAAATACACAAATACAAATTCTAGTTTGTCCAGGATGAACCGGGACCAAAAACTTGCCTGTAAGACTTTTCGATTTGTGCTACACCCTAGAACATTTTAGAATCACTCACTAGGAAACAAGACGCATGGCTCCTCTCATCACAAAGCCCATAGAGTCAAACTCCTCCTCAGAGTGGTCTGTGCTGCTCTGTTCTCAGAAAGGAATAAAACACCCATTCTAAGGAAAACTAATAGAAACGTTTGTTACTTGAAGTCTGTCAGCAAAGGCAGGGGCATATCTTAGGCAATATTGTTGAGGGGGGCTGAGTCTGAGATTTCCCAGCAAGATACTTGGTGTACCCAACTAAAAGAGCAATATACAGCTGGTACAGCTGAGTGATGGTTAATAGGGATGCATTAGAGGTGTTAGTCTGGAGTAATTTGAAACCAAAATATAATTTAAAAACCAAATCGACCTTATTCCTGCTCTCCATTCGAGCAAGTCCACCAAACCTTGAAAAGAAACTCTTCCCAAGATCTGCCTGTCCATGTGCAGTGTCTGAGCTATAATCTTCCAAATCTGGTAAGGGAGATCCTGCCTTGTTCCTCTGCTTCAGCTGAGTTAGAACTCCATGCATGGAAAAGTCACGGTGTTAAGGCTACTGGGCTCCCCTGCTTTTCCTGAGGCAATGTACCCCTACACCCTCCTAAGCCTGTAAGAATAGACCCCAATACTTTTTCTGAACCTCTTCACAATAATAGGGACAAAACCTCTATAAGACTCTTCTGCCCCACCTCCGTCACTCCATCAGACGTGAAACACCCAAAAGGAGCAAATTCAGGGCCTTTGTCACCCATCTTGAAGTTAGCTACCAATAAATACCCCTCCCCTTTTTGTAGACAGAAAGGAGAGACTTCTCTGTGTTCTTGCCAGAAACACCTGTCCCTAAACTAGTAAATAAACCCAGATATAGCAGGTTGGCTGAGTGATGTAACTTCCTGGGGTAGATGCTATTGGTTAGGCTTAAGACAGGTCACTGTGGCTTTTGACTTTACCTGAAAGGATTCCGTTTTTACTCTGTTGTCAGGTTTCTGCAGATCAAGGCCATTCAAACACCTATGTTAGTAGTGTTATTCAAATCACTTTTTGCATTCCTCTGCTAAGGGCAATGGCAATGATAATGACAGAAGCCAGTTTTTGAACTACATGAGACATTAAAGAGCCTCATAGAAGAGTAGCTGGCAAACTGAACTGATCCATCAGTGGGTTAGGCTGCAAATACATAGTATACTCTATGGAAAACACTTCTAAAGGGGCTAGAGTAATTCTGTTGTAGCTGAAAGAACTCATGACGGACAACAACAAAAGACAGAGGGGCCGATTCCGATCTCGGCCGGTAGGGCACCGAATCGGATTCGGCTTTACCGGATCCGATTTGGAGGCCTTGTTTCCGACCGATTCGTACGGTCGTCCGCGCGAGCAAGTACGATGCGAGCGTACGCGAAATCGCCGACCGACTCGTTCCCGGGTCCGAACCTCTCCGACCGACTCGTATGGACACGAATCGCACCACGCAATGGAGACGTTACCCGACCGAGCAAGTACGATGCGCGCTTCGAACAGCCCGACCGACTCGTACCGTCCGTCTCCAAAGAGCTGTTGGAGCCGGACTTCGGGGGTCCGTGTCGGACCCCCTGCACGCGTAGCCACACAAGTCGCACACAGGGGGGACCCAAGGGTCCCCCCTACACATGCATGTACGGTGCGAGTCGCACCGATGCGTACCCACTGTAGGGGGCCCCCCTGTTCGCGACGTGCCCATTCAGTCAATGGGAGCCCGTGTACGCGTTGTACGACCGGCTCCCATTGACTTGAATGGGAGTCCGACCGAATCGAGTCGGGCAGCATACGGCCGCATCGTACTCGCTCGGTCGGACTGCGGGAGTCCGGTTCGGTCGGAAATCTCTCCGGATCCGGCTCGGTCGGTGAGTTTTCCGGCCCGAATCGGAATCGGCCCCGTAGTGTTTAAACAACTTCAGAATTTCAGGTGCTCTTAGTGGAAACTGATCGTTGAAGCATCCAAGAATTGTGTCCTTTTACTACAAACCATTGGTAATTTTCATGTTAAGGCCTGTGTGTAGAATTACCAAAAGACTGAATCCCATTGGTCCATTTTAACGATGTGTTTACAGACTGAATTTAGGAAGCCTCTTACATAGAAGACTGAAAGGGCGTCTAACACTGAGGCACATACCTTCACAATGTAGAGGCCTCAGTTTCCTAGTCCTATGGGCTCTGCTCAAATGCTGATCTCTCGACCAAATGAACAACAAAACAATTTTACATTATACAGCAAAAATTTATTATTTATTTGTTTGTTTAGGAATTTTATAATGTGCAAGGTGGGCCATTAAGTTACATCAGAGTGCAGAATTTGAAAAACATTTTCAGCGACAATACTCATTCCAAGATATACAGAAATTTGCTGTCACATGATATCGTAAGCCATACAGCAGCAAGGCCTACAAGAGGTACGGCCAAAGAGTTAGAATGGGACAGACACCAAAGTCCACCCCATAATGACTGAATGGTGCCCACCATCGTATTTACCCACAGGGGGTGGATACCTCGTCCCACAATCCACCAGTGGATCATCAACGGATAGTAGCAGCATTGATTTCTGGTTTGGGGAAGTAGGCTTGACTTGAGGCACAGTACCCAACAATACCGAACCTCTGTGGGTAAATATGACAGTGGACATCTACCACAACTATTGTGGTTCACTGGCGCTAATACTTTTTTATTTTTCACACCACACTTCAGCTCCAGTATTTGTTAGAGTGACTGTTCTCCTAAATTAATGGTCCTGAAGAATGCCTAGAACCTGCTTTTAAAATCACGAGCAAGGTAGAAACATGTTGACCCCTCTCCACTTGAGATGAAGTTCACTTCACTCTCAGTTATAACTTATTCTTTGGGGGCACCAAAATACAACTTGTTCAGCCCACCAAGAAGTAGTTTTATCTTACTCCACACTCACCCCACACTCTGCATACCTCACCTTCTCCTTTGACGCGCATAGGACCTCTATTTAAAAAAAAAAAAACCCAAAGAGCTCCTCCTAGATTTAAGGGGTTGTAGCCCACACCCAGAATCCTTGGTTCTGGTGCAAGGAGGAGCCCCATTATGAAGCATGCCACCCATTGGGTGGTGAGAGTTACAGTCCTAAGTTACGAATTGACTAGCAGTACAACAATATCCTTCCCTAGAGAATGATCTCAGGTGGTAACACAGTTTTCTCAGATGGTGGGTACCCTAATTGTGCTTTATGTGGTCACAATGTATACACGCCTAGCAGACTGCAGGTGGTATACAAGCATTTTATGTATGCAGGCATCTTACAGGCTGCACAGAAAGTGCACACACTACTTGGATTAATATAAAGACACGACATGAAGCCCTGTGTACAGAGACACACGAAATTGCAAATACAGGGCCCTGGAACCTCTGACTACAGATATAATAGTACCTCACATGCTGCAGGTACATTTTATATACACTTTATCAGATACAGCAAGAACAAGATGCTGGTGCCTTAGATGCTGTAAATAGGGTTACTTATTACAACGAATACAAATGAGTTATATTAGCTGCAATGGCCTAGAGCAGGTGCATTAACCCTCCAACCTATTAAAACAGATGCCCACTGAATTTACACAAAATTCTCTGCTTCCAACATGAGTATTATCCACCTGAGTTACCTCACACCATAGGGCACTAGAAATGCCAATTATTACAGCCATTCAGAATCTCACTGCAGAAGACATGAAGCACTAACTGTAACTAAAATGAAGTACTGTTAATATGCAGAATTAAAATGTGCCTGTCTCTCGATCAATGTTATGCTCAGTATGGCATTGTTCCCAGCACCTCCATAAAGCCCACCTTACTGCCTTAATGAACTACAGGAATGATAGGGTGGCAGTTCAAGAGTGACCATGGACAGCAGCTACCATGTAGGGGATTTTGTGCATTTCAAACAGAGCGCTAAAGTTCTGTGCATACTAATCCGAGTCTATTGGCACAATTACATGAGCTGTAGGCTTGGAAGAGGAACAATCAGGGCTGCTGCAGGGACTCAGAATCTGAATATCTCGCTGACTCCTCTGTGAAGATGTATATGTCTGTCCTTACGTGTGAGGTCAGTGGGGCCCTTTCTTCACCCAGTCCTCTCTACACTAACAACCAGACCGACAGTCAAGTGGTGTGTGACCCGACTGAGCAATTATTTTGGGGAGGGGGGCACCCACAAACACCACTACTGAAGATATGCAACTGGAAAAAGGTATAAGCTGTTTATATTTTTGAAAGAATTCCTGCTCATGCTAAAACTTGTTAAGAAGTTTGGGCTTTCTAAGTTATGAATTTTGTATCTGTTACTTATGTGTCATCATATATATGGTATGGTTTCAGTTAACAAAAACAAGCAGAAATAATACATAAATAAAATAGTGCAATCGGATCCTATTTAGGTTAAATTCACACTTATGTATTGACATGGTGCAATGTTTTTTACACAGCACCACTGCTGGACCTGACCCTTTTTGCAGGGTCACCCCCAAACCTTTTGCCTTTACTGTCTACTTTTTGCTGAACTCGTTTTTGTTGGCATTAGGGCTCTGTGCACTTTACCTCTGCTAACAGGTGGTAAAGTGCTTGCACTCTCTCCTCTAAACATGGTAGAATTGGCTTCCACCCAATTGGCTTTTTTATTGTACTTATAAGTCCCTAGCAAAGTAGTACTACATGCCCCCAGGGCCTATAAATTAAATGCCTCTAGTGGGCCTGCTGCACTTGTTGCACCACCCACTTAAGTAGCCTTGCAAACCTGCCTCAGGCCTGCCGTTGCAGTTTTAAACTGCCATTTCAACCTGGAAAAGTAAACTTTTTGCCACGCTCAAACCTGCCTTTTTAGTACATATAAGTCACCTCTAGGGTAGTCCCTGAACAGCCAACAGGGCAAGGTGCAATGTATTTAAAAAGTTGCACATATAGTTTTAAGTTTTACATGTCCTGGTAGTGAAGAACTCCTAAATTCATTTTTTACTACTGCAAGTCCTGCTTCTCCCGTAGGATAACATTGGAGTTACCTCATTACATTTAATAAGCTGGAATTTTCAAAAGGAAAAAGGTAAACAGTTCATGTTTGCTGTCAATTGAATTGTAATGGAAAATCCTCTTTTATGGTGAAGTTGGATTTTTGGTTACAATTTTGAAAGTTGGCATTTTCCTGCCTTAGCCATTTAGTGTCTGCAGCCTGGCTCTGGGTCGTGTGACTGGGTGTAGTGGGCAGTTGGACTTTCTGCATTCCTCCTAGACAATGGAGACCTTAGGTGTGCCTAGATTTATTTTTATTTATTTGAAAAGTTTTCTATAGCGCGGACTAGACCCTGGAAGGGTATCAGAGCGCTTTACAAAAGTTACAACACATAGAACTTTAATACAAATAGCTACAAGAAGAGAGTAAAGAGTAGGGAGGGCAGATTTGATGTCAAACAATCTTAGAGGGTCCAGGGGGACTCAGGAGTGTGATAGTCAATGGTCCTGAAGATCGAGTGTAAGTTCTATTCGGAGAGCAAGTTAAGTGAGGGGGTTGGGTAGTAATTTGTTCATTAAAAATAATTTGACTTCATTTTTGAAGGAGGTGCTAGAAGGGTTCATTCTAATTTCCAGATTCTAGGTGCGAGGCCGGAGAAAGTTCGGTTGTATGTTTTTTTTTCCGGAACTTTTGCGGTTTCAGTAGCCAGGTGCTGGAGCTTCTCGATGCTCTGCCACCGCCTGATAGTTCCCGTTTATCTGCTAGATACTTTGGTGTGCCGAAGTGCAGGGCTTTGTGTGTCATACATGCGATTTTTAGCTGTGATCTTGCCTCAAAAGGGAGCCAGTTCAGTGCCTTTAGAGCAGGGGTGATGTGGTTGTTCCTTTTGGAGCCGGTGATCAGTCTTGCGGCCGCGTTGAGTGAGGCTTTTAGTGGCGCTAGGCTGGATCTCGGCAGACCACATAAGGTTGTAGTTCCATACTCTAGTCTGGGTAGCACTGCTGATTTGAGGTCGTTGATGGGAAGGAAGGGTTTTAGTTTTCTGATGATGTTCATGTGGAAGTTTGCTCCTCTGGTGGCTGCACTGATGTGTTCCTGCATGTTTAGATTTTTGTCGATTGTTATTCCTAGAGATTTAGCAGAGTCTATGATGTGTGGTTTGCAGTCAAAGGCTGTTAAATGTTTCATCCAGTCTTCCATGTTAACGTGTCTTCGCGAAGGGGTAATTAGGAGGAATTCGTTTATGAGCACGTTGAGTTTGAGGAAGTTTCTGGTTAGCCAGTTGTGTGTTTTTTGCAGGGTTGTATTGAGTGAGCGGATATCTTCAGGTGATGATTCTTTTAGGTATAGTTGGGTGTCATCAGCATATATGTGGTAGTGAACATTGGAGAGTTTCAGAATTTCAGTTAAGGGCTCCATGAATAGATTGAAGAGGGTGGGTGAGAGGGAGGAGCCTTGAGGTACTCCTTTGTGTTCGGCTGTCTAAGAAGGAGGCGAACCATTTTAGGACATTCCCAGATATCCCCATTCTGTGTTCAAGTAAGTCTAGGAGACTATCGTGTTTGACCGTATCAAAGGCTGAGGATAGGTCTAGGAGTATTAGGAGGCAGGATTCATTTTGGTCTAGTATTCTGAGCGCGTCGTCCACGATTTGTGTCATGGCAGTTTCCGTGCTATGGTTCTGACGGAAACCAGATTGGAACTGGTCAATGAGGTGGAATTGGGCTATGTGGCTACATAGTTGGGAATGGACGCATTTCTCTAGTAGTTTTGCTAGGGTAGGGATAGTGGATATTGGACGGTAGTTATCTGGGATAGGTTGGTCAGCTGTGGTTTTTTTTAGAATGGGGGTTACCTGATCTGTGTTTAGGCAGCTCGGAAGTGTTCCTTGCAGTAAGGAGGCATTCACTATCTTTGTCCAGAGGGAGATTAGAGAGGTTTGGATCTCATTGAAGATATTGGCTGGAGGGGGGTCGCAGAAGTGGTTAGATGGTTTAAGTGTTGTTAAGATCTTGAGAATGTCATTTTCATTAAGAGATTTGAAAGTGTTCCAGGACGCTTTGTTTTTGAGGGAGAGTGCGTTTTGGTTAGTGGTTTGTATAGATGGGGGTGAGCAGGGGGTAGGATGAGATATTTTTTTGAGGTGATCATTTGCTGTTCAGAGTTCATTCTCTATGTTTTTAGACTTTTCAAGGAAGTGGGAGGCAAATATGTTGCAGTTTGGTTGGGAATTTGGTCCTAACGTGGAGGCGTTGGTTTGTTGAGCGGATTGTTGCTTGATAATTTCGAAGAGTTTCTTTGGTCGATTTTTAGCCTTGTTTATTTGCTCTTTGAAGTAATTTGCTTTTGAGAGACTGATGTGTTTGTTATAGGTGCTTCTTTGAGATCTCAATTGCTTAAGGTGCTCTAGCTATGGTGAGGATCTCCATGTCCGTTCAGCTAGTCTCAGGTTGCGTCTTTGGTCATTTAGGCACCCATTGAACCATGGTTTGGAGTCTTTAGAGGAGGTTCTTTTTAGCTGAAAGGGCAAAACTGCATCAAGAATGCTAGTCATCGAGTTGTTGTAGTGGTTAGTGAGGTCAAGGACCTCTGTCATGTCTACTGGCGGCAGTAGTATGTTGTTGCTGAGGCAGGTTAGATCATGGAGGTTGATGTCACAGGTGTTCCTTTTCCATTGTTTGGGTTTCTTAAGTTGGGGTTTATGTGACTTCGTTGGTTCGGTTATAAGGAAGGTGACGTAGTGGTGATCTGTCCAGTCAGAGGGAATGATCGATTCTAGTTTGATGGAATTAGGACTAGCAATGATGAGGTCCAGTATCGCACCCAGGTTGTGAGTTGGGCTGTCACATATTTGGACCAGGTTAAGGTCAGTGAGGAAGGTTTTAAGGCTATTGACTGAGGGGTCATTGTGATCATTCCAGTGGAGGTTGAAGTCTCCTAGGAAGATGTGGGCGCAGTGTTGTCCTGCGTTGGAGGAGATGGTCTCCATGATTTGTTCGATGAATGAGTGGTTGTTGCCCGGATGGTGGTAGATCAGGTGTAGTTTGCAAGGGGGATTGTTGTTGCTCACAATATTCATGCTTAGGTATTCGCAGGAGGGGTGGTCGTGGTTTGAGATTGGTTTGCCTTGAGGTTAATGCGATGTATACAAGCTATGCCACCCCCTGATCTTTTTGGTCTGTCTGCCCTTATGATGTCATAGCCTGGAGGAATTAGAATTTCAAGTATGGGTGAAGAATCTGTCTTTAGCCATGTTTCGGTTAGGAGGATTAGGTCAAGATCATTCGTAATAATGAGGTCTGCTATGTCGGCTGCGTGTTTTACGGCTGACCTGCAATTTAGGAGCATGCATTTCAGGTGAGGTTTGTTGTTCGTAGAGGTTATCTCTGTGAGGGGTACTGTTTTGAGGTTGGCCTTATTTACCTCTCTCGAGTTTCGTCTTTGTTCTCTGTATGGGTTCGACGCAATTGTTGAGATGGGATTCCGATTATGTGGGAAGTCCTGATGTTTTGTCTCATATGTGAGGAGAAGGGCTTGGATGTCCTTTTCAGAGAGGGGAACCTTGGTCCTGGCTGGTCTTGATGAGGAGTTGTGGTAGGATGTGGAAAGCAGTTTTGTGGCAGGGGTGGATGTAAAGGGGTGGACCTGTTGAGAGTGATTCTTGGGAGGTGGGAGTGGTGTGTGTTGTTGTTAAGATGTAGTGGTCTATTATTCCACTGCAGCTTTGAGCGTCTTCTGTTGTGTGCGATATGAGATGTGATGTTCGTTAGATTCAGTAGGTCAGTTTTGAGTTGCTGGAGAGCCTGTGTGATTTCTTCAAGTCTGGCTTCAATCTCAGCATAGTGGTTGGAGGATGGGGTTTGGGGTGCGGGGTGCTGAGATGTCTGTTTTGTCTGAGTTTCTTTGTTGTGTAGGTTTATTGGAGGTGGAGGTCTGAGTGTGTTGGTTCATTTGGGCTTATAATTAGGGCATGTATGCGGGGAGGTGGTGGTGGATATATTTTTGTCGATTTGACGCGCAATGGTCCTTCTCGAAGTGGTGGTCGAGCAAGGATTGGTATGGTGAGCTTGGGTTGTCATGACACAATCAGGAGGGGTGGTTGGGTTGGTAAAGTGTGGTATGGTTGGTGAGGTCGTGCGAGAATGTGAAAGGGGTGGACTGTCTCTGGTGGTAGGGTTGTGAGGAGATGGGTCGGTCTTATCATTACTGTGAGTCAACTGTTTGAGGGTAGGGAAGAGGTCAGGGGTTACCTCAGCACAGTCCAGAGGGGTGGTTGGGTTGGTAAAGTGTGATGTGGTTGGTGAGGTCATACGAGAAGGTGATGGGCTATCACTGGCAGGATGGGAGGGTGGAGCTAGGCACAGCCCCACTTACACCTAAATAGGCTGTGTCCTGCATTCACACAAAAGATTGCATACCTCCTGCAGTTAGTCTGGAGCCAGGGCTGGGTAGGCAGAAAACCTATGCACATCAAAGGGGAACCTCTAGAAGCTTCTCCCACTTCAAAAGAGGCACCAGATATAAATATTGGACCTCAAACACAAACACTTCTGTACCCTCCTGGACTAGTGGATAGTGCTGAAGAAGCACTGCTGTGCTGCTTGCCTGCCAGAAGCACTGCCAATCTGCTGTCCTGTTAATCTGCTGCTCTGATGCCTGATACCCTGCTTGCTGAGATGGAAGACAAGACCTGCACCCTTCATCCCATGCTAAAGTGACCCCAAGGGTCAGTCAGCTGACCTCCTGTTCTGAGCTACAGGGACATAGCAAGATCCAGAGGGCCCCTGCAACTGCACAGCTGACTTGCCGCCTGGACCTGCAAATGGACCTGCCTGAGCCCTGCTGGGCTCTGCTGGGGTGAGCTCCTGACCGCCAAGTGGCGCCACTCAGGTCCTGCACCCTTGGTGTGGCCTCAGTTGAGGAACGTTCACGTGCTTGATGGCACCAAAACCTTGCTGCTCGCAGCCATTACCAACTCAAAGTTCCAGCAAATCAACTCTGCACTACAGCATAGATCATCGAGGTGACAGTCAATGCGATGCTCCAGCCACAAACGTTCCTGACCCAGACAGGATCCTTGTGCTACAACAAAAACCATCCGAGCTGCCCGGCTAGCCCTTCATGCTACTTCGACGGCCATCCATAATGCTCTCCCTGCTCCTTGCCTTGTACTAAGCTGACCCTGTTTCGGACCTGTGCTCTATCGCGGTCGGCCTGAACTTGTGACTTTCTCCCAGTCTTGCATAACAAGATAGCCAGGAGTATCGCTTTGTCCTTTTAGGTGCTATTTTCCCCCAATTTTTTAAAATTGCATATCTCCATTTCTACTTATTGGATTTTTGTTATTTTGGTCTTGTTTTATTTGTTGAAGCTTACTCTGTTTTTCTAATTTGGTGTGGGATTGTTCTTGTGTTGAGTTTTTACTTTCTGTGGTCTGAAGTGCTGTATAAATGCTTTACACATTACATATAAGTTAAGCCTGGCTATTCTTTGCCAAGCTACCAGAGTGTTGAGCACAGGTTAATTTGGGGTTTGCTTGTGACTTCACCTGACAAGGATTGTGGTTGCTGCTTGAGTATGGTTTCATCCCCCTCAGCCAGTAACCCAATATCTTACAGCCACATATACGTAGTAGTGTGCAAAATATATGGCACAGCAAAAAATAATTTAATTCAGTTCTAAAGGAGTTTACTTACAATGGAGACTTTTGAGTCCATATAACTTGGTTTTTAATGCAGCACAGCTTGAAAGTGATACACATTTTAAAAGGTCAACAGTAAGGCCCTTAAACTTTTTGAGATATGATAGAATATTTTCAGGTTTGGAGCATCTTTTGTATTGAGGTTTGGAATTATAAGTTATCTCAAACCTTTCTGGATATGCTGGATGGTGGTTGTCTTTGCTGAGGGAGGTGTACCAGGTACCAGATGGGTAAGACTGGGCCCAGATTTAGAAGCATTTCGCAACAGGTTTTTGTTGCTTTTTAATGCAAACCTTATGCAAAGTGTTGTGGGATTTACAATCCAACACATATTGTGAGTTGCGTTTGATTGCAACCCAGAGTAACACAAAGCTCGCAATGCGCTGCCTTGTGTTACTTTGCATCAAGTGGGAGTTCCATGAGTGGTGCGTGGGAATTTCAATGCATACACCCATGGCTTTGGATGCAAATCCCTATCTACAAAGAATTGTAGACAGGAATTTGCACCAAAGTCTTGTGCCTCCTCGAGGCAGGTGTAACAAGGAGAAATGTTATCATTTCTTCGTGTGTTTCCCAACTTTGTTATATGCTTCATTGTACCGCACACATACAAAGTGGAACATGCCTTAAAGCATAGATTTTGTACAGGAAGGGACCTCTTCCAGCAAAAAGCCTTGACTTCCCACAGTGCAGACCCAGTATGATGCCAGCTCAAGCAGACATCCTAACAGCGCCACGTCTTGAGAGATGTGGCGCTGTTCTGTTCTCTCCCCTTTCAAGCAATGTGCATGCAGTGCAGCAACTAACGCATGTTTCTAAGGCAGTGGGCAGCCCCACTATCTGTGACTGCGCAAACATTGCCATGGTTGCTGGAAACCAAGAGCTCCTTATGCCCAGTTTTAGGGTAAACAGGGTAAGTCGTAAGACAAGCGACATCTCTTTATGGATGAACTTCGACGGATGCCGGGCACGATTCCAGTCCTGCCAAGTATCACGCATCACGTGTGACACTAACGCATTTCAGTGTGGTGTTCCACATCACCGCACTGAAATGCTTTGTCACGCAATTATAATGCCACTGTCTTGGGTGCTACTACTAGCGCCCCGGCTCTGCTGCTCTCAGCAGACTTGCCGCCAGCAGGCCGCTGAGCACTCTGTCTGGCTCATAAACAGTTAAGGATCGTCATCATGCAGCTCTGGCTGGAGTCAGAGTGCTGCAGTGCTAGCTACAATGTTACAGTTTGCGGCCTCACTGAGCCGCGCCGCCTGCCAGCCTGGCTTTATTATTCCCGGCGCCGCGCGGCAGGCTGTGAAACTGACACAGCCCACACTCACCAGGGCGCCGGGGCCTGCCCATGATTATCCGGATGTGACCTCAGCTCACGCGGTCCTCCTGCACACTTCAGGAAGTGAGGTCATCGCCAGAAAGGCGCGCTCACTCGTGGAGTGAAGTTGTGCGGTGCGCTCGGCTGCAGCTGAGCTGCACTGACTGAGTGAGTGCTGCCTCAGCAGCTGCTGCTGGCTGGCGCTGCGCAGCCAGTTCCACCAAGCTGAGCTGCCTGAGCCGGGTTCCACCAGGCAGCCAGCGCAGCCCTGAGCCGCCCCGCTGGACGACGGCGGGCAGCGCGAGTCACAGTTATTCTGGCTGACAGTGACTAGTGTCAGAAGATCATGATGATGATCATCTCGGCCCGCCGGGCCCCGGCGCTGCATGATGACTGGCATCGCGGGCGCTGCGGGGGGGAGTCTGACTCGACTGCCAGAGTGACTGGTGGTGCTGCAGCCGGTCATCATGTCATGTGCCAGCCAGTGCGCCCGCCGTGACCCGTCCCCGTCAACTAAGTTCCGCCACTGGGCAGTCTGGACTGGCGCTGCTGCCACACTGTGCGGTAAGTAAGTTAAATAGTCTCTATCACAATCACTGTGTGTACTTAGCACCGAGCCGCACGCACGCTGAAAATTAATGAGATCATGATGTTGATCTGAATTTCAGACAAAAAAATCTGCAGGCAGGGCTGCTCTGACTCTTCATCCTGTCTGAGACTGAGTCAGAGAGTGTGAGGTTATCTGCTAGATGATATAATCTGCATTTATAGATCAGTTTAATTATCTGTAGGCCGAGCGGCGGGGCTGCTGTGTGAGTCAATCCTTCAGAGGTCATTGGGCACCGACCAGTGTGTACAAACTAAACTGAGTGTTTGTCTTCAGACAAACAATTACCGACCCGCCCCCAATCGATGCCCGTGGCAGTCAAGTGTATGAGTTAGTGAATTAACTTATTACTTAGCCAGCTCATCTGGGACGCTGGCTGAATAGCTGGACTGTAGGTAGCAGCGCGCCGACCCGGGCGGACTGCTTAGAGCTAATTTTTTAATTCGGGTTGACTCTTTTTTGCTAAACACTTAGCGCCCTTGATAACAGCTGTGAGTGGCAGTTATGAGTTGTCTCTCACCATATAGTAGTGCAGACACCAAAGAACGTGTACCCTAACATTACAACATGGCGAACTGTATTTTATGTAGACAGCTCAGAGGGTTTTTGCTTGAGCCACGGCAATTCTTTTCTTACTTTTGGTCCAGCCGCACCTCCGGCTGAGCTGGGAGACGGGGTGGTGTGCTTGGGTGTAAAAGTTCCTGCAGGAGACTCGTGTACCTTGACATCAGGAACTGTATTTTATGTAGACCGCTCAATGGGCTATTGCTTTTGCGACAGAGATAATTTTCTTACTTGTGGTTCAGCCGCACCTGCGGGAAGACAGGATGATGGACTTAGACATGGGTGTAAAAAGCCCCTGCTCGATAGTTACTTGTCTAGTAGCAGTTTTGACTCTCCATAAAATTGCGCATAGGGTTAAAATGCATGCTGCAAAGATCAGTTGCCTTGCACCTGTTTTAAGATGTTAGAGTTTCCCCATAATCAAATGGGTGTAATTTCTGGTATTTATATGTTTCCTTCATCTTTATTGAGTGATTTTGCCCGTGAGAAAGTGTCACTCCTAGACGTTGAAATGTCACTCATAATTACACTGAAATTCTGAAAGTGTCACACATAGCAATCTGAAACCTTGGCAGCTATGCGATTCATATATCTTCGAGCGGCTCCAAGTGCCTATTAAATGATACATGAGTTAGGATCAGCCCTGGAGAACACACTGACACAACACTGAAGCGTGAGTTAAAGTGCCTATTAAATGATACATGAGTTAGGATCAGCCCTGGAGAACACACGGACACAACACTGAAGCGTGAGTTAGTCAGGAAACAAACTTCATTGTAAAATTGCTTTCGGGTCGAGTGTGTAAAACAAGAACGCATCTTTTTTTTTATTGAACTTATCCTGCCATCTAGTGGTTATTCGGCATATAACATAAGTTCAATATTTCTATAGAAAGAATCTGTAGTTAGCAAATGTTAACATATCATTCATTCATTGCATGCTCATTTCATATTTCACTTCACGTGCGTTTTTGCGATCTTAACATATAAAAATTGCTCAGTGTTTCGCATTAAGTTCGATTTTGATTGCACAGTTCGTTTATGGCCCTACACTTCTTCTATGTTTGCAGCATTCGTGTAGCGCCCTTCTAACATTGGTACGCCATGATAGCAATTCCTCAATCTCGGCGCCCTTTTTGAACGGTTGAGGAAGTTCCATCGCTCCGTATTTTTCTATTGTTTGGTTGTGCTGGCTTGTGTGTGGTTAGTATAGGTTTGTTAGAAGCCTATTTTAGTAATGGTTCGTGCTGGTTTAGGTTATTGTGAAAGCAAAGGAGTATAAAACCGCTACACTTCTTTCTAGTGTGTTATGCGTAGGGGTGCATGTGCTGATTGACTTAGCTGCTTGTTCATTTTCCGTAGTCTTTACAATTCGGTTTATTCACAGTTGTAGAATTAGATCTCCCTGCTTTGAGTTAGCTAAATATTGCTTGTCAAGTCTTATTTTGTAGTATTGTTTCAGGAATTTAAATTAAATGCTGTCTTAATGTGGCATTTCATGAGGTTCAAGTGATTCTGATCTCAGTTCATTGGGATCTTGAACTGTTGAGTTAGGCTCGTCCTCTGTATAGGAAGTCCATTCAAGTGCCAAATACCTACGATAAGGTACTCTTGCTCTCTTGGGTCTCCTTGGTGTCTGTTCATCTTCTTCTGACTCACTTATACCACTGGATTCTGTTTCTTTGACAATGGCTTGCGGTATGCATTCAACTGACACACTAGATCTCAATTGTCTGCTATTACTTGGCCACTCAGATCTCCATAGGGGTCTTTCTCTTCTCACACCTGTTTCTTCACCAGGATCATTTGTTTTACTGGAGGCAGTGCAACAGCCTCTCTACTTTCAATTCTCAGTTCTACATTTTCAGGTGACACTTCCAAACCACTTTGCATGATTTCAGGAACTTGAACAGGCGAGGAAATCTGCTGTACTTCACCCCCCCTCTGGTCCTTCAAGACGTATGGACACAGGTGATCTCTGCCTTGGCTCAAAAGTCACCACTTGATCCAGTGGACACCTCACTCTCTGGGTGTGAGAGGCATGCACTCAATTAAGTATCCCAGCACACTTCACAGCTGTGTAGGTAGTTAAAATCACCTAGAAGGGTCCTTTCAACTTTGGTTTCAGGCACGATTTTCGAATGTGATTTTTGATCAGGACCCAGTCACCAGGGTTAAGATCATGGCACTTCTTTTGGCTTGGAGTGGCAGTGATAGCACTAATAAACAATATGCATCACATCAGCCAATCCTTTTCAATAGTCAAGGATCATATCATCTGTGACCTTGCCAGGTAGGTCGCTCCCCCACCACACAGCTCCGCCTGTGTTGTCTGCCCGCTGCTTCTGCAGGTAAGATCGCCCTCCGCTTGTGGCCCGGTGCCCGTACTTTCTGCTTGTCTCCCCATTTTCCTTTCTGTGCCCCTCGCTGCCCCATTATCATTGTGCCCGTGATTTTGTCTGCTTGTCTCCCCATTTTCCTTTCTGTGCCCCTCGCTGCCCCATTGTCGTTGTGCCCGTGATTTTGTCTGCCTTTCTCCCCTTTTTCCTTCTGTGCCCCTCGCTGCCCCATTGTCGTTGTGCCCGTGATTTTGTCTGCCTTTCTCCCCTTTTTCCTTCTGTGCCCCTCGCTGCCCCATTGTCGTTGTGCCCGTGATTTTGTCTGCCTTTCTCCCCTTTTTCCTTCTGTGCCCCTCGCTGCCCCACTGTCATTGTGCCCGTGATTTTGTCTGCCTTTCTCCCCTTTTTCCTTCTGTGCCCCTCGCTGCCCCATTGTCATTGTGCCCGTGATTTTGTCTGCTTGTCTCCCCATTTTCCTTTCTGTGCCCCTCGCTGCCCCATTGTCGTTGTGCCCGTGATTTTGTCTGCCTTTCTCCCCTTTTTCCTTCTGTGCCCCTCGCTGCCCCATTGTCGTTGTGCCCGTGATTTTGTCTGCCTTTCTCCCCTTTTTCCTTCTGTGCCCTCGCTGCCCCATTGTCGTTGTGCCCGTGATTTTGTCTGCCTTTCTCCCCTTTTTCCTTCTGTGCCCCTCGCTGCCCCATTGTCGTTGTGCCGTGATTTTGTCTGCCTTTCTCCCTTTTTTCCTTCTGTGCCCCTCGCTGCCCCATTGTCGTTGGGCCCGTGATTTTGTCTGCCTTTCTCCCCTTTTTCCTTCTGTGCCCCTCGCTGCCCCATTGTCGTTGTGCCCGTGATTTTGTCTGCCTTTCTCCCCTTTCTCCTTCTGTGCCCCTCGCTGCCCCATTGTCATTGTGCCCGTGATTTTGTCTGCCTTTCTCCCCTTTTTCCTTCTGTGCCCCTCGCTGCCTCATTGTCGTTGTGCCCGTGATTTTGTCTGCTTTTCCCCCCATTTCCTTTCTGTGCCCCCGCTGCCTCTCGCCATTCCCGCCGCTGCGTCCCCTGCGGCCCCGCCCCCTGACTGCCCATTCGCTGCCCCCTGCCTCCCGCCTCCCAGCTGCTCCTCCCCCTCCCACCTCCCCATAAATGGCGGCCGCTGCGCTGGTGAGGAGAGCGACCCTTGACCTTGCCAGGTAGGTCGCTCCCCCACCACACAGCTCCGCCTGTGTTGTCTGCCCGCTGCTTCTGCAGGTAAGATCGCCCTCCGCTTGTGGCCCCGGTGCCCGTATTTTCTGCTTGTCTCCCCATTTTCCTTTCTGTGCCCCTCGCTGCCCCATTATCATTGTGCCCGTGATTTTGTCTGCTTGTCTCCCCATTTTCCTTTCTGTGCCCCTCGCTGCCCCATTGTCGTTGTGCCCGTGATTTTGTCTGCCTTTCTCCCTTTTTCCTTCTGTGCCCCTCGCTGCCCCATTGTCGTTGTGCCCGTGATTTTGTCTGCCTTTCTCCCCTTTTTTCCTTCTGTGCCCCTCGCTGCCCCATTGTCGTTGTGCCCGTGATTTTGTCTGCCTTTCTCCCCTTTTTCCTTCTGTGCCCCTCGCTGCCCCACTGTCGTTGTGCCCGTGATTTTGTCTGCCTTTCTCCCCTTTTTCCTTCTGTGCCCCTCGCTGCCCCATTGTCATTGTGCCCGTGATTTTGTCTGCTTGTCTCCCCATTTTCCTTTCTGTGCCCCTCGCTGCCCCACTGTCGTTGTGCCCGTGATTTTGTCTGCCTTTCTCCCCTTTTTCCTTCTGTGCCCCTCGCTGCCCCATTGTCGTTGTGCCCGTGATTTTGTCTGCCTTTCTCCCCTTTTTCCTTCTGTGCCCCTCGCTGCCCCATTGTCGTTGTGCCCGTGATTTTGTCTGCCTTTCTCCCCTTTTTCCTTCTGTGCCCCTCGCTGCCCCATTGTCGTTGTGCCCGTGATTTTGTCTGCCTTTCTCCCCTTTTTCCTTCTGTGCCCCTCGCTGCCCCATTGTCGTTGTGCCCGTGATTTTGTCTGCCTTTCTCCCCTTTTTCCTTCTGTGCCCCTCGCTGCCCCATTGTCGTTGTGCCCGTGATTTTGTCTGCCTTTCTCCCCTTTTTCCTTCTGTGCCCCTCGCTGCCCCATTGTCATTGTGCCCGTGATTTTGTCTGCCTTTCTCCCCTTTTTCCTTCTGTGCCCCTCGCTGCCCCATTGTCGTTGTGCCCGTGATTTTGTCTGCTTTCCCCCCATTTCCTTTCTGTGCCCCCGCTGCCTCTCGCCATTCCCCGCCGCTGCGTCCCCTGCGGCCCCGCCCCTGACTGCCCATTCGCTGCCCCTGCCTCCCGCCTCCCAGCTGCTCCTCCCTCCCACCTCCCCATAAATGGCGGCCGCTGTGCGGCCGCGCAGCGGACGCTGCGCAGCGGGCGCGCCGCTGGCGCGCCGAAGGCGCGCCTAAGGCAAGCCCGTCTGCGCCCGTCCGCGACTGGACCGCGCCCAGCGCCAGAACCCTTGGATCCCACCGATGCAACACCACTCGACGGACCTACGACGCCGCCACCCTCACCGCACTCAATGCCGGCCGGAACCCTGCCTGCTACCGAGCCTCACCGAGACGCACCCACGGACCCTTCACCTGCCAAACCTGCCGATTCACCTGCCCCCAGACGTGCACCACCTCCGCCAAGTCGAGCACCAGCAGCAACCACCTGAAATGCATCCTGTTGAACACCCGCTCCATCCACAGGCACGCCGTGGAACTCTGGGACCTGCTCGACGCAACAGCACCGGACATCGCCTTCCTCACCGAAACCTGGATGAACGCCTCCTCAGCGCCCGACATCGCCATAGCCATCCCGGACGGATACAAGATCACCCGGAGGGACCGCGTCAACCAGACGGGAGGAGGCATCGCCATCGTACACAAGAGCACCATCCGCATCTCGACTAACTCCGACGAGACCTTCACCGCCGCCGAACACCTACACTTCCAGATACACACTGACCCCAAGACCACCCTCCGAGGCACCCTCATCTACAGACCCCCGGACCACGCACACTATTCAGCGAAGACATCGCAGACTTCATCAGCCCGCACGCCATGCCCTCCGCCGATTACATCCTCCTAGGGGACCTCAACTTCCACCTGGAGAACAGCAACGACAGAAACACCACCGCCCTGCTGGACAACCTCGCCAACCTCGGACTCAAGCAACTGGTGAACACGCCCACCCACTACGCCGGCCACACGCTTGACCCCGTCTTCTCGTCCAGCAAGCACATCTCCTTCAGCCACGCCACCGGACTCCACTGGACCGACCACAGCTGCGTCCACTTCAGCTTCAGAAAGACTGCGACCCACCACCACCCGCAACAGGCTCCCCGCCGGAGCTGGAGCAAGATCACCGCCGAGCCTCCCTCAGCCAGAACACACCCACCAACACAACGGACCCAAACGAAGCAGCCAGCAACCTCGCCAAGTGGCTGACCGCCTGCGCCGACGACCTCGCACCACTAAAAACCCTCCCAGCAGACCCGGAAGCAAGAAAACCCCTTGGTTCACCAACGAACTCAAGGAATCCAAGAAGAACTGCCGCACTCTCGAGAAAACCTGGCGACTCGACCAGACCACAGACAACAGGACCGCCCTCAAGCACGCCACCCGCAAACACCACCAGCTGATCCGTGCCACCAAGAAGTCGGCACTCAAAGAACGACTGGACAACAACGCCCATGACAGCAAGGAACTTTTCAGCATCGTCAAAGAGTTCTCCAACCCCAGCGCCGGAAACAACGACATCACCCCTCGCAAGACCTCTGCAACTCACTCTCCGCGTTCTTCCACCGCAAGATCACCGACATACATAACAGCTTCGACGCACAAACCACGCACCCTACCGCCGAACCAACGCCCGCCACCACCACCCTCTGCAACTGGACCCCGATCAGCACCGAAGACACCACCCGCACGATGAACTCCATCCACTCCGGATCACCAACCGACCCCTGCCCACACCACGTCTTCAACAAAGCCGACGCCACCATCGCACCCCATCTCCGGGACATCATCAACTCCTCCTTCCACACCGCCACCTTCCCGGAGAGCTGGAAGCACGCCGAGCTTACCGCCCTCCTGAAGAAACCAACGGCGGACCCCACCGACCTCAAGAACTACCGTCCCATCTCGCTCCTTCCGTTTCCGGCCAAAGTCATCGAGAAGACCGTCAACAGACAGCTTGCCGCCTTCCTCGAGACGAATGGATCCTCGACCCTCGCAGTCCGGGTTTCGGGCCAACCACAGTACCGAGACCGCCCTTATCGCAGCCACCGACGACATCAGAACCCTAACCGACAACGGGGAAACAGCTGCCCTCATCCTCTTGGACCTCTCCGCGGCGTTCGACACCGTCTGCCACCGCACCCTAGTGAAGCGCCTCAGCAACATCGGAATCCGAGAGAAAGCACTGGAATGGATCATCTCGTTCCTCGCCGGAAGAACCCAGAGAGTCCGCCTCCCCCGTTCAGATCCGAAGCCACCGAAGTCATCTGCGGCGTTCCACAAGGATCTTCACTCAGCCCAACCCTCTTCAACGTCTACATGAGCCCCCTCGCAGCCATCGCACGCCAACACAACCTCAACATCATCTCCTACGCCGACGACACCCAGCTGATCCTCTCCCTCACCAACGACCCCACCACCGCCAGAGCCAACCTACACGACGGGATGAGAGACGTCGCCGACTGGATGAGGAACAGCCGCCTTAAACTGAACTCAGACAAGACGGAAGTCCTCATCCTGGGCTCATCACCCTCCGCCTGGGACGACTCCTGGTGGCCCCCGGCCCTGGGCACCGCGCCCAAGCCAACGGACCACGCACGCAACCTGGGCTTCATCCTGGACTCCTCCCTGTCGATGACCAGACAAGTCAACGCCGTCTCATCTTCATGCTTCAACACCCTGCGCATGCTCCCGCAAGATCTTCAGATGGATCCCCACTGAAACCAGGAAGACCGCTCACCCAGGCACTCGTCACCAGCCGACTGGACTATGGGAACACCCTCTACGCCGGAACCACAGCCAAACTTCAAAAAGACTCCAGCGCATCCAGAACGCCTCCGCACGACTCATCCTGGACATCCCCCGACACAGCCACATCACCGGACACCTGAAAGACCTGCACTGGCTCCCCGTCAGCAAGAGAATCACGTTCAGACTCCTCACCCACGCACACAAGGCCCTCCACGACCTGGGCCCAAAGTACCTCAACGACCGCGTGACCTTCTACACGCCCACACGCCAGCTACGATCAACCAGCCACGCCCTCGCCACCGTACCACGCATCCGCAGAACCACCGCCGGAGGAAGATCCTTCTCCTACCTGGCAGCCAAGACCTGGAACTCCCTCCCCACTCACCTTCGGCGAACCCAGGACCATCTCTCCTTCAGGAAGCAGCTCAAGACCTGGCTGTTCGAGCAGTAACTTACCCCCTCCCCCAGCGCCTTGAGACCCTCCCGGGTGAGTAGCGCGCTCTATAAATGCCGTGATTGATTGATTGATTGATATTTACAAGCGCATTCACAGGCACAGCAGTAGTCGCATAGCACATCCCGTAAGGATCTCTTGAGGCGATAAGGCAGTCCTCCTGCCAGAGGTGCTTTGAAGACTCACCAGCACTAATGGCAATGTATCTGGCCATTCTGAAGAGGTGGATGCACAGACTCTAGCCAAATGGGATTTTAATGTCCTGTTCAACTGTTCAACAATACCCAAAGCTTCTGGACGATAGCTATAATGCAATCTCTGTTCCACTTGAAGTGCCACACATAGTATTCTAAGGACCTCGTTGTTAATATGGGTCCCTTGGTCTGACTCCAGAGAAACTTGAAATCCAAACCATGGTATGAGTTCACATAACACCAGTTTGACTACAGTGTAACTATCATTTCTCCGTATTGGGTAGGCTTCCACCCACTGAGAGAAAACACACACTATAACCAGCATATATCATAGCCCGTTACAAACAGGCATTTTGATAAAATCCAGCAATATCCTGTTAAAGGGTCCTTCTGATCTTCCTGTATAACTCAGTGTTACATTGGTTCTCCTCCCTACATTCATCTGCTGACATGTGACATTCTATGGCATAGCCCTTCCGCTGGAACTCAGAATCGGAGATTAAACCAATTCTGCCTGAATATTCTCAATATTGCATCTCTCCTAAAGTGTGCGGAGACATGAAGTCAAAGGAGCATCCAGTATTGGTAAAGGCAGCTCATAATAGGCATTTTGCAGCAATGGGAGCAGAATCACACAATTGATGCAACTGCAAAGGATGCACAAGCTGATTTATGCCCAGAGAGTGGGACAACTGCATAGCAAGGCCCAAGTCCAGGACACACTCGAAAGAGCACCATAGGCATTTAAATACAGGGTTGTGCTCTCTGAAACCACACAGGCCAAAAGGACAGAGCCCAGTTCTCGTTCAGTTCCAATAACAAAAACTCTCCAAAATACAGCATCATGCATTTACAACACAGGAGGACGCATGACAGTTACAGTACTATGAGGCCTCGCTGTGAGACATCAATTGCGGAGCATAGAAAATAGGATCAAAATAGCGACCAAAAGAAATAGCACAAACGGAATACCTCCAAAAAGGCTTGAAAACAACAAATGTACAAAAGACAGAATAACTCCAAGCACAGTCTGAAACGTAGAAACAAATCCAGACCCAATCACTTTTAAAAAGTGTGCCACTAAAGCGGTGTTAGAAGCATTAAATATACATGTACAAGTTCAACCAAAATGTGGCAGCATTTGAGTGCACAATAGTGATTGGTCCTCATACGAGAAACGGGCTACTTGGAAAACCAAAGTTTTTCAGGCAGATGTTAAAGCCACATCTTTTTGAAACAATAAGGCTTTCAGTCTGCTTAATTTATCAAAGCTAATTTGGGAAAGAGGGACCATCGGCCACAAAATCACTTTTCCGGTGATATGTGTAGCAGGATATAAGAAATTCATACAGCAAGTCACAACCTTGGAAACAGTGACTACGTAAGGGACATCTGGTTTCATCCTGCAGCAACTCTGATCATTTAAAATTAATTAGCTGCCATTTGAAAGTCACAAAAAATCAAAATTTGTCAACGGAATGGAAAAACCCTTAAAAAACATGCAAAGTTAGCCATGGACGAATTACAAACACCATGAAGTGTTATCTCTTTACTGACAAGGGAGTGACCAAAGAAGTTCCACGCTCATGTAGACTAACAAAAACCTATTTGTTCTCATGCACACATATGTATTCAAAAGGGAGAAACCAAGTCTCGTGTAAAAAATGTGCACCTATCTCCTCATATCTGCCTATAGAAAAATGTCTAAGACATGATGACAACTGAAGCTTGGTAATGGGGAGAGAATTGAAACTAGCAATGAGTCAGACAGCTGATGGGGTTGAGCTACAGTAAAAGGCAACTTTTCTAAAAGTTCTATATTTAGCATAGTGTAGGTTACTTATTTCCTAGCTATAATTTTTTATATGTGTGTCAAATTATAAGGCAAACATAATTCAGTTGTATTCAAATATTTCCATGGTACTCGATTTGATTTCAGAACCTGCAATGTCAAACTTAATTGTAAAGTCGAATTCAACTGACTTTGGCCATGTTGAAGCATAGACATGCCATTTTGTCTGATATCAAATGCAGATGAAACAAATATTATTCAATGGATAAAAACGTGTTGACAATGCCAAAGCTTTTTCCAAATTTTCCTTATCAATCTGCTGCAATCGTTCAGCAGCTTCTTGTTGAGAAATTTTCTACATTTCATTCTAAGTGACATATACAAAATGTTTAGAAGGAGAAGATCTAGGGCCCAACAAAAAATGTTATAAATCCATATTATCAGAAAGGAGTGATAAGTAGACCTGGGTGGAACTCGTGAAGTTTTGCTCCACGGAATTCCGCTGAGTTACAAAAAAAACTCTGCGAGATTCTGCAGAACTTCGCGAATGAGCAGAAAAATACTCGTCCAACTCTTTGCGTTGTTTTTTTCCCGCTGATAGCTCATTTCATGCTGAAAATCGGCATGAATAGCACCAGGCAGTGAGCATGGGCACGGCCATTTTGTTTTACCTGCTTTCTGCAGTTCTGTGCATGCTGCTGGGCCTTTCTGAATGTGTCTCAATCCTCCCCGATCTGATCTTTATCCCACTCACCCACACCTCATTTACGTATTGTTTTATCAGTGTGTGTCTTTCTGTGTGTGTATTTTGTTTTTGTCTATGTAGTTTTTTACTTTTTCTTGACTTTTTGTACTTTTTTTGTTTTCCTTGTGTGACTGTTCTCTTCCTGTTTCACTTACTTCTTCCTTACTTACTACTTGTCCTACTTCTTCTTTCATCTGGCCCCATGCCAGAAGCAGGAAGCAATGGTGGTGCCAGTGCCACGCGCCAACCATGGGGGCATCGTTCAGGAGTGCAGCCCGCCCTATTTTTACTGAGGCGGAGGTGGCCACGCTGTTTCTTTGGGTCCAGCGCCATCTCCCCTCCATGCTGGCAGCAGACGGCAGGCTGGGAAAGAGTACGCCCTGCGGGAGCGTCGGCTGCTGTGGGGGAGAGTGCATCAGTGCGTGCGCCACAGCACATGGGGGCAGTGCACCACACAGCAGCTGACGCACCTCTGGGTGGACATTATTGATTGAGAACAGGACCTGCTCGATCTGCTGGGTATCGCAGTTGCGTGGCTCAGTGAGTAATAATTAATTTTTGTTTTCTAAAAATGCTAATATTTTTTTCAAATAGCATACTGCTCACACTCAGAGGTAAGTTAAGTTTATGTGATGAATAATATCTGATCCAGTTTGAGAAAGCCAGTTGCTTGGAGCTACTTACTCGGCGCTTGCTTGGGCTGATTATTTAAGTAGTGATGCCGACTGCTCTGTCCTGTCACTAAGAAAGAAGTATATGAGGGAGTTAGTGTTCTCGGTGCCTTTCTTTATGTCACTCAGACAGTCCCAATCTCCCAGTGATGTGTAGTATGCATTGAAAAATTAGACTGAGTTGGCCCATCAAAGGGGGTGGAGAAGCAAAGATCATTCATGGCAATGCATTAGTAGTTCAAAATGTAGTTTAGGAAATTAGGAATAGGGAAATAGGCTATCGGATTTAGATAAAAACAATGCTACTGCATCTGCCTGTCAAAATATTATTTAAGAAATTAACTGTACCACTATTCTTTTTTTTAATCTTCTTTATTTTTTATATCAGCACCCAATGGCAAGAGAGCATCAGAGCAGGGTGAAGAGGATGCTACCACCAGCACTGTGGTCGATCGAACCACCATCAGTGCTGTGGACGTGGCAAATGGTTCTGCTGGGCCCACTAAGCCCTCTTATTATTATTTACCTAACTTCTACCTCTCTCCACTAGTGAAATAATTTTGCCTTGTATATTTTATTTTATATTGTCTTTTTTTTCAACTTCTCTATCTAATGTTCGTTAAATTCTTGTTCTCCCTGCGTTATCCTTTTTTTCTATATTTCCTGTTTCTGCAGCTGACTACCTCCTGTCTGTAGCTTTCGTCTGCTACTTTAGAAAGCTTTCCCTCTCTTCCTAAAATGTATTGTGGTACTGTAAGACTAAGAGAACATATTTTTGGTACTGTGAAGATTGCAGGACCAAGTAAGCTATTATCCACTCATGTTTGTTCAGAAGGCTTTCTTGCTCATGCTGAAACAGTCAAATCAAGAGACTGGCCATGGTCATGGACACGGACACCCCAATGTTGTGTTATCATTCATTTAGTACAGTGTACCAGCAGTTTCCATGACATTACAGCCTGGCAGAAAAGTAGTGAGATCCCGTTGCATTTGTCAACCAAGGCCATGTCCGTGATTGACCATTCCACCCCTTCATTGTGCTTCAATGACTCATCATAGCTCTGTCCTTCCATTACTAGAAAAAAGTTTTGGGTTGGCTTGATTACCTGGCATTTCTAACATGTCAACCAACCAACCTTCCATAGTTATAGTTTCAATAGCATATACTGCTAACAAACTGTAGTGAGGTATTGCTGTTGTACTTTGTTCAAAACAATAATAAGTACTTAAGAGGCGAATCTGTTCTTTAAAATGGGTAATTTATTTCTCTAGCCCCAGATACCACCAGTGCCGGAGCCAGCACCAGCACCAGACATGGGGCAGCAGGGAGTGCGACGGAAGAGACCCAGGAGATTGGAGGGGGAGGAGTCCCAGTGGTGGCAGGGATGAGTGGTGGTAAGTCACATTGCTTGCTCATTGGCAAATTAAGTGTACTGTATTTGTTAATCTAGGCAGATATCCCGCCCATCATCATTACCTCCCTGCCCATTTGGCATTTCGCCACCATGACCTAACTGCAGCATGGTTTAATTTGGCATTGTAGTGTTTGCTGTGTAATGTGCATCTGCTTCAGTTCATGCAGCATTACAAAGTTTTCAATGCAATACAAACTGAAAACAAGGTGTGTTTCCCAGTGCCCACTAAGTCACCTCCTACTAGTACTTCACTTCATTATTGTTTCCTAAGTTCTATCCCAGCCTACCAAAAATTGAAAAATCCATTCTTGGCACATGCCATATTTTTCTGGCCAAGTGATTTATCTAAATATATTTCATGGCTTCCATGACGGATTTACACCTGTTCAAATTTTTCCCTTTCATCATTTGTGTACTACAATGACTGACTAAGGAAAAGATTAGCACACGATGACCAGTGAAACCCAACTATTCTACAGCAAAACCTCTACCTAGCTTAATCCCTCTAACTTACCTTGCAGTATAGTAAGTTGCCTTACTGACAAGTGAAGGTCTTTGTTGAAAATTGTTTGTGGTGGAAGGCAAGGCCAGGGAGTAAAGTGGGACTCAGTGCCTGATTTAGAGTTTGGCAGATAGGATACTCTGTGATGAACATGTCAAATAAAATATATACCCAGTTTTCTACCCTGTACTGCAGTGCACCATTTTTTCCACTGTCACTTACGGCAGAGAGGATAGCCGCGTTATACATGACATGTGTGACATAGTATTACTATTATTCATCTGCCTTTTTGCAGTCTTGATAGAATTGAAAGGCAGTCAGAGAAGAGCAAGGCCATTGGAATTAAAGTAAATTAATAAATTGCACATTACAGCTGCCCCAAAAACATACTGCAGACTGCAGAGAGCAGCAGACCTGACTCTAGCATGCCCCCATTAATGTTGCACAGCAAGAATACTATTAATTTTGCTGCATATATGCCTTTCTCATTAATGAGAGGTAATAATGTTTCTTTTTACACACAAAATGCCTGTTTAGTGTTTACTTTGAAATATTTTAAATGAAAAAATCACTTTTATTCTAGTGGTATTCTGGGTTAATTCTTTGCAGTCAGTGTGATTTTTTTATGTGATGCGTGTGTGGGGGAAAACTTTGGCCCTGTATCAAATCACATCAAAAATTCCAATGGCCCTAGGGGACCAGCAATGTTCTGCTACTGTGCCATCCTATAAACAAGTGTTTGCACTGAGCATTACAATTTGTGTTTTTTTTTCTTGATATAACTCCTCCTTCTGGTCCACCTTCATGGCAGGAGATAGCCGTTCAGCTGCAGCGCCAATGGATGGAGGCCTAACAGGTCGAATATCGCTGGCCGGTGACTTTGGAGGAGGAGGAGTAGGCGGAGGCACATACCACAGCCCCAGTCCCTCCAGCCAGCCTGGCCTGCCTCCATGCCTGCAGGAAAGTGCAGGGACAAATTGAATAATCCTTAAAAAGGTGAATGCTGGTGTTCGCCTATGGCCTAAGAGACCTATGGCAGACATGGGGTGCAGGCCTGAGGGAAAAAAGGAATCATCCTTAAAAAGGTGAATGCTGGTGTGTGCCCATAGCCTAAGAAGCCCATGGCAGGCAGGGGGTGCAGGCCAGGGAAAAAAGGAATACTCCTTAAAAAGATGAATGCTGGTGTGTGCTTATGGCCTAAGAGACCTATGGCAGGCAGGGGGTGCAGGCCATGGAAAATTGAATAATGTCAAAAAGTAATTGCTGGTGTCTCACTAGGGACTATGAGAAGTCCTTTGGGAGGCAAGGAGGTGTATGGGAAAATGGAAAAATGCATATATAAATTAACAATGTACATACATACTACAATGATCCTCAAGCATATTAAACTGATATCAGGGAAAAAAGTAAAAGAATAAACAAAAAAACAAAAAGGCATAGCCCTCTTCTATGTCCCTAGAACATTGCTTTGACAACTGGGAAGAAGGATTTATTTAATACACTGGCTACATGTTTATTGTTCACCAACAAGCAAGGAGGGATGGACAACAAAGAACATATGCAGGCCTATGGCAAAAGCACACTGGCTAGCTACAGAAAATGGCCACTGGCCACATGGTCAAACAACAACAAGCAATGAGGCATTGACAACAAAGGACACATGCAGGCGATGGGAAAAAAACAATGACTGGCTACACAAAATGGCCACCTGTTTCATGGTCAAACAACAACAGCCATCTGTGGCTTGCTTCATCATTTGACCCACACCCAGATCACCTACTGTGACTGGACGGGCTCTGCGTGTTTGTAAGCGGAGCTCTTGAAAGAAATCTGCAGGGAGTTAAGTGTGGTTTAAAAATGCCTATAGATCTTATGATCCTGTTTTAATGAACGAGGGGATACAGGGAGACAGACATGTCGAAACGGCGGACGCATTCTCTTGACGAAAGTGTGACTATAGGGACCGTTGTCCCCTGTTTACCCGATGATGTCTTAATAATATTTAAGCCATCAGTGGCCATATTGGAAAGGGCCCGCCAAGTATGGTCTGTATTTACTGTGCATGCTTCATACAATACTGAATTGGGAGCATAAAGATAGGTTTAACCTCTCAAAACCTCTCAAACACAGGGTAAAGGATACGAAGCAAGGTCCTGAGGAAAGTCGCCTGACCCTTTATGGGCAAATATACGGCTGAAACATGTTCACCAATAGATGTTAAAGGATCATAGTATCCTGAAACACATCTGATTGTTTTTAATCTTGCCATCGACCTCGTTCATAAAAACAGGATCATAGGATCTATAGGCATTTTTAAACCACACTTAACTCCCTGTAGATTTCTTTCAAGAGCTCCGCTTACAAATGCGCAGAGCCCGCCTAGTCACATTAGGTGATCTGGGTGTGGGTCCAATGATGAAGCAAGCCACAGGTGGTACTTGTGGGTGAGGACTCAAATACATATATAAAAACACATATCCAAGAAATCTGGTGTAGGAGAGTAGGATCTGCTTCACAGGGGTACCCCCACTTTTTGCTGATACTTCACTGGTTTTCGACATTAGTCTGGCTGGGGCCCTGCTATTCAGAACCCCAGCCTAGCTGTTTCCTCTTTAAAAGGGTCTCCATGTGCCTTAGGCACATCACTGATTGGGATCTGGAGTGCCCTTGTAAGTCCCTAGTATATGGTATACTATGTACCAAGGGCATAGGTACCTCAGAGGCCTGCCAGGGGCTGCAGCATGTATTATGCCACCCCTGGTAGGCCATCCAAACTGGCACCACAGGTCTGCTACTGCAGCCTGGGTAAGGTGGTGCATGCACCCCTTGCTGTGGTATAGGTTACCTATATCACTAAATGCATACACACATATAAACCTATAAGTCACTCCTAAGGCAGGCCTTATCAATCCTAAAGGCAGAGTGCATGGTTCCTATGTGAGAGGGTGCCCCTGCATGAGCAGGGCCCTCTGCAGCGTTCGGAGACCATCTCTGATGCTGTTTGTAGTGCAGCCTGACCATATACTCTTAAACGCATTATATCCTCGCGGTAAAATGCTAACTATGGAATGGCTGCACCTAAACATGTCGTGTTTGGTGTCAAACATCTTGGAATACTACCCCCCGCCAATCCTGGCGGCGGGGGTAGCATTCCACCCTTCTAGAGGGAAAGGCATGTTAACTCTGACGAGTCCGGTAACTTCTTTCCAGAGCCTGGCATCACAAAATGGATGCTGCTGCCACAGACACGAGTCTGGCCTCCTGCTGCTGGACGAAACTCCGGCAGGGGAGGCCTGGACAATAGGTTTCCTGTCCCAGGGAGGTGTGACCACCTCCCCAGACAGGACAATGTGTATTGGGGCTGGGCGGGAGCACTTTCGGGTGCTTTGAAGTCCTGCACTGGGGGCACATTTGGTGTCCCTGTGCATACCCCAGTTCAAACCGGATCAGGGGCTTGCAGCCCCTGCTTTGGCGCGAACTGGACAAAGGGAAAGGGGTGTAGCCACCCCTCTGCCCTGACCCACCCATAGGTGGGGCCACAGAGTAGTCCATCCCCTATTTTTAGAATAAAGGTAGGAACCCAGTCCCTAGGACTTTAGATTATACCTGGACGAAACTCTGAAACAGAATCCTGGACCTTCGACGCTCTACTCACGATTAGAGGACTGAAGAATCTCCCTTGGGGTCAAGGAGTGACTCCCCTGCTTGGCAGGCACCAAAGAAGCATCTGTCCGGTTCGCATCACTGAAGCTCCCGTCGGACGCCGAAGTCATCGCATCACCAGAGGTGGATTCTCAGACTTCCCCGAGGCTACCCTGAGTCCCCAGCAAAGCTGAGGCCCGTGGCTATCGTGGGTGACTTGAGACCGTGACCCCTGGACACCGAGCACATTTGCAAGTGCACCATCTTCTGGGTCTCCCAAGAAGTCGTGCTTTGGGCTCCGAGTAGCCCTAGCCTCCAGCACCACCTGCACCGAAGATCACTGGCCCCCACTCCACGAGTGTCCTGTAAGCCAGCTCCACGTGCGGCGTCACGAGGCTCCTTCGCGGTCGCTAGCCCGTTGGCTAGTAGCCCTTAACGAAGGCCAATCTTTTCTTTACTTGGCAGTCTGGTTGCTCCAGGCCTGCCCTCACTTACCCTCACTGGGTGAGTTCCCCAGACCTTGCTGGTCTGCATCATCGACGATCTACATCTTACTCAAGACTTGCCGTTGCCAAGGCTTGTTGGGTCCAATCTGGTCGCCGACACCTCTGCACTCGACAGACATCGAGCAACAGCCCGAATCCTGCTCCTGGTCGCCGACAACGCCTCCCGGACCTCGTGGCTGAAGAGTCAAGACGACCGTCATCGAATCTGAAGCACTCGACATCGGTGGGCATCTGTCCATCGCCTCCCTGGTCACTGGCTAGTGACCCAGACTCTGTCCCCTCTGCTTTCAGGTTCTTCAGAACTCCGATCCACTCTTGGATCCACCCGGACACTTTTCTCCTGGTCGCCAGCAGCACTTTGCAGCAGATCGCCATAAGAACCGACGACGAAACCCGACCCCGAAAGGCACCTATGCACCCGGCTTCCCTGGGTGAGGTAACACGAGTACTCCGGTGCTCCCGTGGGTAGAGACTCTTCAAAGTCCTAGATCTCAAAGGGTTTTGTCCTAGTCCTCTTCTAAGTGTCCCTTTCCTCTATTTTCCCGATCCCGACTTTCTCCATAGAAGTTAACGGCGTATCGCGGTTGTGTATTTACACTGCACGTGTCTCCCGTGGGTCCCCTGTGTCACTACCTTGGGTGGTTCCTTGTGGTCCAAGCACTTCTAGAGGCTCTAGGCCTAGTGTCTAGTTCAGTCGTGGTTCGCATACCACTTTATTGGTATATGGTTTGGTATGCCCCTAGGGCCCAAACGTGTATTTGTGCTATTACTGTGATTTAAGATCTTATAACCTATGTACTTTCGAACTCTAGCCTCATAAAGAGACTAGAGGGGTGTGTTTAGTAATAAATACATATATTTTGAATATATACCTGGTGTGGTGCTCTTTCATTTGGTCACTCAAGAGATTATAGACTGGTAAAACAAGCTGCTTTACATTCCTTCAAGACTTAGCCTGAAGGCTGCTCTCCATAGCTACCACTAGGATAGCTTTCAATAAGGTTGTCTTTAACCTACCTACCATAAGAGTCGATTTGGACTGGTGCAAGGTGCCCACTATAATTAGTGGACAGCATATGCCAGGCCAACTTCTCACATTGGTGTGCAGCGTGTGGGATTCCAGCTTGCTATTGTTTTACCAGATAATCTCAATTGAATTGATCAACTGAAAACCACTAAAGGTACCTAAGGTACATATAATTTAAGCTTAGAATATCAGTAAGTTCTACTGAACTTAGATTTGTTTGTTAAGGGATAGCACAACCCTTTCTACAACTCAAGAGAGTTTAGTAGGCCACACTAGAGTAGGTAGTGCATACACCACACCACACTAGTAATGTCTTTAAAAGCAGGATCCAAAGATGCCCTGCAGGAAGCCATTGAGCTTCCCCTCCAAGTATGACACACTCCCATTCTTGGAACTGAGAGCTTTGTGTAACGTGAGGAAATTAAGGACAGGCCAAAGTCCCACCACCCAACACCTCCAGGAGTTGTTGGTGGCTTATGATCTTAGTAAGTCCTCAGAGACTGAAGGGGTAGGAGCAGAGGGTGGGCCAGCAGATGAGGAAGGGACCAGGGGTACTACTACCCCAGCCCCCTCTGAAACTGACCAGGAGGGTGACAATGACCCTGACCTGGAAAACCCAATCCCTTCTGGGGAAGATGAAGATGAGGATCTGGAGAACCACACCTTTGTCCCCCCAGGAAGGATTATGAGTGTGCTCAGAAAGTCTAGGTCTCCTTCTCAGGAGTCTAACCACTCTGGCACCTCAATAGGGAGCTCTGTTTCTTCTCACAGGAGGGAATCCTCTCATGAGAGAAGAAAGAGACTGGTCCAGTATGAGGAAACTCAACTGGAGATCAGGAAGAAGCAATTGGCTTTAGATAGAGAATCCCTAGATCTCCTTAAAGAGAGAAGAAAGTTGGGACTAGAGTCCCATGGTGGCAGCCATGTCCCTAGAGATAGGGAAAGGTCCTATGACCATAGGAACCTGAGCAAGATTGTCCCTCCCTACCAGAGTGGGGATGATATCCACAAATGGATAACTGCTTTAGAGAGGGCCTGTAAAGTACAGAAGGTCCCTCAGGAGCAGTGGGCAGCAATCTTGTGGCTCTCCTTTGCTGACAAAGGTAGAGACAAGCTCCTCACTGTTAGAGAGGAGGATGCTGACAATTACAAGGTCTTGAAGAGTGCTCTTATTGATGGGTTTGGCCTAACCACTGAACAGTACAGGTTGAAGTTCAGAGACACCCAAAAAGCACAGACTCAAGACTGGGTAGACTATGTGGATTGTTCTGCCAAGGCTCTGGAAGGCTGGTTGATGGGCAGTAAGGTGTGTGACTTCTCAGGATTGTATAATCTGATAATGAGGGAGCAGATTCTTAATAACTGTCAAAACCAGCTGTTGCATCAGTACCTGGTTGACTCTGATCTGACCTCTCCCCAAGAATTGGGAAAGAAGGCAGACAAATGGGTCAGAACCAGGGTGAAGCAGAAGGTACAGAACCAAGGTGGGGAAACCAAGAAGCAAGATGCTAAGAACTCTGACAAGGGTGGGGAGAAGGGTAAAGATCAAAAGTCTTCATCAGGCCCCCAAAAATCTTCTTCTGGTTAGGGATTCCCAGTCTACCAAGGGTAAAGGCCAAAGAAAACCATGGTGCAAGGTCTGTAAGCAAAAGACCCACTGGACCAGTGATTGCACCAAGTCCAAAGACTCCAGTCCAGCACCCACCAATGCCCCTAAGGCACCTGTTCCCCCTAGTACAGTTGGTGGAGGTGCTCCAGCAAAGGGTTTAGTAGGGTTCACCCTGGGAACTGAGTTGGGCTCTGACTTAGTCAGGGAACTGACTCAGGCTGTGTTAGTCTGTGATGGAGGCATGGATGTGACCTCCACTGTGAGTCCCAGTAATCTGGGCAAGTACAGACAACAGCCTTTAATCAATGGACGAGAGGCTTTGGCATTTAGGGACACAGGGGCAAGTGTCACAATGGTGACACAAGACCTTGTGCTACCTGGGCAAGTTATACTTGGTGAAATGTACCAAGTGACCAATGCTAGCAATGTCAGAACAGACCATACTCTGGCAGTTGTTAACTTCTCCTGGGGAGGGGTAACTGGCCTTAAGAAGGTTGTGGTAAGTGCAAACCTACCAGTCGAATGCTTGCTTGGCAATGACTTAGAGACTTCTGCTTGGGCAGAAGTGGAGCTCAGGACCCATGCAGAAATGCTGGGGATCCCTGCAGAAGTGTTTGCTGTGACCAGGTCACAAGCTAAACTGTCTAAAACTGAACAGGCCTTGGATTCTGGAAGAATGGACCAAGTGCCTTCCAAGAGGAGGAGTAGTAGGGTTAAGGCAGAGCCTTCCCCTTGGCTCAGGAGGAAGATCAGTCCCTTGAGGGGGATGATCTCAGCCCTGAAGAAGGAACTGTCCCAGAGGAACTTGAACCTGAACAGGTTGAGTTCTTGGGGACAGGGGGACCTTCTAGGGCAGATCTGAGCCAGGAGCAGCAGAGCTGCCCCTCCCTTGAACCCCTCAGACAGCAAGCTGCTGCTGAGGCTGCTGGGAAAGCTAGTGGTCCCCATACAGTATATTGGGATGATGGACTCCTGTACTCAGAGAGTAGAGACCCCAAGCCTGGTGCTACCAGGAGGTTGGTAATACCTTTGAAGTTCAGGGGCTTCCTATTGACCCTAGCCCATGATATTCCCTTAGCAGGACACCTGGGCCAGAACAAGACTTGGGACAGAATTGTCCCTCACTTTCACTGGCCCCACATGTCTGAAGACAGTAAGGAGTTTTGTCGCTCCTGTGTAACCTGCCAAGCCAGTGGCAAAGCAGGTGGCACTACAAAGGCCCCCTGATACCACTACCTGTGGTGGGGTGCCCTTTGAGAGGGTAGGGATTGACATTGTTGGTCCCATGGATCCCCAAACAGCCTCTGGGCACAGGTTTATCCTGGTGGTAGTGGATCATGCCACCAGGTACCCAGAAGCTATTCCCCTCAGGACCACTACAGCACCTGTGGTGGCAAGGGCCCTCCTGGGAATGTTCTCAAGAGTGGGCTTTCCTAAGGAGGTAGTATCAGACAGGGATGCAAACTTCATGTCTGGTTACTTAAAAGCAATGTGGAAGGAGTGTGGAGTTACTTATAAGTTCACCACACCCTATCACCCACAATGCAATGGTTTAGTTGAGAGATTCAACAAAACCTTGAAGGGCATGATTAAAGGGCTCCCAGAAAAGCTTAGGCGTAGATGGGACATACTCTTGCCCTGCCTTTTATTCGCATATAGGGAGGTGCCTCAGAAGGGGGTTGGTTACAGCCCTTTTGAACTTCTGTTTGGCCACCCTGTGAGGGGTCCACTGTGCTTGGTGAAGGAAGGATGGGAGTTACCTCTCAAGCCCCCAAAGCAAGATATAGTGGACTATGTACTTGGTCTCCGCTCCAGGATGGCTGAGTACATGAAAAAGGCAACCAAAAACCTTGAGGCTAGCCAGGAACTGCAGAAGGCCTGGCATGACCAAAAGGCTGTTCTGACTGTTTACCAGCCAGGACAGAAGGTGTGGGTGTTGGAGCCAGTGGCCCCAGCAGCTCTCCAAGACAAATGGAGTGGACCCCACACTATTGTTGAACAGAAGGGTGAGGTCACTTACTTAGTGGACCTAGGAACACCCAGGAGTCCCCAAAGGGTTCTCCATGTCAACAGACTTAAGCCATATGTGGACAGGGCAGACATGGGCTTGCTCATGGCTACTGATGAAGGGCAGGAGGAAGAGAGTGACCCACTCCCTGACCTGCTCTCACAGAACCCTGACGATGGGTCAGTTGATGGTGTAGCCTTGGCAGGCAGCCTCACTACCCAGCAACAAACTGATTGCAGGCAAGTCCTCAATCAGTTTAGGCATATGTTTTCACTGACACCCAGTCAGACCACCTGGTGCACTCATGAAGTGGACACTGGGGACAGTCTGCCTATTAAAAACAAGATTTATAGGCAACCTGACCATGTCAGGGACTGTATCAGGACTGAAGTCCAGAAGATGTTGGAATTGGGAGTGATTGAGCCCTCAGATAGCCCTTGGGCTAGTCCAGTAGTCCTAGTACCTAAACCTCACACCAGTGGTGGGAAAAGAGAGATGAGGTTTTGTGTAGACTACAGAGGCCTCAATGCAGTCACTAGGACTGATGCCCATCCAATACCCAGGGCAGATGAGCTCATAGATACTTTGGCCTCTGCCAAATATCTCAGCACATTTGACCTAACAGCTGGCTACTGGCAGATCAGACTAGCTGATGCTGCAAAGCCCAAAACAGCATTTTCAACCCCTAGTGGGCATTATCAATTTGTGGTGATGCCCTTTGGTCTGAAAAATGCACCTGCCACTTTCCAGAGGTTGGTGAACACAGTTCTCACAGGACTGGAAGCCTATAGTGCAGCTTATCTAGATGATATTGCTGTCTTTAGCTCCACCTGGGAGGATCACCTGGTCCACCTCAGGAATGTTTTACAGGCCCTGCAAAAGGCAGGCCTGACTATCAAGGCCACTAAGTGCCAGATAGGGCAGAGTCAGGTTGTGTACCTGGGCCACCTTGTGGGTGGAGGCCAGGTTCAACCTTTGCAGAGCAAGATCCAGACCATCATGGACTGGACTGCTCCCACTACCCAGACTCAGGTGAGAGCCTTCTTAGGCCTGACTGGGTACTATAGGAGATTTGTCAAGGGGTATGGATCAATAGTGACACCCTTGAATGACTTAACTTCTAAGAAAATGCCCAAAAAGGTTCAGTGGACAGTTAGCTGTCAAAAGGCATTTGATGACCTCAAGCAGGCCATGTGCACTGCTCCAATTCTGCAGAGTCCTGATTACTCCAAGAAGTTCATTGTTCAAACTGATGCATCTGAATTGGGGGTAGGGGCTGTACTGTCACAATTGAATGAAGAAGGTCAGGATCAGCCAGTAGCTTTTATTAGCAGAAGGCTGACCCCTAGAGAGAAACGTTGGTCAGCCATAGAGAGGGAGGCCTTTGCTGTGGTCTGGGCTCTGAAGAAGTTGAGGCCATACTTGTTTGGTACACACTTCCTGGTTCAGACAGACCATAAGCCCCTCTTATGGCTAAAACAAATGAAGGGTGAAAACCCCAAACTGCTTAGGTGGTCCATTTCCCTACAGGGGATGGACTTTACAGTGGAACATAGGCCTGGGAGTAACCATGCGAATGCAGATGGACTCTCTAGGTATTTCCACTTAGAACATGAAGACTTAACTGGGCAAGGTTAGTTTAATGTCCCTACGTTTGGGGGGGTTGTGTAGGAGAGTAGGATCTGCTTCACAGGGGTACCCCCACTTTTTGCTGATACTTCACTGGTTTTCGACATTAGTCTGGCTGGGGCCCTGCTATTCAGAACCCCAGCCTAGCTGTTTCCTCTTTAAAAGGGTCTCCATGTGCCTTAGGCACATCACTGATTGGGATCTGGAGTGCCCTTGTAAGTCCCTAGTATATGGTATACTATGTACCAAGGGCATAGGTACCTCAGAGGCCTGCCAGGGGCTGCAGCATGTATTATGCCACCCCTGGTAGGCCATCCAAACTGGCACCACAGGTCTGCTACTGCAGCCTGGGTAAGGTGGTGCATGCACCCCTTGCTGTGGTATAGGTTACCTATATCACTAAATGCATACACACATATAAACCTATAAGTCACTCCTAAGGCAGGCCTTATCAATCCTAAAGGCAGAGTGCATGGTTCCTATGTGAGAGGGTGCCCCTGCATGAGCAGGGCCCCTCTGCAGCGTTCGGAGACCATCTCTGATGCTGTTTGTAGTGCAGCCTGACCATATACTCTTAAACGCATTATATCCTCGCGGTAAAATGCTAACTATGGAATGGCTGCACCTAAACATGTCGTGTTTGGTGTCAAACATCTTGGAATACTACCCGCCCGCCAATCCTGGCGGCGGGGGTAGCATTCCACCCTTCTAGAGGGAAAGGCATGTTAACTCTGACGAGTCCGGTAACTTCTTTCCAGAGCCTGGCATCACAAAATGGATGCTGCTGCCACAGACACGAGTCTGGCCTCCTGCTGCTGGACGAAACTCCAGCAGGGGAGGCCTGGACAATAGGTTTCCTGTCCCAGGGAGGTGTGACCACCTCCCCAGACAGGACAATGTGTATTGGGGCTGGGCGGGAGCACTTTCGGGTGCTTTGAAGTCCTGCACTGGGGGCACATTTGGTGTCCCTGTGCATACCCCAGTTCAAACCGGATCAGGGGCTTGCAGCCCCTGCTTTGGCGCGAACTGGACAAAGGGAAAGGGTGTAGCCACCCCTCTGCCCTGACCCACCCATAGGTGGGGCCACAGAGTAGTCCATCCCCTATTTTTAGAATAAAGGTAGGAACCCAGTCCCTAGGACTTTAGATTATACCTGGACGAAACTCTGAAACAGAATCCTGGACCTTCGACGCTCTACTCACGATTAGAGGACTGAAGAATCTCCCTTGGGGTCAAGGAGTGACTCCCCTGCTTGGCAGGCACCAAAGAAGCATCTGTCCGGTTCGCATCACTGAAGCTCCCGTCGGACGCCGAAGTCATCGCATCACCAGAGGTGGATTCTCAGACTTCCCCGAGGCTACCCTGAGTCCCCAGCAAAGCTGAGGCCCGTGGCTATCGTGGGTGACTTGAGACCGTGACCCCTGGACACCGAGCACATTTGCAAGTGCACCATCTTCTGGGTCTTCCAAGAAGTTGTGCTTTGGGCTCCGAGTAGCCCTAGCCTCCAGCACCACCTGCACCGAAGATCACTGGCCCCCACTCCACGAGTGTCCTGTAAGCCAGCTCCACGTGCGGCGTCACGAGGCTCCTTCGCGGTCGCTAGCCCGTTGGCTAGTAGCCCTTAACGAAGGCCAATCTTTTCTTTACTTAGCAGTCTGGTTGCTCCAGGCCTGCCCTCACTTACCCTCGCTGGGTGAGTTCCCCAGACCTTGCTGGTCTGCATCATCGACGATCTACATCTTACTCGAGACTTGCCGTTGCCAAGGCTTGTTGGGTCCAATCTGGTCGCCGATACCTCTGCACTCGACAGACATCGAGCAACAGCCCGAATCCTGCTCCTGGTCACCGACAATGCCTCCCGGACCTCGTGGCTGAAGAGTCAAGACGACCGTCATCGAATCTGAAGCACTCGACATCGGTGGGCATCTGTCCATCGCCTCCCTGGTCACTGGCTAGTGACCCAGACTCTGTCCCCTCTGCTTTCAGGTTCTTCAGAACTCCGATCCACTCTTGGATCCACCCGGACACTTTTCTCCTGGTCGCCAGCAGCACTTTGCAGCAGATCGCCATAAGAACCGACGACGAAACCCGACCCCGAAAGGCACCTATGCACCCGGCTTCCCTGGGTGAGGTAACACGAGTACTCCGGTGCTCCCGTGGGTAGAGACTCTTCAAAGTCCTAGATCTCAAAGGGTTTTGTCCTAGTCCTCTTCTAAGTGTCCCTTTCCTCTATTTTCCCGATCCCGACTTTCTCCATAGAAGTTAACGGCGTATCGCGGTTGTGTATTTACACTGCACGCGTCTCCCGTGGGTCCCCTGTGTCACTACCTTGGGTGGTTCCTTGTGGTCCAAGCACTTCTAGAGGCTCTAGGCCTAGTGTCTAGTTCAGTCGTGGTTCGCATACCACTTTATTGGTATATGGTTTGGTACGCCCCTAGGGCCCAAACGTGTATTTGTGCTATTACTGTGATTTAAGATCTTATAACCTATGTACTTCGAACTCTAGCCTCATAAAGAGACTAGAGGGGTGTGTTTAGTAATAAATACATATATTTTGAATATATACCTGGTGTGGTGCTCTTTCATTTGGTCACTCAAGAGATTATAGACTGGTAAAACAAGCTGCTTTACATTCCTTCAAGACTTAGCCTGAAGGCTGCTCTCCATAGCTACCACTAGGATAGCTTTCAATAAGGTTGTCTTTAACCTACCTACCATAAGAGTCGATTTGGACTGGTGCAAGGTGCCCACTATAATTAGTGGACAGCATATGCCAGGCCAACTTCTCACATCTGGCATGGGCACTAATTTACCTGGGTGACATCCGCACACTCGCTTGTGATATTCAAACAGTTTACATGCACCATAATACAATAGGTGATATAGAGGACCCTTTGGGGGTACCCTCCCTTATTTGTAATTTAGAATTCAGAGTTTCCGGAAGTTGAGGGCCCACCAGGGTAAAAAAGCCTTCTCACTCCTCCGTGGTTTTTGATGGATCAAACAACAACAAGCAAAGAGGCATGGACAGCAAAGAACACATGCCGGCCTATGGCAAAAGCACACTGGCTAGCTACAGAAAATGGGCCACCGGCCGCATGGTCAAGCAACAACAACAAGCAAAGAGGCATGGACAACAATGAAAACATGAAGGCCTATGGCAAAAGCACACTGACTGGCTACACAAAATGGCCACATGGTCAAACAACAAAAAGCAAGGAGGCATGGACAACAAAGAACACATGCAGGACTATGGACACTGACTATACAAAATGGCTGCCGGCTACATGGCATGGAGAACAAAGCCAAAATGGTGTCCTATGGAAAGCACACACACACAATAGCCAGACAAAGGCGGCATGGTAAACAATGATAAACACACACTATTAATTCAGCAATGCCAAAAACAAAAATTTCGTGATCTATAAAAAATTTACAACAACACAAATTCTCCCGAGACATCAAATATTACCCCACCAAAACACACTTTTGCTGAAAAAAACATTAAATACAAAAAAACCTACATTTTTAATTTAATCCAATGCAATCCCTGGTCTAAATGATGTTTTAAAACAACATATACCACAGAAACAGCTGTTTCATCTACCCATTGACTAACACTGGGTGGATGGCCATTGGGCAGACTAGGCCATATGGTAAAATAAACAAATAGTGCAAATTTAACAAATATGGAGAAAATTTACTGAACTGTGCAACCTTTTTCCCTTACAAAAGATAACAAATGATTTGAAAAAAATACTAAGCCCCCACTGCAACGGCAGACCACCCACCTCAACCACAATCGAATATAAAAATGGAATAAAAGTACAAATAAATACTGGTGCATAACCTCTATCTAACAAACAACTCCCTTATACAAAAGTTTTTGAACTTACTTGTGATGTCATAAAAACAAAGTCTTTCAAATCCAATAATATATATATGCAGCAGGAATTGCAGACAAAGATAATGATCCTTTCACCTTGAAAATCCAAATGGAAAGTGACCAGGATATTGACAAAGCACTGGGAGGAGGCTTTCGGACAGGAAGAGGAAGCTGGAGTCTCTAGGGCACTTTCTTATTGTTGAAAAAAAAAAGTAAAATAAAAGAATGCTTTTCGCACTAAAAAACAACCTGAATGGTTTGTTCAAGTAGACTATTCACTTGAAAAGATATTTTTGAGTTGATTCAGCTGCTTCTAGAGTAGAGAATCTGCTCGAGTAGCAGCCGTGGCCGCTCGCACTCGCCAGCGTCACAAAAACTGGAAGTCGAGGCAGAGGGTGGCAAATCTCACTTGAACTCGCTAGCAGCTGGCAAATTTCACTCACGGACGCAAGTGCCTGTTTACACTCGCTCGCGCCAATGGGATTATAATTCCACTATGTGCCGGGTGGTGGACTTTAGCAGGAACTCCGTGTTAGATGCATAGTGCGGAGAGACCTAAATTCTGCCAATTCTGCGAGCAGAATTATTATTCTGCATGGGCCTAGTGATAAGTGGTCTTTAACTGCGGACAAGGTGGAACCATTGCTGGCATACCTTTCCTACGCTATAGGTAGAAACTACTCAATAGTGTTGTGACTGAATATATCGTGGGTCTGGCCTGCTTTCAGTAATCCCCTTGCAAGAGTTTAAAAAACGGGCTTTGCAGCCATTGCTATGAACTGGCCATAATAACCACCCATCTGAACTAGAAATTGGCAAATTGTAAGTTCCATTCTGCACCATCTCATTGAGCTGTTTTTCTGTGAAATTAATAAACTGTTGGCAATTATCAAATTTTACGACAGATAGGATGCTTAGTGTATTCAAATTTTTAGTATTGGCCAAGCCAAGACACGTAGTCTGTTGTTCTGTTTTGTTTAGAAAGATCATTTGGTGGGGGATTAGACAAGTCCTAAAAAAAGCCAGTGTTGTGTACCCCAAACAGATTTAAGCTCAATATTGTCCTTCCAATACTCATAATCCTTTACAGCTAGTTGTGAAACAAATGAATTTAAATATATCGCTTTTGTTTGCATGAGCATATTCTTCTTTGCTGAGGAAGGTGTGAGCTTATAATATTATGAAACGAGGTCTGTAGGGACAGGACCAGAAAAACAAAGGAACTTCTTAAAATATGTTTTAGAACTACCCACAGGTGGAGTCAGACAATGTTCCCACTGTGTATAATTAAAAACAGCATATGGAGTACTAGCTCTGTGTAAATAGTGATGTGCATAATGGTGGTAGCAAAACATTTCACCATAATTTGCAGAATTCAAATATAAATACTCATTATCAAATACAGTGTATGATTCTAATTCAGATAGCATATTAGAAACAGTCATACCATCCCAATCATCACAAATGCAACCTGGGGTAATAACGTCATCGATAGCAACTTTAAAAACATATGCAATTTGCAATGTTTCTGTTGGACCAAAAATGACAAGGGGAACATAATCATAAACAATACCATTGTGGACAGGAAATGCAGTAATGTTCAACAGGGACAAGTCTCTTCGGACCTTGTGATGAAGAATTGGGTGTAAGCACCTCAGCTACTAGTTCTGGTGAAGTATGATCAGAAAGATAGGGTTCATTTATTAGAAGAAAAAAACACTGTAATAGATCCAATCCACAGGAAGAGAAAAAATAATGAAAGAAAAATCCAACAGTATGATCATGGAGCAATCAGATATGTCTATTTCAGCCAAAAGAACAGTGCAAGTGCACCACACATAGAACTATGCAAAGAGTCTGAAGAAAAAACATCAATGTTAACAAAGAAACTATAGGCAGTCTGAGTGAAAACAGGAACCTCGTTAGGCAAAGGAGAGCAGGGAGGCACCTCCAATGGCAGATGATAGTATATAATTTCACTACAAGGAGCGGAGAAGTGGAAAATGGCAAACTCACGTTAGAAACACATCCTGTGTTTTCATCATTAACTGGTACGGTTGAAAGTTCAGCATGTGAAGACCCCAGCCGGGGTATGGGAAAATTAGGACTGCTTAGTGCATGTAGACGGGTTTTGTGCATGGTAAGGAGAGGTGACAAGGAACTACCCAGAAATCCTGTGGCCTACTATGGAGAACTGGCCACATGGTGTAACTTGATAAAATCAATGGAAACTTGTCGTTTCTATTTACAACCAGCAAGCGGTGGCAAAGTCACAGTTTGAGTACCATGGATGGCAAGGACAGGCACAGATCCACAATAAGACTGGTCAAACTCTTTTTTATCTCTAATCTTCTCTCTGTCTAGATATCCAACTTTAGGAATCCAGTCAGAAACCTCTGGTCACTTCTTCACTTTGTCAGTCGCAGAACATTTAGGGGCAGATTTACAAGCCCCTTGCGCCACTTTTGCGTCACTTTTCCCATGTTAAAAATGACGCAAAAGTGGCGCAAGGGCCTGGTAAATAGGCCCCTTAGAATTCAAATTGGAGTACTCATCTTAGATGTCTTGTAATTACTGTAAGACAGCTAAACTTTCATTGATGTCAAAGGGCACATCACCAGCCACTGTGCCAAAGTTATCAACATCTACAACAGACATTTGAACCCCGAAGAGTACCTCATAGGTAGTCTGATCACCCAACAACCGTCTAGGCAGACTATTTAATGCTCTCTGGACTCCATACAGGTGATGGATCCAACTACAACCTGAATCTTATACTCTAGTTGTTAAGGACTGCTTTAAGTTATGGTTCTTCCATTCCATTATCGAGTTTCCCACAGGATGATAGGTGGTGGAATAATGCACAGCAACACCCAGAGTGCACATAGCATCCCGGTAAGCCTTAGTGGTTAAAGCGGTCCCGGGTCCGAGTAGGATGCTGCCACTGCATATGTACTAATGAAGACTTGCAAATCTTTAATAACAGTACAAGCATGTGGCCACACCCATAGATATCGAGAACTTGAATCAACAGTCACTAAGTTAAATTTAAAGACACCATCCAAATGGAGTGGTCTGCAATGATCAAAATAGACATATTGTAATGGCTTATTTGAAATTAAAAGAGCTGTCTGTAGTGGGCGTGCAATAGTGGAACTTTTAATTTGTTGACAAACATCACAACGAAGGGCACATTTCTCTGTCTGTTTATAAAGACCCTGCCATCACTAGTGTTTCTGTTATAAGGAAACAGTAGCCGGCACACAAGCATGGGCAGATGCAAATTCCTCACGAGCAGCTATTATTAACTCTAACCTTCAGTCCTGGTTGGGTATCACTCGATCACCCACCCCGGGAATGAGGTCTCAATAAATTTGAGATTTTGCTGAATAGCCTTTAGGTACCTGCTCGCCACTAGCCAAAGCAGTGACTGCAGCCATTATGTCATCATCTATCCTCGTATGCAAATGAGTAATTGCAGCTGTCTGCTTGGCAGCTTCACCAGCTAATGAATTCCCTGCAACCTGCACACCAACATGTTGATGACTCAATATATGAATTATATGAGCCAGTGGCAAAGCATCCTTTGCCGCCACTTTGCCCCACAAAAGCTTATGCTTTAAAGTCTTTCCTTTGGAATCAGTGAATCCATTCAAGTGCCAATAAGGTAAATTATCATTGAATGTCTAGACGCAGTAATAGGAATCACACACTGAAAGTGTGGGGAATTCTGAAACCGTATTCTGCAAAGCCAGAACCAAAGCTTTAAATTCAGCAGGCTGAGCGGTACAGTCACCCAAAGTTTCTGTATATGTTTTTTGTGCCTGAAATACACCATCTTTAATGACACCATTCACTGCAGCACATGCAGCTGAGTACTTGTACTTAGTACCAACCGGTGGCTGGGCCGATCTAACAGTATAGTTAATGAAAGCATATTCATCTAGATGCAAAAGTTCACTAGACACGAGGTATTCTTGTTCATACAGGAGGTAGTCCTGCATTTGTAAAATAGGGTCACTCAAAAACATAATCTACATCAGTAGCTGTCACGCAAGTGGCCCACTGGATCCATCTTGGATGTAAGGCTTTCGCGTTAGGAACGCTGGTCTTGATGACAGCCTCTAAGGCCAGAACAGGAGACACCACAATTGTGCTTTCCTCTGAGCCAATGGACGTTCCTTCAGGGCAGGCGTCTAAACTGCAGTGAAAAAAAATTCTGATGATGCAAAATGCATTTCTGCATTGGAATATAAATGTGATTTATAAGCAATCGGCACTGTTTCTCCTTCATTGAATAAAACATATGTACAACCACTGGAACTAAATTAGTAGTGTATGAGTATGTAAGTGTTTAAACTCAAACATGTCAGTATGTTCAGCAGTCCAATGTTTATTAGAACAATCTGGATGAATTAAGTCATACAACGGTTTAACCCATTGTGCATAGTCTAGTATGTATATTCTACCAAAGTATAGGAATCCTAAAAGTGAGTGAAGCTTTTTCAATGTATGAAATGTTTGCAAGAGAACAAATTTCTCTATGAAATATAGTGATAGGCTTTTGCCCTCATTTTATCATTTGCATCCTAAATAGGACACTGAGAAAGGCAATTTTAGATTTTGGGGAATTTAATTTATAGCCATGATCAGCGAATCACAAAATAATACAATCTACTCTGGGTAAATGTGTGTTTAAATCATCTGTGAGGGAAATGTTATCAATATAGGACAACGCTTCTGAGACAATTTCTTGTAAAATTGACGTTACTCTGGCAGCAAACAGACTGAACTATTCTTATATCCCTGTGGAAGCCTACAGAATCTTCCCTTACTCCTAGCACTGAGAATGCGGTCAAATTGTGCCTTTCAGACACTTTATTTTGACAGAAAAAGCCACTGGAAATGTCCAATGTAGATATATATATCTTTACAAACAGTGCTATTTAATAAGCCTGTGCTGTGTGATTTGTGTTCAGCAAAAGTGCATGTATGACTGTTTAATTGTCTATAGTCTAAAACTATATGATAAGAATGATCTGGTTTTAGCACAGGAAACAGCAAATTATTCATAGGGGAGACACAACGCGCAATAACTCCTTGATATTCTAATTGTGTCAATATCTCCCTGTCAATTTTGCAGGAAATAACGACTAGTAGCAAGGTAGATGAACAAAGGAATGTTGGTTTATTGGACTTCAGTACTTTATGCATTGAATGAACAGAAAACAGAAGTGATTCTTAATTACTCGTTTTGAGAACAAATAATGTCTTAATGGTTTGAAGAACAAATAAAGTCTTAATTTCTGATTTTAGTCTCTTTGTTTTTCAGGTCCTGGTGGAGTCCGCGACGTGGATCCGGGATGCCCTCGGAGAAAGCAAAGAAGATGCCACGGTAAGATACTCGTTTTCTAAGAATACTTTTAAAGAAAGTAAGCGTGAGGCTTTATAGAGAGCAAAACACCCGTGCTCTACTTTGTACCCCTCAGAATTAGTGTTCAGGATAAAGGATAGGTCAGCTATTGGCGTTGAGATTCATGCACTGCAGCTTTAAGTACGATAGTAACAACATGAGGCTTTATAGAGAGCAAAAACACCCGTGCTCTACTTTGTACCCCTCAGTATTAGTGTGTTCAGGATAAAGGATAGGTCAGCTATTGGCGTTGAGGTTCACGCACTGCAGCCTTATGCACGATAACAAAAAAAAAACTAAAAGTAGAAGAAAGAAACAAAAAGAAACAATCCTACACCAGAGAAGGGAGGAGGGGACGAATCACGAAGCCACAGTAGAGATTCTTATTTGAATCCCCCTTCCTCCCTCCCGCCTACCAAAGATTCGGCCCTGTACCTGGCGTAGCCACACTTCACCTGAAACGTGGCGGGGCTGTACGCCTGTCGCGGGACTCCGTTGCGAGGTGCTGGTCTTGCCGCATCGCCACAGGCTGTCTGTAAGTTGGGACTTCACGCTGTTCAGCGTTACAGTAGCGCCCGTGTCTCTCTCTCCTGTCCTCTTGAAGGGAAAATGGGAACTCCTGCTTGCGGTACTTGGATGATTAAAACCACTGGGATTTGTCGCCCTCCAGGTTTTGTTGAGGAAGTACGGGGGCTTCGGCTGAAGATCCTTGCGTTCCTCACAGATGTCATCCGAGCTCGCGTCTCCCGAATCGTCTACTTTGAGGGTTCCTTCTGGCAACAACAAGTCTTCCTGTTTCCTGGGTTTAAAAGGCCCTCCTTTCGTGATGATTGGCTCCTGGTTCATCACGTGATCGGCGTCATCAATCCTGGCATCAGCGACACCGGAGTCTGCCTTTCCTATAACTTCCTGCCCTTTTGAAGTGTTATCATGAGCATTGAGCTGCAGAGGGAAAGGAGAGCGTGCAGGTGAGCTAAAAATATGCCAAGGAATGTGTTGTTCATCTTCAGTCTCTCCCTCCCTTTCACACTCCCTAACAGGGTGTTTTGCTTCACGTTTAGCATGGCATTGTGCTTACACCTGCAGGCTGGACCTTATAGGTATAACATGAAAAGGTGAGTCTTTATCCCAACTTGCTTGATTGCGATATAGTACTAGTGCTTGAGCAAGAGCTCACTCTGTAGCACATGCTGCGTTAACTTCCTCAGGAACAATAATGGAAAAGGAAGATAATATTTCATCCTCCCCTTGTGGGACTTTTCGAACAAACTCCAGTAGCCAATCAATCTCAGCCAAGAGAATGTCATATTTATTAGTTACATTCTGCCAGAATATTACTTTATTAATATGTGGTATATCACCCACAATTTGCATGTCTAAATCATAGAGTTTATCTAGAGTTTCAACCTGTATATCGTCATTAGTCGGTCTCGCCACCAGAAACTCTTGAAACATCTGGTAAATTATTGAGACCTCTTCTGCATTGTCGCGAAGAGTTCTTGCCCACTTCTTGTTCTGAAGAAGAGTTCTGAGTATTTATAGCATTTTTATCAGAAATTCCAGCCACTTTCTTCTATTTAAACTAAACCTTTGGTTGTGGGAGTTTCTCTTCCTCTTATATGATGAGGTCAGAAGAGCGATGTGAGTCCGTCTTCGGTTTCGCACACTCCTCCTATCCGCGTTCGCCTCGTTCTCTTCTCCCTGACCGCTTGTCTGTAGAGTCCTAAAAGGAACAAGAAGGACACGTATCAGAATGCTGATACTACCTATCAGGCTATTTAATTGCATCATAGTTATGTAAATTGTAATGATTTTCAGAAGACTCCGGTTGCAGAGATCCAGTCAGTGTTATAGCTTTAGCTTTGTTTTTATCCCAACTCTTTTTTAGAAGACTCAGGTGTCTGCTTTGCAGTATCAGCATCAGATTTGCTTTAAAGTTGTGGCTTATTAGGCCTGGTTTCCAAACTGTCACTACCTATAGTTGTATAGGTTTCAGAAATTATTTTAGGTAGCTCGTGTTCCTGATCTGCTACAGGAACTAAAGTGAGCCGCTGACATATCGGCAGAGAGACTGCCTCCCCTTTAATATTACATGAAATAATTGATGACACTGTGTCAAAGTTGTCAATGAGTTTCATCCCCATATCCAGGGCAGGGGCTGCTCCATGTTCAGCCTGAATCTGTTTAAGGACTTCAGGCAAAACAGCAACTGAAGGAGTAACATGAGTAACGTTGCAGATTGCAGCAAATACAGTATCCCATACTACACTGCTGAACTGGGGGAACCATACCAAGTGGAAGACTCATAATGAGAACCCTAAATTTATCTTGGGATCCTGTATGGGGAATCACTACCTCAAGCTGATTTCTTCTTGAGCAATCCAAAATGGAATTTCATCACATTTCTTAGGGACTTTACCCATAAAGGCACTAATAGTAATAAGAGTAATAGCAGGCAAATCTAAATTAGCCTGACCAGCATGAGGAGCTCTTGCTGGGGCAGTAGTTAAGGTATGCATAATATACTGCATCATACATCAATGCAGCCTAACCAAATGGTTTAAGAGAACAAGCATATTGCGCTTGGTTAACGTTTTGTGCATTTGGATAAGGCTTATAGCGTGCTAAGACTGGCCAGGTTGCTCCATCATTACCGAGAGGACCCAGTCTGACATTGTGAGCTGTATGTGAGAGGGCTCCTTGGAACCAATTATGATGTTCCTGGTAAGTTAATGGTACTTCTAAATAGACATAAGGCCTATATGCAGCTGGAACTGCAGCCTCAGCGTATGTGCAAAATGTGAGTGAATTGCCATTGACTGCAGGAAAATCAACCCAGGAAAACAAAACTTTACATCTGTATGCTTCGTGTGCCTAAACCACGAAGGTAACTTCTCCACCACCATTGGGGAGTCCATGTCCAGTAAAATAAATAGTAACAACCTGTCTGCAATTAACAGGAATAATTACTGGTTGCACCATATTTAATGAATGGAATTCAAGAGAAGGGAAAACACTATAAGGGACAATCCTTTTGAAAACAATTAAGCTTGATCAACCTAAAGACATAAATAGGTAATTCCTATTAAATTGAAGAGGATAAACCCTTATCACCAAGGGCGTCTGCTTATAAAGGCAATAAAGGAGCCTTGGGCACACACAAGTGAACTACAAAGGAGACCCTTTAAATAGGTTCCAAACCTAGAACATTGATAGCATCATGTTATACGGTTCCTACAAATTTAGAAGGACTGTGTATTAGGTCAATAAAACTTTCATAATATAGAGACTGCGTCTCCCAATATAATCAATAAATATTGCTTTGTTTGACTAGCTCACAGTACCACATCTAAACCCCTAACCTTTCAGAGTTATAGATGTTACTAGTAAACTTAAACAGGACCACTCTGATTCCCAAGGAATTTGTGGAAACAGATCTAACGCTTGTGTGTGTCACTTCTGCATGTCCAAGGTATCACAAAGAAAAGATGCACCAAAGCATTTTCAAACATTTATTAAAAAGCTCTAATCTTTGTAATAAAACATGAACTGCAATTATTAGACAGAGAAAACACATCATTGTCATAATTGTTTTGAGAATGGTGAAAACACAAACAATTCAACCATGTTAATTGTTCAAAATGTTACTAAGGGTACTCCTATCTATCACAAAATATCCTATGCGAAAGAGAGCTTGTTGGGAGTACCCATCTGCCAGGCCTATTGGAATGACCCAACCCCATACCGTTGTACTGTATGCCAGGAAACAGGCCTCAGTGCATTAACTAATGCACCTCTGTCTGAGTGTGCAGGCCTGCACACTTCTCTTTCTCTCGCACAGCTATTTTCCTTCTCAGGATGAAGGTCAGGGACTACAGAACTGCAACTCAGTCACAGCTCACCGCAGCTTCCATGATACCTTTGGCAGGAAGTGAACCTCTCACTGACTTCAGCATGGACGCTGTTTAAATAATGAAGTGGAAAGCTTATCACACTGTGCCAGAGGTGCAGTAGAGTGTCTTTAATTAGTCTGAGGAAAAATAGTTGTCTCCTACAAGCAAAAAATAAAACAATGCATCGTTTTCTAAGTGGTGTGACCCTGGAACTAAATGTACAGACTACTGGCCTACAATGCCTATCAGAAATTCTTGCATTAAGGAAAATATGTGCAAACCACCATTAGAAACGGATGCTACGTTAAAAAGAAAAGAGCTAATATAGAGGCAAAATGTAAGCTCTACAACATTGATTCAGCCTCAGTAAAGGCTTGGCCACTTGGGAATAGTTGGGTATCCACTGTCTACAGTAACCCACCATTCCCAGGAACATCCTAATCTCTCTCTGTGCTCTGCGTGGGTTCATTTTTAAAATTATAGTGATTTTCTATTGTGACAGCCTTCTCATTCCTTTTTCTATGAGATGTCCTATAGGAGCTCTTTCTGGGGACACTTTGGGTCCATTCTCAGCCAAATGATTCAAAAGAGCAATAGTATCCTGTTTACAAGCTTCTTGTGTAGTTGATGCCACAAGTAGGTCATCAATATACTGTACAAGAACTGAGTTGCAAGGCATCCGTAAAGTCTCAAGATTTTTTTTCAATATCTGATTAGAGACTGAAGGGCACTCGGGATACCAATGTGGAACTCAGCACCATGACAAAACTCTATCTCTGAATATAAATGAGAACAAATATTGGCAGTCCTCATGCAACGGGACAGAGAAAAAGGCCTGGCAGAGATCCACAACAGTAAACCATTCCGCATCAGGGAATCTGAAATAGTATTGTAGCTGGATTCGGTACCATGGGACAACATGGAACTACGATATTGTTCGTTTTTCGAAGATCTTGTACAATTCTATACTTGCTGTTGGGCTTCTGCAAACCCATAATCAACGAATTGCATGGACTTCAAACAATTTCTCTTAAAATTCCTTGTTTTAGCATTGGTTCAATCACTGGAGGGATTCCAGCTACGGTTTTAGGAGTGAGGTTATTAGGGATGGGCAATAAATTCTGCTCAAACGGTGGAGTTTTGGCCAGTTCTGTCCCAATTCCATCAGCTGCTGCATTGCGCAGTTTTTTCTCACGTACAGCTAACCAACGGTAAGTTGGCGAGCGAGAGTTGGCATTGCCTAACGTGATTTTCGGGTGCCTGGAGGGCACCAGACGAGCTTTTCCCAATGCGGGCGGTGAGACATCTGAAGCTCAAGTAGAAAATCAATTAGAGCAGCAGCAAAACCAACTCGAGAAGCAGTGCCCTCTGGCACACCGCGTGGTGCAGTTCACGCTGATTTTTCAGCTCAGAACAAGCTCCTGCCATTAAAAATCAGCACGAACAGCGTAACGTGCTGATTTCCGCCTGGTCGTGGAACTCGTCGGAAGCTCATGAAGTTTTCATGTAACTCTTCTGAATTCCGTAGAGGGAAACTCGGCGAGTTGCACCCACCCATAACGATTATATGGTGGCCATACTTGGAAACACTGCATTTTTCTTTGTAGTAATTAAACCTGGTTCTACACCGTTGATTAGTCTGATGTCTATTCCTAAAAAAAAATACTCCTGATTTTACAGTATCTCATAGATTGGGAGGTAAATCCTATATCGGTCTCATAGGATACAATCCAATAGTTGTTCCTTGTCTGGCCTTTTGCAATTTAACAACTTCATCATGTGTTTGAAACTCATCACCATCTGCTGTACAGTAAATTATGCAATTCAACTTGCACATAGATCACTTACTAACAGATGCACTGGACTTTAATCGCACACAGTAAATTGATGATCTTCCCCAAGGGACCCAATTTGTACAGGAACTTCCTTTGAAACAGGGTTAATTATTTGCTTATTTGTAGCACCTACAACTCGGATCTTCCTTCCTGAGATGGGTAGGCCTGGGAATTCCGCTGTCCTAGCAGTGGAACAGGTAGCACCTGTGTCGATGAGAAACAACACTTGGGCCCTCATTACGATGTCGGTCAGCGGTCACCGACCGCATTATTAGGATGTGACCGCACATAGTGCAGTCGCACAATCTGATTTCTCTATGGGAGCTTGGGTTTTCCGATTTACATCGTAATGAGGGCCTAGGTGGCCATTTACCTCTCCTCCTACAAATGGCCCACTTTGGACGACCTTCAAGACTGTACCAAATGCGCAATCTTCCTCCCCCTTCAGGTACCATCATTGTAAATTAATGGAATCAACACTCTCATTCTCAAACAAGGGAAACTGTTGAAATGGGTTGTGATTTTGAAACGGATTTGAAGTTCCTGTCGGTACTTGATTCGTATTGAATCTGAGATTTTCCATGTTCTGTGAGGCCACTGAAGCTTGTGGAACCAGCATATCATAGGGACATGTGACTGATTTGGTGTCTGTATTCACTAAACTGGAGCTTGAACTGGAACATTTTGCATCTGCGTTTGGTTTATAACTTGCATTTGACCTTATTTACTTGATTGGGATTCTGTCTACATTCCCTCTACTTATGCCCGAGCCTGTTACAATTATAGTGACAAGGAGTTGATTTCTTCAGCACTGCAATGTCTACCACTGAATTGGGATCAACAGGAGCACCTCAACCTCTACCCAGTGGAATGCCAACTCCACCTTTTGCCATTTGACCTCCAGTCTGAAAACCAACACCTTGCATTCCACCAACATTCCCTACATTCAAATGAATTTGAAATCCTTTCTGAGCCAGCTTCGTCTAAGCCAACATAAACTTCTCCTTCAGCCTTATCTGCTTCATCTCTTGCTCATCACAGCAGTATTTTGCATACTTCAAGATCTCATCCAAGGGCTTTGTTTTCCAACAAATTACATTCTGTTGTATGTGCAAGCTGATTTCTGGTCGCAACTCAAGAACAAACTGTGAAACAAAACTTCCCATTTTTCCCTTTTTTGGAATTTTCTTGTCCAGTGTGGTGGTTAAACACATGCAACACTTGTTCATAATAAACATGCACTCACTCTTTCTCTTCTTAAGTAGTTCTATTGATCTTTAACCGATCAATGTCTTTCACTGGATCTTTCCCTTTGAAAAAAGTGATCACCTCAGTACTTTGTTATCACTGTAGGTGAGGAAGCATGAGTATGTGCATCTCTTGGTGGCTCTGTACGAGGCCATTGTACAGCTATCTTACATTTAGCCCATAGATCACTTGGTTCCACAATATCAAAGAAAGTATTCAAATCCATCCACAAAACCTTCTACATTTTCACAAACCTGTCAACTTGTGTACCACTGGGCAGGATTCTCTCTCAACTTTGGGAAGCTGTTTGTGGATGTCGCTAGATCACTCCTATTCCATGGTACATGTATATATCCTCCACCTGGTATCTCCTTCAAGGGGAAAGTTAGAGCTTCATCTTAATCTGGCGGTGATGACTTACCATTAACTTCTGTAGTATCTGAGGATTTCTTTTTCTTTCCTTGTTTCTTTGCCCATTTAATCTCTAATCTGTCAAACTTGCTCCATTTCAAAATGCAGTTCACCAATTAAGCAATGTGTAATCTCATTCCTGAGGACAGCATAGTCACAATTACTTCATCATCTAACTGTGCCATAAACCTTTTTTGCAAAGGGATGGTTTTAGTAAGATCATCCTCGTATTTACCTGCCAATTGTGACAATTTATTGTGTGTGACGGTTGCAGATCTTGTGATCTCCTTGCTCAGATACATCAGATCATTCTCGTGGTATTGACTCAAATGTGAAATATCTAAACATCCCCTAATAATCTCTTCAAATTCCACCTTCAATTTTGGCACATCTAAGGGGCATATTTACAAGGAAGTGGCGGATCGCGGTGTTAGCCTCCTAGGCTTAACTCTGCACTCCGTCACTTCTGAAACGCAGAGCCGTACTGTATTTACAAGAAGATGGTGAAGCCTTGCGTTTCCCTCTGCGCTGGTGCTAATTTAACTGCCTAGTGTCAACGCAGGCACCCTTGCACCAGAGTGCAAGGGTGCCCATGTTGAGGGGAATGATTGTTTATGTGTAGGAAGGTGTCCCTTCCTGCACATAAACAATCTGAAATGGCATTTTGAAACTTCTATGTGTGCTGTTCAATGCAGCACACATAGAAGTAAAAAAAAACGCAATTTTTTAAAATGATTGTTTAGGTGCAGGAAGGGACACCTTCCAGCACATAAACAATCAATGGTGTTTTGCTGTTTCTATGTGTGCTGCACAACGCAGCACACATAGAAACAGCAAAAACGAGGAAAAATTAAACATTTCTCCTCATTGAGCCAGGGTAAGACTAGGGGCCTGATTCTGATGCGGTTAGGAAAGCATTACCACCTAGGGCCTGATTCTGATGCGGTTAGGAAGGCCTCCTAATGGCATTTGCTCCTTCCAAATCGGATCGGGAACGTGTCTTCCCGACCCAGGGCCCAAGTATGATGCGGTTAGGAACATATGCTCCCATTGAAGTCAATGGGAGTCCAACCAAATCGTATCTGGAAGCATCCGGATGCATCGTACTCCGTCGGTCGGACTCTCTCGATCCGAGTGGGTCGGAAACCATTTCCAAACCGATTCGGTCGGGGAGCTTTCCAACCCGCATCAGAATCAGGCCCTATGTTTTTTCTGGTCTTAATTTTGGCACTGCCCCATATTTACGCCACTCTAGTAAATATGGGGCAGTGTCAAAACCAATGGGTGCTGCGGTGGAACTCCCACCACAACACCCATTGTCCACCCCTTTCATGCTAACTGTAGAGTGAAATGTGCCTTATTCATATGGCGGTGTTAAGCCACTTTAAGTGGCTTAACGCCACCTTGTGAATAAGGCGTGGCCCCTACCATCACCACAATGTTGAGAAAAGTGATGTTGTAGTGGCGATAGGGGCTTGTAAATATGCCCCTAAGTGTCTTGTCCTTTCCTGTCTAGTAGTTGTTCTCTCTATAGCTCCTGTTCTTTTATTTTCATCATAAAATGGTTCTGTCTCTCCCTGTGCAATTGGCATTGTAAATATGATTCTTCTTCCTTCTCTCAATGATTGAAGATTCTGGCATGGGGTCTAGGCAACAATCTGTGAGTTTTGTGAAGTCGGGATAAACCCTGTCGTGGCTATCCCTCGTACAGCACTTGGAACAACAGGATTCGGTACAATTTTGATTAGTGCAGTTGCAACACAAATTGCTAATGTCTGAGCTGATACAACCTGTGACACTGGTGCAGGAGCAGCCACAATAGAAGCTGGCACAATCACAGTTGTTGCTGCTTCGACAGGTGAAGTTGCAATTGGGAGTGTTGGAGGTGGTCCCCCAACCTGAATCATATTTTGGTCAACTGGCGCAGTAGCAAATGTACCTCTAGAGGTTGTAACACTTTCTGAACCTGATGTTGGAGCCACATATGGTGACGGAAGTGAGGACAACAAAGCATCTAAAATGTCGGCCTCTGAATATCAGTATCAGTTTTGTCTTGCTGACTCCTCATAAACATTTTCCTGCTTTTGATTCATTTTAGGCTTGTCTGTCGTTATGGCGGGATACATTCCAGATCCCTCACTTACCATCCTTCCCCCATCTCTGTTGCTCTTTACCCCAATTACCATCCTTGTGATTACGCGCTGCTCTCTTTACTCTATTCTGGTACCTTTCTTTCTCTTTGGCATGAGAGGCTCACTCTCAGGCATCCAGTGTAGGTCTAGGAGGCGTTTTCATTTTGTGTAGTTTTTCCCTCGAAAGTTCAATATTCTTCAAAGCAAAAGTACCATAGTGTGGAAAATCTGAATACTCATTCTTTTTCAGTGATCTTGTGCCATTGATGAAGCCTTAAGCATGTGTGTGGTCCTACATTTGTTGCCATATAATAACTGCACATACCTTCTGGTGGAGTCTCACGAACAGAGATTCGCAAATCACCCCACATTAAATCTCTAAAAACTTTACAGTATTTCTTGACTGCAAAATTCATCAATAAAGTAACAATTATCGATTCAATAATTTCAAGGGTTTTTCTCCTTTTGGTTAATTCACAGTCCCATGCAAATCAATATCTTTCTACCAATCCCAACACTCTCCGTCTCTGTGAGTCTAATACAGTACAGTTCCTGATGATACACCAACCTATCCCAGTGTGGCACATCGCACCAGGTGACCTATACCAGCACAGCACACACTGATACAATTATCACTCCTTGCAGCAGTTCACCCTTCTTTACAATTTTCTCATACACAAAATTCTACAACCTTAAGCAAGCACAATAAAAAAATAACTCTTGTCTTCTCTACTAAAGAATTCAAAGTAGTTCGACTACACACAAGATACAATCGAAAGTAAAATTCTTCCGACTTCCTCACACGCACACACACACACATACACACACACACGCACACACACGCACACACACACACACATAAACGCACACGCACACACACACAGAATGGACCCATCCCAATCGGGGTTCCGCAGCAACCACAGCACTGAGACTGCCCTCATCGCCGCCACCGACGACATCAGGATCCTGCTGGACAACGGTGAGACCGCAGCCCTCATCCTGCTGGACCTCTCCGCCGCCTTCGACACTGTCTGCCACCGCACTCTACGCGCACGCCTCCACGACGCAGGGATCCGAGACAAGGCCCTGGAATGGGCCACCTCCTTCCTCGCCGGCAGAACCCAGAGAGTCCGGCTCCCACCATTCCGATCCGAAGCCTCCGAGATCATCTGCGGCGTACCCCAGGGATCGTCCCTCAGCCCAACACTGTTCAACATCTACATGGCCCCACTCGCATGCATCGCCAGACAGCACGACCTCAACATAATCTCCTACGCCGACGACACTCAACTGATCCTCTCCCTCACCAAGGACCCCCTCGCCGCCAAATCCAACCTCCATGAAGGGATGAAGGCTGTCGCCGATTGGATGAAGATCAGCCGACTAAAACTGAACACAGAGAAAACAGAGGTCCTCATCCTCGGCTCCAACCCCTCAGCCTGGGACGACTCCTGGTGGCCAACGACGCTGGGAGCAGCCCCGACACCCACCGACCACGCACGCAACCTGGGAGTCATCCTCGACTCAACGCTCTCCATGGCCAAGCAAGTCAACGCAGTCTCATCCTCCTGCTTCAACACCCTCCGCATGCTTTGCAAGATCTACAGGTGGATCCCGACAGACACGAGAAGAACAGTCACCCAGGCCCTCGTCAGCAGCAGACTTGACTATGGGAACGCCCTCTACGCGGGAGCCCCGGCCAAGCTCATCAAGCGACTGCAACGCATACAAAACGCCTCCGCACGCCTGATCCTCGATGTACCACGCCACATCCACATCACCCCCCTGAGGAACCTGCACTGGCTCCCCGTCGACAGGAGAATCTCCTTCAAACTCCTCATCCACGCACACAAGGCACTCCACAAGACTGGCCCAGCCTACCTCAACAGACGACTCCTCTTCTACGTCCCCAACCGCCAACTCCGCTCCGCCGACCTCTCCCTCGCCACCGTCCCTCGCATTTGAAGAACCACCACCGGCGGCAGATCCTTCTCCCACCTCGCCGCCAAGACCTGGAACACCCTTCCACTAAGCCTACGACAGACCCAAGACCTGCTGACCTTCAGGAGGCTACTCAAGACCTGGTTGTTCGACCAGTAGCAGCACCCTCCCTCCCTTTTTTTCCCCCAGCGCCTTGAGACCCTCGCGGGTAAGTAGTGCGCTTTACAAATTCTGTGATTGATTGATTAAATCTCGACCAGCTGTAAATCACCCTGACTGATATAGTTTCCCATTTGCGCAAAGAGGTTCTACTAACCCCAATCACCATCAATACAATCACAAAAATGAATTTCAATCCCTATCTCAATTGTGAGGTCAATGACACCTCACGAACTGACACCAAAAGACCTTAGCAGACACGTAACGTCACAATCTTTTAGGGACACATGCATCAAGCATTTTTGTCTTTGCAAAAGGGCCGATTCGCAAAATCGGCCTGTTTGCAAACACAAAAAATGCTTTTAGGAGGCAGCAAACCCTATTTTGCGATTCACAAAATGGGTTTGAGATTCGCTATTAGGAAGGGGCGTGTTTAAGGCATCCCTTCCTAATACCGAATACCGAATCGCATCGGTATGTAGGAATGTTTTGTGACCGAAATGCGGTCGCAAAACATTCACATTTTATCACCTACTTTATGTAGGTGGTAACCCATTCGCAAATGGGAATGTTTGTTACAGCATTTTTTAAGAGCAGGCAGTGGTCCCACGGACCACTACCTGCTCTTAAAAAATGAAAAGAAAACTTTTCATTTTTGTTTTAGAAACGCAGCCCGTTTTCCTTTAAGGAAAATGGGCTGCATTTAAAAAAAAAAAAAGAATTGCTTTATTTAAAAGCAATCACAGACATGGTGGTCTGCTGACCCCAGCAGGCCACCATCCCTGTGATTTTCGCGATTCTTAGGGGGTCGCAAATTGTGACCTACCTCATTAATATTCATGGGGTAGGTCATTTGCAATCCCCTAGGAATCACAAAAGGTGTTCAACACACTTTCATGCATGCCGTTTTGCGATTTCATAATTGTGAATCGCAAGGATTCGCAATTAGGAAATCACAAAACGGTTTCTTCATGCATCTGGCCCTTATTTCTTAACTATCCCGGGATCTTAGACTACTCTGAGTCTGATAACAACTTCAACTGCTCAATATCAAATGCCTAAACACAACTAAACCAGCAACTTTACAAAAACACAATACACATACTTCTACACAATAATAAAAATTCAGCAAAGACAACTGTGATGCATAACCCTATTGATACTCTCACTTTCACCACTGCAACTACGTTCCGAATTGCGAACTCCTCCAATCTTCATGTTCAGGCTTTGGACTTAAGGGACATGGGCAATTCTTAATTTGGGCAATTTATTTCAGCTCCTTTCTCTCCTTTGACATAAACTGTCCTCTCAATGGCATTTGACGAAACAGGAATGTTTATATCTCAATCTACAGGTGTTATCATTAAATAACCCCAGCCACTGGTCGTATGAACATTTGTACGTCGACAAAGAGATTTTGAAAGGAGCAATCATTTAAATCAACCTTTCAGTATCAACAATTCATATCACATTTGTAAAGTCAATAAAGAGAATTTTTGTGAGTTATAGGGTTTTATTAACAATTTGGTAAATGTGTGTGTGTTTGTTAGCAAATTACCTTTTTTATGAGTTTGAAACCTATTACAAACATTTACGCACTCAATGATTTTTGTGTGAGTAAATCTAATCTGCGGGCCTGTGATTGGCTGAGAGTGGGCATTCCTAGGCAGGGAGTTCTCTCAAGAATGAGGTTTTTTGTAAATTGTGGAATCCATCCCTGTTGGAAATTGGGTTCCTGTTTTGGAGTGGGGAGGGGTGAAACCCTACTCAAGCAGCAATCATAAATCTTGTGAGCGTGAAACACAAGTTTAACCCTCTGGTAGATTGGCACAAAAGCAGTCAGGCTTAATTTACAGGCAATGTGCAAAGTATTTATGCAGCATTTCAAACAGTAATAAAGTGAAAACACAACACAAGAAAAATCCCACACTAATTTAGAATTTTGTTTTAGAATAATAGAGTAGTAGTTAATATATTCAATAAATTATTTGAGACCATAATGATAAACCAGAGATAAGCAATTTCAAAGATTCAAAGGTAGATATAGCGCATAAAAGCATAAAGCAACACTCGTGGTTATCTGGTCGTGCAAGACCGGGTGAAAGTCAAAGGTTTAGGTAGACCACGATGGAGCGCGGGCCGGATACAGGGGCCAGGTTAGTCTTGCTGAAAGAATTACCTTCAAACGTCCACCGTGAAGAGTTCCTTTTGTAGTGGAGGGGGCTGCATAGGGCAGGGAGAGAATCCCAGATGGTCATCACTATAGTGCGAACAGCAGGCCAGGTGTGGCGAATGGATTTCACTGTAGTGTGAAGATCCTGTCAGGCATCGCAGACGGTCATTGCTGGAGATTGGAGTTAGCAGTCACCACAGGCTGTCGATGCTGTGGTGCAAAGTGCCGATCTCACGGCGCCGGGTCTCACTGGTGGTTGCTATGGCGTGAAGAGTCCTGGAGCTTTGCATTGGCAGATGGCACGGACAGCAAGATCTTGAACCAAACAGACCATTTTGTGGTTGCAAAGAGCCCAAAACATCAGGATTTCTCATTGTCGGGGGGAGAGAGCTCATAGTCCCGGACCTGAGGGATAATTCTTGGGTGTCAGGAACTCCCTCCAGCAGAGGACAGTACGGCTCAGGCAGGTTCGGTTGCAGGTCAGAGCAGCAGGTCAGCTGGTCAGAAGAAGAAAGACCTTTGGAACTTGATACATTCCTGTTGCTCAGAACTAGAAGTCAGTCAGCTTACCCTTGAATTCACTTGGCCAGAGATGAAGGGTGCAGGTCTAGCCTTCCTTCTCAACAAGCAGGGCAGCAGTAAGCAGAGCAGCAAATAGCAGGGCAGTGAAGTGGCAGTCAATTCAATTCTATTCAAAAAGTTATTGTTTAGGTTAATAAAAACCATAACAATGTTACAGTGAATACAAGAATATATAAAATGTGATACATAATTAAGAAAAATTTCATATGTATTACAGTCTCTAGGAACCTTCCGAAAAGCTCAATGAACATTAAAACCATCCGGGTTGTCATCAGTAAAAGTGCCATAGTGCTATAAACGCTTAAATCAACCGTAAATAAAAGCATCATAAACATCTATTTCACCAGTAAAGTTTAAAACCACCAAGATATCACAATTCCTAGTTATTAATGTCATTTGAATTCAACATGACTTACTGGCAAATAGTCATCAATAAGATGCCGTAGTGCTCCTAGAGCCCCACAATCTTTTAAGTAGAAGGTCATCATACACAACGCATTTCGCCGTTAAACTACATTGAGACTATTACTCCCTTCATTCTTTGCCCAACCTAAGCTCTTATGGACCTGCAGGGCATGTGGATTCGAACTGAATAGCTTTTTCATATAAGATCAAGTATTTCATCATTTTGCAGTTAAGCTTAGGGTCAACTGGATCAAGCTCTTTTATTATTGCCTTCCTGCAGGATCAAATGCCCTCTATCGTTAAAAATATTTTTCAATAATAAAACATGCTTTTAAAAAACAAAACAAAAAAAGGGCATATACAAATCATATTAATAAAATCCTCCTTCTCAGAGCCACATAGTCTACATGTCTTCAGACCATTGTAATTCCAAGATGGTTGGTCGGCCAAGGATGGCAGTGTGCCAAAACAAGTGGCCATCAGCTTTCTCTTTATCTTCACAGAGAATGCCATACTTAAGTATAAGGACGGTTTCAGTTTATCATAAGTGAGACATCAAACATGAGTGCAAACATGAGTGCAGCGGGTTAGTCTGTTTTTATCCTCTAAGTGAGAGTGCATTTTAGCAGCTTTATTTACTAATTGGCGAAATACTGAAAGGGACAGGTTCTTGTTCCAAAGGTCTATTGTCCTTGTTGCTTTCAACGCTTACTGCACATATTCACTATGAGCGGATTGAGGGGCTGTTTCCGATGCCAGCCATAGGGCGTAATTTAAACAGCTTCCTTGACTTGACCAAACGTTGTTCCCTGTTTTTATTGTGGAGTAGCTTCTCCCCAGGGTTTGTGCGTAAGGCCAAATTCCAAGCGAACTTGAGCAGGTGAAGCATTCTGTGGGAAGCCAAATACCCGCTAGTATGTGTTAACTTGCAGTCTGTCCAGAAGCGGAGCGTCCTTACTATGCATGATGACACTTGCGTATGTCAATATTGGTAACAATTAACCGCTATGACCTCTAATAGTGGCTTAAAGGAGGGTCTGTCCAGCTTCTTAGCAAGTACACAGAATACATAAATCAGGGCAGTTCCTGTCTTGGTGACATACTGTGTATTTGTTGGAAGGTTTAGTCTATTGTCTATGTACAATCTCAGGTACTTGTAGCTGCTAACGTCATTCAGGATTTCATCTTCAAGCTTAAGTTTGAGCAGTGGCCCAGGTCAATTAGTAATAGTCATTTTTTTTGTTTTTGGTTATGTTGATTTCAAGTTTGTTGACCGTGACATATTCCGCTAGTTTGATGAGTGATCTTTGGAGACCCACTCTTGTTACGCTGAGCAAGACTGTGACATTGGCATAAGAAAGATGTGTCAAGCTTAAGGTGCCCAGAAGCTGGGGGTGGGAGTTTGTCTGGTCGAGTTGTGGAGACAGATCTGCCATAAAAAGATTGAATAGATAGCTAACACACAGCCTTGTTTGAGGCCTATTTCCGCAGAAATTTTACTTGATAATCTTGTGCCATTGGCTATTTTAACTTGAATCCAGATATGTGTGTACAACTGTTCAATGTCTCGTAGAATTCTATCTGGGATACCCCACCCGATTAGTTTTCTCCACAAACGTCCCCAGTCTACTCGATAAAATGCTGCTTTAAAGTCCATAAAGCATAGGTGTCACTTTTTCCACAGGTGCTTACAGTTATCTGCTATTAGGGTAACAGCTAGGATGTTCGTGGTTGTTCCAAGCCCTCTGTGGAACTCCATCTGATTGACTGGGACCAGGTTGTTCATGTTTGATCATTCAGCCACCTCTTCTCTTCAAGGATTAGTGTTGTGTAGTATTTTGCTTCCGAGTTGATAAGCGCTATTAGCCTATAGTTGGCCAGGTTCGAACATTGTCCACCCTTAAAGAACGGGTATATTATTGACCCTCTCTAGCTCCTAAGAATTGAGTCTGTTAGTTCCACCTTCTTATATAGTGCTGACCACGGGATTGCCCAGTATTTGGATTGAGTTTGGAAACAGCCTGCAGAATGCCGTTTGGCCCTGGCGCATCATCTCTTTGCCCTGCCATTATTACTTTCACACCTTGTTTGATGGATAGTGCTGGATCTCCTGTCCAAATGGACAGTCCAAAGTAATACATAAGTTGCTAATACCCATTTTTTGGGAGATAGTGATGTCCTTTGTTTCAGTATTCCCATTGTTTTCACTGCTGTCCTGCACTGGATTTTCTAAGTATGTAGTACCATTGATAAATGTCGTGGTTAGATGGTTGACCCAAGCTTCCTCTGGCACACTTTAATTGTTTATTACACTTCTGGATCTGCAAA